>CM062289.1:385619663-386114573 GCA_031216915.1 Pictodentalium vernedei | reverse complement strand
CACAAAACTTATTTTCTCTAATTTGGGGGGCGCGGTGGTGTTGCGGTAACCGGTTCTCGTCAGATCACTGAAGTTAAGCAACGTCGAGCATGGTTAGTAGTTGGATGGGTGACCATTTCAGCGACTGATTCGCACTCCCGCGTTGTGTCCTTTGGCAAGGCACTTAACCCCGATTGCCTGTATGGGGGCACGATAACGCTGTGTACTAAGGCGTACTGCACGTCGATGGTGCGCATGTCTTCAACCAATCTAACCCTGCCTCTGCCACGGTGCAGAGTTCAGAGTTACGATGTTGGTGAGCTGGCAGGTGCTTGTCATTGCTCGGTGGTTCTCTCCGGGTACTCCGGCTTCCTCCACCCTCAAAACTGTCACCGACATGATATGACCCTGGCTGTTAATGTCTCGTTAAACTCTAATAAAAAATAAAAAATAAAAATTTACACTAATTCTTGCAGGGTCAATACAACTTAATGATTCCATTTACATCAATGATTTCTTTTATCGATTTTAGGAAATATTTAACCCTTTTTTGCCAATCAATTTTACTTAGTATTCCCAGCTTAAAGTTTTGGTTTAAAGTTCTGCTTTTCAAGGTTCTACCTTTCATTCTCCAAACACTCTGTTACAATGTCATTTCTTTTTTTCATTTTCGGGCAAGGTCTACTGAAGCTGCACACAGTGGTTTCAAATAATATTGGCATTAATTTAACCCTTTTCATAACACTTTTCGGGAGTGGGGGGGAGGGGGGGGGGGCAATTAGGCATTTTTTTTTTTCTTTCATCAAAAATGCTTTTTTATAGTTTTGGTTAAAGTTTGTGGTTAAAAATCCAGACAAACACCACCACCCCCTCCCTCACCCCCCACCCCAATTAAGCTTTTTTTTTCTTCTTTTCTCCAATATGCATTTTGAACTATTTACAGTCACTACATGCGTAACCTTTTTTTTAAGCTTATGTACCCCCCCTTCCCCGGGGTGGCCAATTAGGCACCTTTTTTTTTCTTTCGTCAAAAATGCTTTTTTACAGTTTTGGTTAAAGTTTGTGGTTAAAAACCCAGACAAACCCCACCACCGCCCCCACCCCCCAATTAGGAATTTTTTTATTTTTTTTTATTTCCTCCAATATGCATTTTCAACTATTTACAGTCACTACATGCAGAATCTTTTTTTAAACTTACGTACCCCCTCCCCCCCCCCCCCCCCCCCCCCCCCCCCCCAGGTGGTGCCAATCAGGCACTTTTTTTTTCTTTCGTCAAAAATGCTTTTTTTACAGTTTTGGTTATAGTTTGTGGTTAAAAACCCAGACAAACACCACCACCCCCCCCCCCCCCCCCCCACCCCCATGGTGCCAGTTAGGTATTTTTTTTTTCTCTGCTCAAAATGCATTCTGAAGGATTTAGACTGACCACATGTGGAAAAAAAAATGGACTCCCCTAACACACATCCACTCTCCGCCACCCCCACTCTCCAACCCCACCTCCTCCTCACCCAGGGCCATTCATGCAATATTTTTTCTTTGGTACAAAATGCATTTTTAGCCTGACTGTTTATAGTCAGGGCTATAGTCATCACTTTCATCCTTCCATTTGTTGGTCCATCCATCTGTCTGTAAACAATTGGTTTCCGACTGATAACTCCAGTTTTGATTATTTGATTTCAACCAAAGTTGACATGTTTATTTTCCAGCTAGTAATACAGGCCAGGTTTGAATATAGGTTCCACAACTCCCTCGAATACTTTTTAACTACGCTTTTCAATTCAATTAGGACGTTCAAACCATGAATGACCCACCTTCTTATGTGAACTTGAAATTTATTTTAAATACTTTAAATATTTTTTTTAAAAGAATATACCTTTTATTACAGAGAAGAACACTCTCACCATGGGTAATGCTAAATTTTGAATCCACTGCATTGAGGAAAATACAAAATTAACTGCATGGTAACCCCAGTCATCACTGTCACCTCCTGGCCCCTGACTTCTTCCTAAAGTCTCAGGAGGGAGAAGTCACTTCTCCCTAAAATCAGCTGTCAGTCTGACTCCTGATTACGGCATTTACCATTCCAGAGTTATGCCCCTTGACATGCCACAAAATGGTAAAATCAATGGATTCCGGATGATAACTCCTCTAGTTTGCTTTGATATATGATCATATAATTTTGCAGCATTACTACTTGCAATGAAATGCAGGTCAAGTTTGATTTTCACCATTATGGCATTTACCATTTCAGAGTTATGCCCCTTGAAAAGTTGCAAAATGGTAAAATCAGTGGTTTCCAGTAGATAACTCTAGTTTGCTTTGATGTGCAATCTTACAATTTTGCAACATTACAACCTAACGTGAAAAGCAGGTCAATTTCAATTTTCACCATTGTGGCATTTACCATTGAAAAGTTGCAAAATTGTGAAACAAATGGTTTCAGGATAACTGTAGTTTGCTTTGATGTATGTCCTTATAATTTTGCAACATTACTATATTACCATGAAATGCAGGTCAAGTTCAGTTGTCATTGTTAGGGCACTTACTGTTCCAGAGTTATGCCCCCTGAAAAGTCACAAAATGGTAAAATAAATGGTTTCTGGATGATAACTCTAGGTCACTTTGATGTACAACCTTATAATTTTGCAACATTACTACCTACCATGAAATGTAGATCAAGTTCGATTTTCACCATTATGACTTTTGCCATTCTAGAGTTATCCTCCATGAAATGTGGGAAAATGATAAAGTGATAAAACATTTCTTATGGTATCTTATTAAATGCCCAGGGCATGTATAATCAAACCTGCTTATACATTCACTCTAATTAATCAGTGACCTGTCTTCAAAGGCCAGTTTAATCTTCTTGCCAAGGAGTTTTTAATGTAGGTTTACTGTGTACCTTGTCCTTCCGCACATTTTTGTATGTTTTTTTGTATGGCTTAAACCACTTCAAAGTTCTGCATTTGAAAAAATCAATGTGTTGTTTCCATCAATTTGCTTCTGTTGGCTGTGCCAACTTTTTACTTCTTTATTTAGTTAATAGGTGTTTTCTCCATAACCCATATGCAATTAGCAGGTCAAATTTGTTCTGAAGATATGATAAATAAGTTGATGTTTGGAAGTAAAATTCAATTAACAAGATTCTTCAGTTAGGAGATGTCCAATTAAGTGGGCTCCACTGTAAATATTTGATTTTTAGCTTCCACAAGCAGCTCAAAATGTGGCAATGTCAGTCAGCCTGTTTGTCAGTCGGTCTGTGACCAGAGTTTTTATACTCATTAACTTTTAAAATGCTTGATGGAACAACATCATATTTGGTGTGCAAGTGTAACTTATTATTGTCTAGCCCCATGTTCAATGCAGGTGGTATTCGGGGTATTTGGGCTGAGTTATTGCCCTTTATGGACTTGAAATTTGTTTCATTTTTACCATCTGTGGAGGCTTAGGTGCGAACTCGCAATTTTTATAATTTTCCGAAATATTAAATCAGAAAGACAAATTAGCCAAGCATGTTAACTTTCCCGGAATGCCCGGGCAAATCCCGAAATTTCAGAGTAGTTCCCAACATCCCGGATGGGAATTAGTTTTGGACCATAAATCCAGGAAAACAGCAGTTGAATATTTCTTTCCCGTTGTAACTTAGGTAAAAATTTCGGAGTCAAATCACATGCATTTCAAACTCTGGTAAAAACTTGCGAAGCAGTAAAATATGGATTTAAGTTAAATTTATATAAGAAAAGGGTATTTTATGATATATATTTCAGCTGTGTTCATGTTTATTTCTGTTTTTTTCTTCGTAATCGGAGATTCGTGATCAATGTGTGAGTGTCGAAGTGAAAATAGATGACTTACTTTCAAAAAAATTATAACTCCACCTTCAATGCAGTTTTTTGGTAAATGAAATATAATATGAAAAGGAATTAAATAATATATTATATATTTATTTATTAATAGAATAGCTTTAATTGTCATCCCTTTTCCAAATCAAAACGTAAAGAACGCCATGACCTCAACGATTTAACACAGTTTAAAAATAGGTTAAAGTCGCTTAGGATGCCGAAAAATTATGACTGCATATTTATGCACAATGGACTTATTTTCTAACACGACATTTATTCTGTTGTGCTGACTACAGAACTGTTAACTGTTGGCTGTCTGTACCCAGAAAATTTTGAATGGAATTAAAAAAAAAAAAAAAAAACCTTCAGTGATGAAAAGAAAAGTTTTGTGCAGGGCACAAGCGTCCCCACATGCAAGAAGGATTTTGAGAAAGATACTTTCCAAGTACTAATCTTCTTGCTAGTGTTTGGACAATTAGTGATTTTTGCTAGTCGACTAGTCGCTAGTGATAGTCGACGACTAGTCGATTAGACGAAAACCCCTTCCGTAACACTGTTAAAAATTTGCGTCTCTATTTACGGAGTAATACGGACCTGTATCTCGCATTTTTCCGACCTCAAATCAGAGGGATTCTACATGAGGTTATAAACCAAAGTTATTTATCGATGAACGGCAATAAAAATTGGGAAAACTAATAAAAAATAAGCGAAAAACTTACCCTTTTTTAAATATTTATTCTAGTAATTTCACAATTACTTCTCATGATTCAGGGCATATCATATTATCCACTATCCAAGAACACTTTAGTAAAAATACTTAGAATAGGAAATCGGTGCTCTCACTGCTCTGTGTGTGACGGACTGACGGTGTCAGTGATGTGTGTTTAAATAAAATAAGTTCCGTATATTGATAATTGAATACTTTGATTTCACGCCTTGTCTGAACTTTGAAGTTCTCTGAGATAGACTGAGAATTTAGTGGAAAATATTAAAATAATCAAAATATTTAAACGAAAATGAGCAGTTCTTTTGCCAATTATAATGAATTATCAAGGAAGCTGAAGGAACAAAAAAACTCTGCATGTGAATCGTCTTTAATTTTTTTTAAAAAAGGCTATTGAACAATCTGACGGACAGACGGTGACCTGAGCTGAGTGAGCTCACATACTAAATGCCAAATGATGCCTTTACCTCGACCCAATAGGCTCTGGAGTTAAAACTTGAGAGCCTGTTAGGTAACTTAGGTTGAGGGTAAGGCACGTTTTAAGCAGAAACATGTGATAGCTCAACCCTAGAGTGAACCCTTTACCTTAGATAACGACAAAAATTTTATCTTCATTTTCCTACGGTAACGGCAAAAATTATATCTTCATTTCGTGCTTCTAAAACATAGATTATGACCCCTCACTGGAACAAGCGTATGACCCCCGTTCCAGTGAGATGTCACAACCTATAATTTAGAAGCAAAAATAAAAATATTCAGTCACACAGTAAATATTTCCTCACGTGTTGTCTGAAACTTATTTAAAAAGATATATAGGAAATCAGATTGTATTTTGAATGAAAAAGCACATCGACCATGCACAGCCGACTCCATTTCTAAAATATCCTCCCAGGATGGGCTAATTCAGCCTAATTGGGCTTCAATATTCAAGGAGTTTCCAGGTCCTTGAGAGGGTGTTTTAAAATTCAAGGACTTTCAATGAATTCACTAAGAGTCTAAGATGCCGTCGCGGGAACCCTGTAAATATGTTTGTGGTTTAATTGGTTTCATCACCCCTAGTTAACTTCTGATACAGTCTTCACAACAACAATCTTCATCCATATGTTCACTGTATTCTGATTCGGCTGAGAGTTCATCATCAGCTGTCAAGGTGGGTAAGTTGACTTTGTTCTCTCTCACGAATATAAATTCATCAACAGTACTTGGGTCTAGATTAGCTCTCCTTTTACTGACGACAATTCCGGCTAGAGAAAAAACCCTTTCTGATGACACGGAAGTTCCAGGAATACAAAGGTACTTTTTCGCTAGTGCAGCAACTCTAGGAAATCTGACACAGTTTTTTTGCCACCACTCCCTCGGGCACATATTACATGCAGAAACTTCTCTATATGAAGTTAGTTCCGTTTCCAGTGTATTTTCTACTGACTTGGTACTCACAGACGTAGCATCAAAATATTCGCCCATAATGAACTCCATGGCTTTTTTAGATTGTTCAATTTTCGATTTTTTAGGCTTTACTACACAAGTGTCTTCATGAATGGTACTAGTACAAGTGGTGGCAAATGTAGGATCCGACATGGAATGCTTAGGCTTGCTAGAAGGTGAGACCTCGGGAACAAAACAAGCCGTTTCAGTAGCATCACTAGCTTCACTGCTTTGAAATTCAGACTCATGGTCCTTGTCGGGTACAGTTGGAGTTTCAATACTATTACTTCTCATTTCAAACATAAGCGCTTCCCACGCAGCTTGCTGTTGTTCTGTTGTTAAAAATTTTAGGCTTTTATATCTGATATCAAGTACACTAGAAAGTATTATTGATTTCTTGCAAAATTCAACTGTGGCTTCACATTCACCAGTGGTTCCAATATCCTCATATCGTTGTTAAAAGACATTTAACAAGCAAATCTTCCGACTAGTCGACTACCAAATTATAAGATCGACTAAAAAATCGCGTTGACTAGTCGACTAATCGTCCAAACACTACTTCTTGCAGTAACTGAACATTAGGATATCTTTTCCTTTTCCTGTTAACATGTCCAGACTTGGGAAACTATTAGCTTAGTAGACTTTGGTAAAAGCAAACCACTGGTGGTGGTGCTTGGAGGGGGGGGGGGGGCATGAAGAAGAGGGTGGGGGGCAAATCAACAATTATTTTATGATTTTTTAACATAGTGTGGCGAAACGGGCCTCACGCTATTTTTTTGAAAATAGCGTGAGGCCCGTTTCGCCACACTACCCTCTCCTTAGACTTTTGTGTCCCCACAAAACACTTAGTGACTTACCATCATACTATAATTATAAAAATTGTGAAGACATAGAAATACAACAATATTTTTACACTTAAGTTGGTCTCCCAGTTCCAACTTCGACGCTATAAATATCTACATTAATAAACGAGAACCTAAAAAAAAATTGTAAACCAACATTCAACAAAAATTGTCCCGTCAGTACCACCACATTAGTCTCTCACTCTTCACTCTTTGTTTTAGAAGTACTAGAACTGTGTTTATGTTTTATGGGTATTTTGTCTGCGAATAAGTCTTTCCACGAGGTCTTGGGGCCATATTTAGATTTTTTACCACTGTCCTTACCACTGCCTGAACCACTCTTTCTCTTCTTTGAATTACTTGTGCTGTCAACTTTAGTTTTACGATCAGTTTCCTTATTTTCACTTGCACTTTCTTTGACAATGGAAGTTTTTAAAGTTTTTTCTTGTTCTGATATAACGTCTGTAGCCTTGATCAAAGCCTCCGTTACAAGAGTTATTTTCTTTTCAAAAATATTTTGGAATGATTGTAATTGTGTCTTTAACAAGTGCACTTCTTCTTTCAGTTCAGTAATTTCTTTATTTTTCATCCTCACAGTATTATTAATATCAAAGTTTGTGTTTTCATCAGTGTTTGTGTTTTGATCTTTCAATTCAACAATTCTCTGGTCACTTACGACTATGGATTCTTCTTCAAAACTTGTTTGATCCAAATTTAGTGGCTTTACTAGTTCTTTTAGGAAATCATTATCTTCATTGACTAACTCCGAGAAATCTACTGCTTCCAAATCCATTGCTGGTTCAGTGTTAATATCTTCTGATCTTACAATTTCTTCTGTTTTACTTTCATTTTTTACCACTTTTTTCCTTTCACTCCAAACCTTAGATGATTCCTCTGGCGATTCACGAATGACATCTTTACCCTCTATGATTTTGTATGGCCCTTCATTTATATGTTTGTACCTAGTGTCATCTAATATAACTCCCATGCTTCTTAATTTGTTGATTTTCTCCTTATGGGCTGGAAAAGTCGACTGATGTTTGTCAAATAGTTTCTCATTCAATGCCTTATATCCGCATAAGGAACAGCTAAAAGGTGCTTCTTCTGACTTGATGTGTCTTGCCAGGAAATGATTGAAGGTCTTGCTCTTTTCACCTGCGAACCTGCAGCGTCCACATCTCCACAACCTCCCTCTGTTGGAGCCACTCATCATCTATAAGCAAAGGAAAACTTTGTTTAAACTTTCAGCCAGGGCAGTCATCTTTTAACACTTAGACACTGAACATGTAGTACACTTAACATCTAAAAGTCATCATTTAATAAAAAAAAAAAGGTGGGCATCTCTTATTAAAGGCTTTGACTGCTGTCTTTGTCCACTGGGGTATGTGGTCTCCTCTGTGGGGCTTCAGTTTATTGTGATTGACTATTTTACCCTTGAAGGATTTACCCATCTGTATCAAGTAATTCAAATCGGATATCTTCTTTAACACCACACCTGGCCCCACATACATAGGCTGTAATTTTGGACACACACCTACTTTACATGCTTCATTCATCAACCACACCATGTCCCCTGCTTCATATCTGATTAATTTAGAATTCACATCGTACACCTCTTTCTGTCTTTTAGCAGCTTTGTTAAGTTGCTTTCTAGCAACCGCATGGGCAGCATATAGTCTTTCTCTCAATCGCTCAACATATTCGCCATATGAGCTACACACTTCCTCGGTCTCACATCTTTTCAAGTTGAACATAAGTTCTGAAGGAAATCTTACTTCCCTCCCAAGCATCATTAGATTTGGGGACATCCCAGTGCTTTCATGAGGAGTCGCCCTATATGCGGCGGCTAAACAACCTAAATTCAAATCCCAATTGGTCTGTTCCCCTTTCAAGTACGCTTTAATCATCCTGAGAAGGGTCCTATTGAAACGTTCGGCTTGGCCATTTCACTTCGGGTTTCTTGGACTGGTTCTTGTCTTCCTGATCTCCATCAAATTACACAATTCAAAACATGACTTTCATAATTTCGACCCTGGTCAGAATGTAAACTCAAAGGGCACCCATACCTTCAATCACTTCGTTTAAAATTTTCTCAGCGCAGGTCTGCGCTGATTGATCTGGGACAGGAAATATTTCCACCCATTTTGTGAAATGGTCAGTAACAAGTAAAATGTACTTGTGACCCCTGGGAGTACATGGAAGTGGACCAAGTATGTCGGTTGCAAGTCGATCCAGTGGGGCACCAACACTCATTTTTCCAAGTGGGGCTTTGTTTCTCTGCACTGGTGGCTTGATTGCTTCACACTCATTACACTTCATCACCCAGTTTTTAACATCAATTCGGAGTTCAAACCAATAGAAATGTTGTAGAGTTTTCTCAATGGTCTTTTTACCACCAAGATGTCCTGAGAGAACGGTGTTGTGCATTTGATACATTACTTCTTTTCTCAATCTTTTGGGCACAATCAACTGCAATCGTGATTGCAAGCCATCAGGTTTGCAGAAACGTCTATATAGTACTCCACCTTCCACTTCAAGTGAATCCCAGATGTTCCAATAATGACGTGCAGCTGGACTTAATGCTGTTACTTCTGAGTGAGGTGGCCGTTACCCTTCAGTTTTTCTGCAAGAATTAACTGGGTGTCCTCATCTTTTTCCTGCATCGATTGAATTTCAGGATTAGTGTACTTTGAACCAAATTGCAAAAAGGTTTCAGTAACCTGCTTGTCACTAGTACCACTGTTGGGCTCATCTGATAAATTGCTATCTTGTAATTTGCTTGCTACTCGAGTCCTAACTGAGCGATAGATTGCCGTCTCTGGGTTGGGAGAAATATGTTCACCCTGTGTTGTTTCCATAGTTTCCTCTGTTCTTACCAGTGCTTGACCCATTCTTCTCTTGCACTTTGAGCATGGCCCACACTTAAGTGCTTCCATCATATCAACCTCAGAACATTGACAATTCCAAGGATTGGGGCACCGCGACATAGCATCTGCATTGCCATGTTTGGTTCCCATTCTATAAGTGACAGAGAAATCATAAGCTGACAATATCTCAATCCATCTGGCCACTCGTCCTTTTGGTTCCTTCAAAGTAAATAGCCATATGAGAGCCTGATGGTCTGTTCTCACCTCAAATTTTCTTCCTAATAAGTATTGGCGGAAGTATTCAATAAAATATCTAAGAGCCAGAAGCTCTTTGTCAGTGACACAGTAATTTTTTTCGGCTTTATTCAATGTTCTACTGGCATATGCTATGACTCGCTCTTTACCCTCTTGCACTTGACTTAGTACACTCCCAATGCTTTCGTTACTGGCATCACAGTCTAGGATAAATTTACCAACATCATTTGGATGTGCCATGATATCTGGACTTATCAATGCTCTTTTGAGCTCTTCAAAAGAGCTTTGGCACTTTTCATTCCACGTAAATTTAACACCTTTTTTGGTCAAGTCTACCATAGGCCTTACAAGCTTGGCAAAATCCTTTATAAATCTTCGATAATAACTTCCCATTCCAATCATCTGTAACAGGAGGAGAGATAAGTGCGGGAGCCTGGGTTCAAACCCTCGACCTCTAGCACACAAAGCGACCGATTTACCACAAGACTAAGAGATCCGGACCAACCAGGCTGGTTGGTAAATGGCCTTTATACCTCGACCGCTACACTACTCTCCCCTTCTTTTGAGATTCACCAGCTGTGAATCTCACCCAGGTTCCTCCCTCAGAGTGGTCGAAACACCCGCAGTGCCACCTACTGCTGAGGATCGGACGAGCCCCCAAATGTAACAGGAGGAGAGATAAGTGCGGGAGCCTGGGTTCGAACCGTCGACCTCTAGCACACAAAGCGACCGATTTACCACGAGACTAAGAGATCCGGACCAACCAGGCTGGTTGGTAAATGGCCTTTATACCTCGACCGCTACACTAGCATAAAATGCACGAGCATAACTGACAACTAGATCTGGATATAACCTGGTGTTAATGGTGGTCCACGAACTGAACATTTGCCAGTTTGTTCTTTTGTTTTGTCCCTGCGCGAACTTTTCCCTGAAATTCATCCCATTTCCCTGAAAATCCCCCTCAGATTCCCTGAAAAATTATTCTGGAGGTTAACATGTCTGAATTAGCTGACAAAGGAAAAGGTGTATCCAGAAGAGTTGAAATGGTTAACTGATTAATCAGTTAACCAATGATCAATGTCTTGATCGATCAAAAAAGTAATTGATCGATTTACCGTTACTTTTGAACTACTGTATTTTCTGGGTTTACAAAGGAACAAACTTGCTCCAAAACAGGCAAACATTGTCACACTGACTCACATCAATTATATGAGACAGACTAAAGTATACAAGTTACGTGCTGACATACTTGTTCACTTGCATGATCATTACACTGTATCAGTCGCTGGAACTGGTCATTCTTAAGTTAACCTTTACCCAATGCGAAATTTTCAATTTTTGTCTCGAAAACGTAGCTTATGATGCCTCACTGGAACGAGCTCAACGAGCTCGTTCCAATGAGGGATCATAAGCTATGTTTTTGAGACAAAAATTGAAAACATAATAAAATCTGAATGGAGATTTTTGATGAAGAGCTGGCTGATTTTGTCCTTTACATTGGGTAATGGGTTAATGCTATAAATCATCAATGGTACGGCAATTATTCAGTTACCTATAAGGGCAAGTGATTAATCGGTTAACCAAGGTTAATCCATGTGATTAGTCGATCAAGAAAACCCTTTAACCACTTCAGCTCTAGTATCCAGTATGCATATTTGGAGGTATGATGGTATGCTTTTAATCTTTACCTAACACAACTAGAAGTAAACACTTGCCAAAATATTTCTTGAAAAACTTAAGCTTGTTCCAATTTGAACTCTTAAGCTATGTCTTGGAGTAAGTAAAAGAAAAGGTTTTAGTGTACTTAAATTGTACAGGGATTCTACGAAATTCTATTCTATAGCCTTCTATGTTTTCAATTATCCATGGATCTCCAGTTACTTCCAAAAAGCCACCTGATTTTTAATGCCTCGAGCAAATTTTACATTCGTATCACATCCACTTACCTCTTTTACTTGTTGCTGAAGTTTTTCTTTTTCCAGTACTTCCTTGGTTGTTGCTTAGGCATGTTGAATGGCACCTTCCTCGTGGCTGTCTCCCTCTGTGAGACTGACCAATTCCTAAAAAAAAGTCTGTGGCTTTCTGTAGGATGATTTGTTAAAAGAATCTTTAATTGATCTGGAATATGTAGGCTAACATAATTCTGATAATTCTTTTATCTTTATATGAATGTCATCTCCAATAAGATTACTGGTAACTTTATTTGATGGAGTAAAAAGACCTTTATAAGATTGCAGAAGCAGTGACAACTACTAAAGTCTTCTTAACTCTCTGCACTCTGATGTCAAAATACCAAAGTTTTCAACAGTGCATTTTTCCCACAATGCAACTGAGAATTTAAAAAATTATATCTTGTTTGACAGAGCTCATTGAGCTCTGTCAAACAAGATATAATTTGTTAAATTTTGCAAGCCACATGGGCAATATGGAGTCAATGATGAAAATTCTGAAATACTACCAGAGTGCAAGGAGTTAATTTTTGGGATCATGCAATCTTTACTTCTGAATTGACTGTTTTGGATCTGGGACCAAATTTCCAGATTTACTCGTGGGGGTCAAGTCAGATTGGCATTTTCCGGCATTGGGTATTTTGCAATGAAATTATCCATTTTATCTTTATCAGCAGAATATGTTTATTGGCAAATTCAGCCATTTGGGTACTAATATTCGGTCTCCTTTTACAATTGTGAAAATCAAAATCCGGAAGGTCAAAATCATCAATTTGTAGTAGATCAGAATCAAAAAACTTTCCCACCGCTGGAATCGTGGTCATCCGTAACATCATTTTCATTATACACCCAAAATGTTTGCTGACGGTATACGGCTTATCAGAAATGGTGTCAAATTTGTAATTCAATACTGTTTGGAAATCAAAATTTTCAAACACCTCAATGGGGTAAGCAATAAAGTCAGATGCGAATGCTACAGGATTCTGAACCTTTCCCTTGTCAGCAGAAGTAATTTTAGTTGTGGGTTGCTTCCCTTGAATCAGATATTGAGGCGATTTATTTTTCTTTCCTTTATCTAATCTGCTATTAATTTCATCAATTGAATGAAATAATTTTGATAAAAATGTCCGTCTTTGATGATTCAAGTTTGTCAAAAATATCTGAGCTGGGACGGACGTTTTTTCATGGCATCAAATCTTATGAGTTGTGTTTATGATGCTCATCTTTGGATCGCCTATGACTACTAATATTATTAGAACTGATGCCACTTTAAGTTCTATTCAAGTTGCCCGCTTACGGTATGAACATGCCTTGTCATGGATGGTTTTGCATCAGTTTTCTTGGAAGTAAAAAGTTTGTCATTATTACTGAAATCAAAACCATGAAAGCAAGGTTCCTCAGAATTAAAGGCAAACAGACTTAAAACATCCTCTATATCTGTCACCTCAGATAGCATCTTCTCATCAGAAAGCCCAAAAGGTTTAGTGGGAGACTGAGTTGCAGAAGTTGCTAAATTAATGACAGTCTTTTCAACCTCCAAATCTGATTTAGTTTTAGCCTTTGGCATGATGAAAAATTGACAGCCTCTCTATCTTAACCTTTTACCTAACGTAACGGCCAAAACTGGCCGGCGATATTCTAAAAAATCGCTAATTAATTTTCATTATTTTTTTCATTTTTTGTCTCAAAAACATAAGTTATGACCCCCCACCCCCCCACCCCCATTGGAATGAGCTCGTTCCAATGAGGGGTCATAAGCTATGTTTTTGAGACAAACAATTAGTTATTCAAGAATTTTTTGGCAAGTGTCGTCTGCTTTTCGTGTTAGGTAAAGGGTTAAACGTGCCCTCAACAACTTGAGACATATTATCATATAAGACAGCACCTTATAGGGCATCCAGGTCACATGATATTTGATGAAATCGCATGCTTTTCCGCATGCCTCAGTGTTGTTTGAATAGAGATCTATTTGTGCCAATTGACAACATATGCCTTGTTTATCTTGATTACTTGGAGATTTAACTGGGAAAGAATTAATATCAAAACAAAGTGACACAAGTTTCCACTCAGTGCAAGAAACAAACACCATAATGACTCATTTTGGGGGTTTTTTTTATACTATAATATGAACCACATGTCATTTGTGTTGGGGAATGCATGTGGTAAATGTTTTAGAGTATTTTCCCTTGATGTGGAGACAATACAAATTGACTGATGATGATCAAGAGATCATTGTTGACATGTATAAAAAGTCTGGTGTTGGGAGGATTTCCTTGTGAATGCTACTATGCTCTTGTATTGACAGACCAGGTAAAGCAAACAGTTAATAAAGCATGCAGTTTACTTTTCATTTCACAAACATAAGAAAAATTTCTAGAGCTTGAACGGTTAACCGATTAACCCACGATCAACATCGTGATCGATCAAAAAAGTCCTTGATCGATTAACTGTTTTGGAACAGACACATATACACTTCTTTCGGTTCAGAATTCTTGAATAACGAAGACAACCGCCTCATCTTTGAAGTGGTACATGACTTTATATTATCAAGTAAGCGATTCCAATGATTAATTTCTAATACAGTAACCCATTTAATAAAACTTATTATTATTATAAATGTTATTTCCAAATTAGCTCAACATAACGAATATACCCCTCCACACCATTCAACTTTCCTTGCAGCTCAACGCCACCTGGACTGTATTCATAGACTGTATTCATAATCTTTTACTAAACGAACTGAACGACATTTCGGGGTCGTCTCGCTATGCCGGTTGCTATTGTTTAGTAAAAATGTGTGAAGATTAAGTACATCAAAGGGAGAAGGATTATAGTCCGTTTCTTATTCGTTTACTCATTTAATGATGAAGTTGGTTAACGCGACTGGACTTAATCACGGTAAAATGACATTTGATAACTATTTTTTGAGAGGAAAAGTTGAATGTAATTTTGTAAAAAATGAACCTTTTTACAAAATTACATTCAACTTTTCCTCTCAAAAAATAGTTATCAAATAAAATGACATTTGCTAACTATTTTTGGAGAGGAAAAAGTTGAATGTAATTTTGTAAAAAATGAACCTTTTTACACAATTACATTCAACTTTTCCTCTCAAAAAATAGTTATCAAATAAAATGACATTTGATAACTATTTTTGGAGAGGAAAAGTTGAATGTAATTTTGTAAAAAATGAACCTTTTGAGACAATAAAATTTATAATTATTCACAACACTATATATTCAATTAAAATCCAGTACTGTGCGAAACAGAGTCCAGGTACTGGAGTAGTCCAATTTCACCAGCTTGAAATATTCTTTTAAAATGTCCCAGACAATTGTCAATTTTTCTGTACTTTTTTTTCCTGGGTGCCAGTTTTCCTCCTGCACTTAGTTGAATTATTGTTGATTCCTGGAATGACTGTTCTTTTTTGAGGAAGTCTATCATTCTGAAAATGTTGGGATGTGACCCGGCGATGAATAAACTTAATTTCCGGTGCCAACCCTCGATATGGTTCGTCGTGCGTGGCCCAACCGTGTCAAAATGGTTCCACATTAACCGTCCGTGGTCACCTTCCACCCAATAACTTGTCACATAGTCAGTGAACTGTTCTACACTAGCATTTACAGGAGCCTCCTCGAGGGTTAAAAACCACGCATCGCTGACATGCTCAACAGGAACTAGCGGAAGAGCAATAGCCCTCCGCACCACACACTGAACTTCTTCGTCATCTTGGAACAATGTTTTCAAACCACTTTTCTGGGCATGTTTCCACACAGCCTGCCCATAATGAAAGAAACATCCTTTGAGGGTCACGTTTGGAAAAGTTATTTGAATGGCGTTTTGAGCTGCAGTTTCATAGTCCGTAAAAACTTGTCTTGGTGTAAGGTTGATGCCGAATTGACTGGCTTTCTCTACAACAAGTCGGAAAATTCTTTCATAAGTTTGCTGAGTTTTATTAGGCAGTAGCCCAAACACTAATGGACACATCTTATTTTCCACAAAAGCATGAATAGTGTACAATTGATAAAAAAACATCAGGGCACTTGTTGAATGTTCCATCACAAAAATAAATTTCCGCACTTGATAAATGTTGTAGGTTGTTTTCAGTTCCAAAGATAAGCATCTTGTTGTTGTCCCGATCACATGCTATTAAAAAGTCCTCTCCAGCAGTTGTCTTTGTGTATATTTTAGGAAGATCTATATCGGATCGTTGACGTGGTAATGGTGGTCTTGATTTTGAACGGGAGCGGTAGAGTGCTGATCTCACAGTGTAGAATGTGGGTATCTTGGCGATAAACCCTGGGTCAAAATCTTCTCTACGTAGGTCTGGAAAAAAGAAACTAGGTTATGTAAAAAATGCTAATAGTTTATCGTCACCCCACCCCACCCACCCCTAGTCTCCCCCATTCTCCCATCTTTATTCTCTCTCTCTATCTCTCGAACAAATGAATGAATGATTGCTAATAGTTTATCTTCACCCCACCCTACCCACCACAGTCTCGCCCTATTCTCCCATCTCTATTCTGTCTCTCTCCATCCCTCAAATGAATGAATGAATGAATGAATGAATGTGACACGCCTCGGAAACAAAACGGTACTCTTGATTGAACAAAAATAAATAAATACTTGGGATACTTACTTGCAATTTCTTCTTGGTAAATAGAGGAAGCAGTGTTGGATCCATCTATCATTTTACGTTTCAGCTTTGCCAAATATGCATCTACTTCTACTTGCTCTATATCTGCTTCATGGTTATGCTGGTTGTTTTGTGTTGTTACAATGTCATTCATTGTGTTGATGGTCCCTCTACAACCTGTCTGGCAGCATGTCCAATGTATCCGGTTGTTGTTTCTAGATTTTATTCTGTATTTGAACCCTTCAAATATTAGATTTCTGCCCCCAAGTCTGTTGGGAATAAAGTTAACATTCACTTGAGCGTTAGCCATGCTAAATGATGTGAGTAAGTAAATAGTGCTGCATATTTATACACTTTATACACGTGAAGTTTGGCGAGTACAAAAAAAAGACAAAAAAAATAATAAAAGAAACACATCTCCAAATTGTCGATGCAAAAATCACAACACAATCACAACACCGTTGAAAACTTTTAATCAAGCTAAAAATACACGGTTTTCATCAAAGATGTGTGTGTTTTTTTAATAAATTATGTTAAAAAAAGACAAAAAATACAAAAAACACATCTCAAAATTGTTGATGCGAAAATCACAACACAATCACAACGCCGATGAAAACTTCTAATCAAGCTAAAAAAACACACACATATTTGATAATAACTATACTTTGATTTTATTGAGTCAGTGGTGTTAATTAATTTCTGCCGACTGGCATAGCGAGACCAACCCGACATTTCCTATACCTACTTATGCCTTTTTTGTGTGTATTTAATGCATCATGGATTCAAGCTGATCAAGATTTTGGGTTTTTTATTTTCAAATCGTTCTTATCTTCATCACCTTGTAGTCTAAATATTCGTTGCCCGGGGGCCCCCACGTCTGCCTCCCGTGATGGCCATCACCGGTCAGTCATATTTGCAAAAAAACGCTCTCATGCAAATCTTTCCAACTTTGGAATTGGAAATAACTCTTTGTAATCTTGTTCTTGGTGGAAATGGCCTTGTATAAGCTTATAGCTACCTGCTGAATCCACATTAATGTTTGTAACTAATTTTTCGTATGATTTTGTACTCTTAAAATAAATAATGTTTAAACCAATAAAAGTGTCTAATGATGGACTTCAGTTTAGTGAGGGATTCCTTAAGAATCAAAACTTTTTTGGGGCTTCATTGAATTTCATTATTTTTTCTAACAGTTCATCTGTCACTCCTATGAAATCCTCTGGTTCTTGCATGTCATTGGAAGCAGCAAAAAGTGTGAAGAGAACACTATTCAACAATGAGACGATGCAGACAGGTAAACCTCTTTCTGTTGGTAATCAGGTAGGATAAAAAGTCTTTTTTTACGGTATATCAATTCAGAATATAATATGAAAACAAAATTTAAAAAGGCTTGAGATAGAATTCCACTGTCATTAAGTTGTTTTAGAATATGCATTTTAGAGCAAGAATTCTGAAGTCAAAATCCATTGCTGTTGTCTTTAACCCTTTACCTAACGTAATGGTCAAAACCGGCCAGCGCTATTCTCAAAAATCGCCAATTAATTTTCATTATTTTTTTCATTTTTTGTCTCAAAAACATAGGTTATGACCCCTCATTGGAACGAGCTCGTCGAGCTCGTTCCAACGAGGGGTCATAACCTATGTTTTTGAGACAAAAAATGAAAAAAATTAGTTATTCAAGAATTATTTTTGCAAGTGTCGTCTGCTTTTCAGGTTAGGTAAAGGGTTAACCCTTTATCCAATGTACACAATATAAAAATTAATTTTTATTTTTTTTCAAATTTTTCACAAAATTTCCACAAAACCATTGCAGAAAGTTTTGTTGAAATTTTTTTTAAATAATGTTTTTCTCCCGCTCAAATTGTAAATTTGGATGTGTCGAGTTCGTTAGATAAAAGGTTAATATGATAAAAATACCCAAATTATTATATTTCACAGTACCAAATGAAATATAGATAAAAAAGTAAAAGGCTATTTCTGATGTTTACAAAATAATTTCAAGATTATTAGGCCTAAAAAAATTAAAAATCTGTTTCTCAGGCCCTCCCGCATGGTCCTTTTGGCTGCCGCATGCTCTCTTTTTATAACTAAAGTAAACTTTAAAAAAAGTAAAAATTAAATGGTTTATGTCTGATATTTCACCAAAGTTAAAAAAAATTGATAAATTTGTCCCTTGAGTGCAAGAAGGCTTTGCAATGCTTCAGCATTGCAAAGCCTTCTTGCTCTCAAGGAACGAAATACACCACCACCCATGCTATTCCGTAGATTATGAGTCCTAAAACAAAAACCAAGAACATGAACTTTTAATGGCAAAGAAATAATTACACAAAATAAAAAATAAAATAAAAAACCGCTCGCCCGCATGCAATTTTACAAATAATGGCCCGAGAAACAGAAGATCTACTTTGTGTGGCCTTATTCACATTATTTACTCAGTGTTCATTCACTCCAAATAAACTGGTAGCAAATATTTTATTATCTTCCAGGATTACTAAAAAAAGATTTAAGAAAGATAAAACTAGAGGCTCAAGAGAGCCTAAAACGCTCACCTGAACCAAGTTGTCCTAAACTATAAGGGTTATGGGTATGAAGAAAATGTAATCTGAATGAACCATATGACAGATTCGCCAGCAATTTTTTTTGTCCAATTGTTTCAACTGCTGAGAAGAATGCTTCATACCAAATACAAAATCTCCAGTCGATGCAGTTTGGGAAATGTTGGACTTATCATTTTCGTTTTTGCTCCAGGGGTTCCCATAGGGAACCGCGAAAAATTTTGGGAGCATGAATGAAGTACTTAGGGTCAACTAATACCACATATAAAATTTGGTTCAAATCGCACCATTGGTTCTTGAAATAGAAATTTTCAGGGGAGCTCAAAAGTGAGCCCATCCCCTGGAGAGCCCAAATATGGACCTATCAACTTTCTTTGAACAACTTTTAATCTTGAACACCAGAGGAAGTTTCGAACCAAATATTAAAGCATTCCCACTTGTGGTTCATGAGAAGATTTTTAAAGAATTTCATCATATTTGGGCATAAGACCACTTCCAAAAAGGGTGGAGACCCCATTTGAACAAAACTAAAATAGAATACACCCCGATGATGTGGCCCATATATGTTATTTGGGCCATTGGCTTGTGAGAAGAAGATTGTTTTGTAAAAGCTAACGAACGATGGACGCCAAGTGATGGCAATAGCTCACACTTTCAGTCAGGTGAGCTAAAAAAAAGGTCAATTAATAAAGAAATGTTTTGATAAGAGTCCAGTTAAATAGATCAACTGTTAACAAACAAAGAACAGTGATTACACCTAGCTGTTACCTACAAATTACTTGAAAGGTGTGAATTCTGTCATCAGCGATTTTATTGAAAATCTTGGGCTGAAATGATAAACTACAAAGCCTTTGAGACATGCCAAAAG
This sequence comes from Pictodentalium vernedei, assembly GCA_031216915.1. NCBI lineage: Eukaryota > Metazoa > Mollusca > Scaphopoda > Dentaliida > Dentaliidae > Pictodentalium > Pictodentalium vernedei. The sequence continues at coordinate 386,094,631 of CM062289.1, read as the reverse complement.
TATATATTTTGTGTCAAATGCTGAATTTTTTGTGCCAAATGAAATATTTGAGTGCAATTGGCACCCGACAGTATGAACACTGATAATAAATATGAGCAATATTTCTATTTTCTCTTGGATATTCTTTTTTCACAATTCTTAATTGATTTTCATATTCTGTATGTGCGACCCATCTTCTGGGAGATCTGCATCATACCATCTCTTGAAAGACAACTAGTTTTTCAATATTCTCTGGTTGTGGCAAATGAGATAGCTGAATTGTCTCCCGTGGATGTGTCAATGGCAGAATGGTCTGTAGGACACCAAAAGGCAGGGTGCAGCTTTCCCTCTTTTTCCGATAATCTTGCATGAGCATGGTAAGTTTGTTTATTATCGTTCCAAAGATGGTCTAAACAAAGGTTCCTTTATGGGGTGCATGATGCCATCACAAGAGCAATTCTCTGGCAGGAGTTGAGCTCTGTTTGGCCCATCTTGTGGTGTTTCTCTATGCCATCAAACACTCTCAAAGGTGTAATGTCTGGTGGCATCACACAGCTTGGGTGATAGCACTGTGGAGACTTTTTATAGTGTTGATGGATAAATATGAACAGAAAACAGGATGTTGAGCCACTGTTGTCATGTTTAATTCTGGCAATAATACAGATCAGCTTATTCCAGATGGGTGATTAAGCTTAGTAATTGGCAGTGCATTATATCATCCATGGGTGTTAAATGAAAATCTAACTGTCCCATGTGTTTACCCTTAGTCCTCAAACTGCCACTTTTATATTGCTTTGAAAGAGTTGCCCCAAGTGTATTCTTCCTTCAGAACTCTAATGGCAGGCTGCATCTATCTTGACAATGTTTTTACATCAGCATTGGCTGCCTTTACCGGCAGCCAACAATGAAGTAAAAACACATATAAATGTCCAGTAAATGAATAAATTTATTTATTTATTTTTTTTTTTTATTTATTTATTTATTTATTTATTTTATGGAGTTTAGTAACACTTTTGACAGTGAGGGTACCTCATGTTAGTTTTATGGGTGAAGGAAGCTGGAGTACCTGGAGCGAACCACTTAGCAGTGGCAACTGTCTGACTCTCCAACATACTAACTCCACACAAGCAGGGTTAGCATTGGTTGAAGCCATGTGCACCATCGACATACAGTATGCCTTAGTATAGAGTGTCACTGTGCCCCCCACATGGGCAATCAGGATTAAGTGCCCTGCCAAAGAACATAATGCAGTTACCTCTGGTCAGGTTCGAACTGTGGACCTTTCGGTTTGAAGTTCAATGCTCTAATCACTGAGCTACCACCCTTCCTAACATGTTATTAAAACTCTTTATTTTGAAGTAAAATTTTACTTTTAACCCTTTACCTAACATGAAAAGCAGACGACACTTGCAAAAAAAAAATCTTGAATAACTAATTTTTTTCATTTTTTGTCTCAAAAACATAGGTTATGACCCCTCGTTGGAACGAGCTCGACGAGCTTGTTGCAACAAGGGGTCATAACGTATGTTTTTGAGACAAAAAATTTAAAAAATAATGAAAATTAATTGGCGATTTTGAGAATAGCACTCGCAGGTTTTGGCCGTTACGTTGGGTAAAGGGTTAATAAAAAATTTTTAAGGCATTTTCATAAAAATCTCTTAGAAACTAGAAAAATATAGCAACTAACATTTCCTCAGGATTTTGCTAATGCAGTTTATGCCACTCTCAACTCTAATGAAAACAGTGTGTTTTTAATTTGATTTTAAAAACATGTCAAGTGAAATTATTTTTATGAAGGCCAACAAATATTCCCTTAGTAGGAGTACTAATTCCATGAACTGTTTGGTGAAGTACAAATTTTTATTTCTTTTTTCAATATTTCTAGACGCCCAAAAGCAACGGGATACCAGCAGAGTCACTACACAAGCAAATGTTCAAATTAGACTACCCAATACTTCTACAGAAAAGTGTTATGCCAATTCTAGTTCTTTACATGAACAAAATCACTGTCAGTTGTGCTCAGGATGTGTTGTGGATACATTTGAGATTTATGAAGTAGATGCAAAAGGTCTTCTAGAAAGGAATGACCTTAAAAGACAGTGTTTAGAAGAAAGGCGGTCACAGTCAGAACTTTGTGTCTCAGCTTCTAATTTAGACTGCGAGAAGTCAACATTTTCTCAAAATTCAATACATCCTTGTGAAAGACATTCAAGTCAGGAACTATACAGTAGTCAATGTTCACAACATAGCACTCAGTTGTCAGGATATCAAGGCCATGGACCAGGAGTAGGCAATCTTGTGGACACAGGAAGAGCATGTGATACACTCGGCTATACTCTTAATCAGGCCATGTCTGTTTCTATTCCAAATAAGGTATTTGTTGATTATTTTTCCTTTGCATTTGTGTGTATTATTATCACTTGAAAATTTGCTTATTTTTACCATTCTTGTGTTGATTTTTCCAGAGTTACATATGCAAGTCATCTGAAACTTACAAAAAGTTGATCTTTTATAGATGTAGCTTTCAAATGTTAAACTTTTTCCAACAAATCGAAAAATTTCCTAGTCCTAATTGGAAATATAATCAAAAAATCAAATTTTATTTTTCATTTTCTTCCAAGTCATAGCTTATGACCCCGACCGCCCTGGAATAAGCATGCCACGGTTGTTCTAGTAAGGGGGTAGTGAACTGCAGTTTGAGAAAAAAATTGAAAATTGACTTTTTGTAGAAAAATTTAAAAATTTGACTTTTTGTGAAAGGTACCAAGAGTTTGTGACTTGTCATTCCAAACTTGGTACCTGTCGGAGAGTTTAGGACCTACTAGAGTGATGTACTGTTTAACAAACATATATTTCAGTGTAGGTGTGTAAAGCAGCATAACATTATGTTTGAAAATCAGCACTATTTTTAAAAGACCATTTGGAAAGTCCTTGAAAACTATATTTAGATAATTGCTTGGTTGATTTTGATTAACATGCTGCTGGCGGATATTATTGCCCACGACAGGTTTTCTCTTGTCACAGAAATAAGTATAATTTGGGTACATTTAATCAAATTTCTCACCTGTAAATTGAATGGACTTTTTTACCAATGATTTCTTGAGTTAAATTTAGATGATTTTTTTTTTTTTTGAAAATACTCCGTGGGTTTAGAGTTAACCCTCTACCCAAGTTAATGGCCTGCACCATTCACAAAAATCGCCATTCAAATTTTATTATTTTTTTTCAATTTTTGCCTTCCAAACATAGCTTTTGACCCCTCGATGAGCTTGTTCCAATGATTAGTCATAAACTATGTTTTTGCGGCAAAAATGAAAGTTTTTAGTTATTAGAAATTATTTGTAGTTCTCTAGCCATGTTAGGTAAAGGGTTGAATTGTGTACTTATAAGTTGTGGTACCTATATGCTTTGATTACTTAACCCTTTACCTAATAAATTGGCCGCATCTGCCCGCATAATTTACAAATTGAGCAACTGAAGAATAAAAAAAATTCATAAAACCATATCCTGTGATCCCTCATTGGAACGAGCTCTTTGAGCTCGTTCCAATGAGGAGTCACAGAATATAGTTTTGTGGAAATTTTGTGAAAAATTCAAGCAAAATATAATTGAAATAAGAATTTTTGATATTGTGTGAATTGGGAAAGGGATTAAAATTGAAGTGCTTTTCATTGAAATAATACTTGCTCCCATTGCCAGTCCTGGGCAGCATGGTGACCCATTGGTTAGAGTATTGGCCTATAAATCAAAAGGTTGCATGTTCGATCATGATCTGCATCATCTTTTTGGAGAAGACATTCAATCCCATTTGACCAAGTTGGAGTGCATTGTGGTAAGATGTACTGCTTGTTGTTGGTATTTATGCCTTCCAGCAGCTACTGACCCAGCCTGTGCAGAGTTTGTTGGCGAGTTCAACAGTTACCAACTGCTCTTTTTTGGTTCACGCCACTAACTCCAGTTTCTGGCATCTTGTAAAGCTGTCCGATACAATATGACCCTGGCTGTTGTAAATGCCATTAAATCTCAATAAACAAACATTGACTTTCAATATCAAAGTGTATAGGATGACAGACTTAAAAATAGAAGATAAAGAAAACAGTTTAGGCGTAAATCAGGTATGTCGAAAGAAAATAATTTCATATCAATTTTGATTAAGTTTTCCACAACTTTCAACCTCTCACTGATAACATGTTAATAATTGTTGTATTGGACATGACCATCTGTGCACAGAATACAAAAAGTTATCTCTCTTAATCATGGAAGCCACTATATCAGGGCTTCAGTATAAAGTGCTGGTACCAAAGTAGAGGTTCTACTGATGGGCCTCATATTCAATTTGCAACTCCTAAAATTTTATTAGTGTAGATTTTTTTCACAATTTAATGGAGAGAGGACTCAAATTTATTTATTTATCTTTTTATTTATTGGGGTTTAATGACACTTTCAACAGCTAGGGTCACCTCATGTTGGACAGTTTTACTGGAGGAAGCTGGAGAACCTGGATAGAACCATCGAGTAAATGGCAAGCAACTGTCAGACTCCCCATCGTCGTTACTCCACACAAGTAGGGTTAGCATTGGTTGGAGGTAAGTGCACCATAGACATGCAGTATGCCTTAGTACACAGCACCACCATGCCCCCACATGGGTAATCAGGATGGAGTGCCTTACCCCAGGTCATAATGCAGTTACCCTTGGCGGGGGTCGATCTGTGGACCTTTAGGTTTGAAGTTCAATGCCGCAACCACTGAGCCACCGCACTCCCAGACAGGGCTCAAAATAAGTGGTTTCGCATCGCTATTTGCTATGCAATACATGCTAAAAGCTACACAATTTTCTATTATGTATAGCATTTTGTGATACAATATATTCAACTGCAGCCTAATAGTCTGCAGTTGAATATCTTGTATTGCAAAATGTAAAAATGAAAATTTGCAACAAAACTTTGCAAGCCAGTTCACTGATGCTTTACTCTTGATATAAGATTAACTCTCCGTCTTGCACTAGCAACTTCATATGTAACGTGAATTTTATTGGTATAAATTCGTCCTGCATTGTTTCTGCATTTTGCATAAAATACCCAGTCAAAATAATTTTAAGCCCATCAAATTTAGAGATGTTACGCATTTGGAAACATCAAAGTCCATGAAGTTGTTATAGGCAGTTCAGTTGAAAAACATAGCTAGTCCTTCATGTGTTGCAGCTCATTTGAAAAAACACAGAAATGGATGGACATTATTCTATCTGCTCAGAAGAGTTCAGTACAAAACAGTATGGCATAACTCCGGTATACAAGAACTGCTATGAAATTTGAACAAAATGCTCTTCATTTTTTGGAAATGTGGAGCATTTTGCTATGCATAGAAAAAAGGGTATTTTGAGCCCAGCTCCCCAGAGAATCTCAAATAAATAGTAACAAAAAACTTGAATAGTTCCTGACTTTCTACCAGTTAAACCATCATGCTGCATGTATCTCTTTGTACCCTGTCTTGTTCAATGCATTCTGTTTGAATGTTATAATCTCATTCTTTGCCCAATTATTTCATGCAACCATTTACCCAACGTCAACACCAAAAACCAGTCAGCGCTATTCACAAAAATCACCATTCAAATTTTATTATTTTTTCACAGAAATTTAGCTCATGACCCTTCATTGGAACAAGCTCATTCCAGTGGGTGCTCATAACCTATGTTTTTGATGCAAAACGGAAAAAAATTTAGTTATTCAAGAAATTTCTATCAAATACTGTCTGCCCTTTGTTTTAGGTAAAGGGTTAACTAATACAGTGGAACTCACTAAATTGGCTATCTCTAAGTTGAATTACCCTGTTAATTGAATATAACATCCATGCACAAAACCATTGACCATACTTTCAGTGCAAATTTGATCTGTTAATTACATACAGGAAAAAGAGTATACTCCTGTTAATTGAATAAAAAATCTTGAAATAAGTTGCAAAAAACCCTTGCAATTGCTGTATTCACCTTTGTATAGTTCTATTTGGCCTCAGTACATCCAGTACAAGCATATAAGCGATTATATCTTCTTTGACAGAGCTTTATGAGCTCTGTTAAACAAGATATAATACAATGAATGTTCAGTTTATCTCTGAACTACAGGAAAGTGACAAAATCCCTGTTAATTGAATACTCTTGTTAATAGAATAATTCTCACTGGAAAAATGACTATTCAGTTAACAGGGCTCTCCTGTATTTAAATGATGAATGCAAAAGTGTAGATGCACATGAGAAATGAAATTATGTGCTCACACAAAATGGTATATATTTTTATTCTGTACCAATGACCCAGACATAGCTGGTGCTAACTCTTCAAATTCTAGGGCCAAACACAAAGTTTGCCCCCCAATCCCCAAAATTTGCATCTAAAACCCAAAGAAATCATGTCCTGAAGGTCCTCCATACTTTGCCCTCACTGCGCATGCACAGTGTCAAGGACGTCCCAAAATTGGCGCCAATTATCATTCTTTGTTTGGCCCTTCATCAGTTAACATCTCACTGATCTTTGTGCTTGTAAATCTCAGTTTAAATGATGCCAGACACATAAATATTGGAGAAATGGTGATTCTAAGGAGGATATAAAAGGAGGAGAGGAAAAAGGAGTGACAGAAAATATTCAGGGCTGTAACTTAAAATTTTGTATGAAATTATGTTAAGTTGCCTATTTTCGAGGCATGGGCCTGTTGTTGTCATTCTTGCTATGAAGTTGCACTGCTTATTCAGTGTTTCCTCTCCCCTTGTCCTTTAAGTCCCCCCTTGCTATTCTCCCATGCTTTTGGCATATTTTTGAGTAAGATTACTACTAAAATTTCTTGGGAGATTTAGCTTGGTAACAGAATGAATTCTGTTATTTTCCCCATGTTTACGTTCTCACCCATGGGTGTTTAGACGTAGTGTTCTGCATCTACCATCTGATGTTCTGCAGATTCTTCCCTGGAAGTCTCTGTTTTGCATCAGATAGTGTATATTTTGGTAACTGATTTCGGGCCAGGATTGTCAGTGCCAGGAGTCATGTTTTCTGGTGTTTATACACTTCTTGTTTACATTGGCAACAGTCTCTTTTGAGGGGGGCTTTTTGCCTTTGTACTAGTTTATCTTATTACAAGATACATTATTATTATTCGTAAGTGTTGCATTAATTATTTAAAATAATTTTAAAATTTTTGTCCACATTTAGGCTTGGGATCCATTGGGGCTCGTTACTTTTCAGAAACTTGGGCTTTGCTGAAAAAATATTTTTTCAAAATTTATTTTTGATTTCAATTGTTTTTTCAATGTTAATGGATCATGTTATTATGTATCTTTGTGTTCAGGGGTTCGTGCGAGTACTAGGACTTACTGTTGTCTTTTCACAATGAAAGGATATTGTTCAAATTGTAATGAGAGGAAATCTTCCTCTGACTTTCATGATCATTGTATTAATTGTAGTCAGTGTACTCGCACTAACTCCTGTTCAGTATGTGAATATTGGGATGACAAACATTGGAAACGTGTGTCACGGTATGTTGTTAGCGGGGAAAGGGCTATGCCGGTCCTTTCTCCGCAGGGTCACTCTAGTTTATCAGTTTCTATTTCAGAGGAACAAGAACAGGGTGATGTTTCCATGTTATCTTCCAAAGGTGCGCTTCCGTCGTCACAATCTAATGAAGAGCTAGCGGCAAAAGTGCTCATGGAGATACGCCAGTTGCCTAAGAGGTCCCTAGTAGGATCGACGGCGCTGCCGTCCGCTAGCTCGCCCGGTGTAGCGTCCATTCACCGAATGGTTCGGCAGCCGGGTTCGTCCGTTGCGGTCCAGGAAGGAGTTTTGGGTGATGCGAGCACTATAAACATACTAGGTGCACACCCAGTGACAGCGGATAAGAGGAGAGATCGGAGGAAGCCTTGTAGTCCGGTTCCTAGCTCGTCCAGGTCCAGCCGGGCCGCGAGCGAGAGAGGCCCCTCTCTCGTACAACATCTGGGACCAGATGTTGTGGTACAAAATGTTTCGCAAGCGGCGCATACGTCCGCCGCTCGGGACGCTCTGTTGTATAGGCAGTCCGGAGAGACTATTCAGGCTTCCTCATCCTCTCAGCAGCGCACACGACCGCACCTTGGCTACGTGACCGCGGATATTCAGCCAGCTTCGCCGATCAGGGATTCAACGGCGACCAGGTCACGCCATCCGGTAGCCAGGGACAAGAGGCCGGTAGACTCCGGACGTTCGCATAAGAGAAGTATGCGGGAGTCAGTTGATGCGGAGCTTCCGGCGGCTAAGCAGCAAAAGACCGCTACTCTGCAGGCCTCGATGACAGACGTGCTAGCTCAGATAGCACAAATTATCGCAGCATCCCAGCAAACGACAGAATCGTTGTCGGATCAGGAATTATCCGACGGCACTGGGTCAGTACGCTCTGCCGAAGCATCGGGTGCGGACGACCAGGAACATCATGAGGTCCGACCGGATGGCGAAAGGGATATTGAGGACTTGGAGCTATCCCTTTCGGAACAACATAAAGCTGCTGTAGATTTCATCCGGCACTACCTTCCTCAAGTTGTTCCGTCGGGCCAGACTGCTGCGATACCGGACAAGAGACTGATAGCGTCATTGGACACTGAATTTTTTGAGCGGTTCAGAGACATCGTCCCTGAGTTTCCGTCTCAGTCCAATAATGTCACAAGAACATTCGAATTATTGAACGACGCTATCTTTAAGCTGGCTTCCAAAACAGGCAAAGCTGGTTTCTTGTCCACCAATGCTCTTAACCTGCCTTTCATCAATTCAAGGAATAAATTCGATACGGCAGGACAGGGTATACCGAGAGTTCCTCTGCGTCTAGACGACGAGGCGGAAGACTTGGAATTGTCATTACCGTCGTCTATGTCCATTCCAACTGCGGCGTTGGAAATGACAATTACGTCTAACAGAGCCAGCTTAGATGCTTTATCATACGCAGACCACCTTACAAAGGCGTTATCACTGCGTCTTCAAGGGAAAGAATTCCAGGATATACAATCCTCATTAAGACTTCTTTCAAGGGCAGTGGCTTATTCCACGTATAACTCTGCCCTTTCAGTGGCAAACCTGGAGTTGGTTAGACGTGACGCAGCCCTAGCTACATCCACGCGCGTGGATAGTAAGGTGAAGAACTCTCTCAGAGTCGCTTCGGTCTCCGGAGAGCTTCTCTTCGATGGCAAGCTTTCAGCAATCTATGATAAAATTACTAAGAAAGCTTCGGATTCTCTGCTTTTTAAATCCGCTTCTAAAAAGTCGGATTCAGCAGATAAGAGTAAGACAGGCACTTCTGGGACAAATACGCCCAAGAGAGGTTCCTATAGAGGTTCCTTTGCGTCCTCTTGGTCTTATTCTAGAGACCGTCAAGGCAGCGACTCACGTGTGGGACGTTCTTCGGGCCGAGACAACAGGTCTGACGTCCCGAGGTCGACGGGACGAGGCGCGTGTCGTGGAGGACGTGGTTTCTCCTCCCGCAGGCCTCGCAGGTCCAGGAGGTGATGGTTTGAACCTCTATCGTGTTCCGGTTGGCGGAAGGTTGTCGAGTTTTACAGAAGAGTGGGTGTCGTTTACGGACGACCCTTGGGTGAGAGGGGTGATTTCGGAAGGACTAAGAATATCCTTCAAACGAAAGCCTCCATTAACTCGAAGTCCAAAATGGACTCAACTTCCGTCAAATCCGCAGAAAAGAGACGCTCTTTTATCGGAGGTACAGTCTCTTTTGATGAAGAACGCGGTAGAGGTTGTAGAAGACCAGGAATCACCGGGGTTCTACAGCCATCTATTTCTGGTTCCAAAACCAGACGGCTCGTTCCGTCCAGTCATAGATTTGAGCTGGATAAACAAGCTGATCGTCGCTCCGAAGTTCTATATGGAGACGATACGATCGGTCAGAGCGAGTATTCGGGTGAACGATTATGCTACAAGCATAGATCTCAAAGATGCGTACTTTCACGTCATGGTACATCCGACATTCAGAAAGTATCTACGCTTCGCAGTCCTAGGAGTTGTATATCAATTCCGGGCGATGTGCTTCGGATTGAATCTAGCGCCCTGGCTTTCACTTGAGTAATGAACTCGGTAATGATGTATTTCCGAGCTCATTCATTTGCGGTAACGTCGGCCTACCTGGACGACATTCTTCAGAGGTACGGCAACGAGTTAACGCTTCGGAACGATGTTCAGAATCTGCTTCTATTGCTCTGATGTCTCGGTTTTGTTATAAACGAGGAGAAGTCGGATCTGGTGCCGTCCAAGTCATTCACTCATCTGGAAATGAGCTTCGAGACGCACAACAATCTCGTTCGTCTGCCGTTCACGAAAGGGTCGCTTGTTGCCGTCAGAGTGGACTCTCAACAAACAGGTATTCAATCAGATTTGCTACCAATGGGAACGGCCAATGATAGACTTATTTGCGACACATCTCAACAATCAGTTGCAGACATATGTGTCACCATGTTCGGATCCACGAGCATATGCAGTAGACGCTCTGTCAATCTCATGGGACGGAATGATAGGATATGCGTATCCTCCAGCACCGTTAATTCAGCAAGTGTTGCTAAAGATAAAACAATCTCAATGCAAGATTCTGTTGGTAGCATCTCTGTCTCCACAAAGGCCGTGGATAAATCTACTCAGGTGTCTGCTGTGGGACTTACCGCGAAAGCTTCCTCCACGGGAGGATCTTCTTTCGCAGGGGAAATCGCGTCAACTTCATCACAACCCGCAAGGTCTCAACCTTCACGTATTTCCGTTGTGCGGTCCTTCTTGCATGGCAAGCACTTTACAGGACGAGCAGTGGACGCAATTTCTAACTGTAGGAGGACCTCCTCTTCGCTAAACTATGTGGCTAAGTGGAAGGTTTTTCGTCATTGGTGTAGGGATCATTCTGTTGATATTTTTTATCCCTCCATACCAGATATTGCAAACTTTCTAGTATACTTGTTTGACGAGATCAAACTGCAGCCTGTTACTATTAAGGGTTACAGGTCTATGTTATCTGATACCTATGCACACCATGATAGTTTACAAATTGGATCTAATGTCTCTTTATCTAAGTTGGTTAGAAACTTCTCGATAAATAGACCCAGAACTCTTAGGTTAATTCCTAAATGGAATTTAGCTTGGGTTCTTCTTAAATTGAAGGAAAAGCCATTTGAACCTCTTGGGACAGTAGATTTCAAATTCTTGTCTTATAAGACAGCTTTTCTCTTAGCTTTCTCTTCTGCTAGAAGAGTCAGTGAGCTTCATGCACTGTCGGTGGATGATTCTCACTATCGTAGTGTCGGGAACACTATCACCTTCACTACTAATGTTGGATTTTTAGCTAAGAATCAGGCTCCTAATAAATATCCGGAACCTATTGTTATTAAGGCTCTGCCTTCTTCAGACGGGCGTAGGCCTTTACTCTGTCCTGTTAGAGCTTTACGTATTTATAAACAAAGATCTCAGTTTATCAGAAAGGGATGAAAACGCTTCTTTCTGTCTCTGATGCCCAATAGAAAGGACATTTCGGTCCATTCTATTGCTAGATGGATTAAATTAACTATCCATACTGCTTATGATAATCTATCTTCTACTCAGCAGTCTGTGCTTAAGATCTCGGCTCATGAAGTAAGAGCTCTTTCTACATCTTGGGCTTACGCAAATAGTGTTGCTATTACAGATTTAATGAAGGCTGCTTATTGGTCTCAGCCATCCACATTCACGAATTTTTATCTCAGAAATATTGAGTCCATTTCTGGAGACCTGCATTGTTTAGGTCCATTATCTGTTGCTCAGAATGTTGTCCACTAAACAGTTGCAACTATAGTTATGCAGGCTTTCTGTTCCGGCAGTGACTCCGTCCTGCTGCCCTCTTCGCTCTGGGCTATTTGACCCAGGGCAAGGGGAAGGGGGGGGGAGGGAGTTCCCTTAGGTCACCTGCTTTATAGTGAAAAGCAAGGGGATTCCTCCTCCGGAGTCAGTAATTCTGAGTCGTTACCGGGATGGTTTTAAAGTGTAATATTAATGCTAAAAATTCATTCATGTCATATTTTTAAAGTGCAGCTCGGTGTGAAGCATTTGTATATGTCAAGTGTCAAACGGGCGTAAATATACAATCCTCGGACACTTTTAAAAGAATATAAAGAGTCTCAATTCTCTGGACTAACTTTATTTATTGGCTTACTTTAAAAATAATTAGTATAAGGGGTTATACTGGATGTTAATAGAGAACATGAATGTTATTGTGCTCAATTATGAAGGGTATTGTACCTTTCTAATTTATCTTTAAATAAGAAAGATACATGTAAAGCCTAATACTCCTTTTCTCCTTGAGGGGTTGACTCTATTGATATAGTTGAGCTTATTGGATTTTCCTCTATGTCCTAGGCCCTCCAGCCTTTTTACTATTCAGCTATGTCTGGGTCATTGGTACAGTATAAAAATGTTAAAAAATTTATAGTAATTTATATATTTTTTTATACTTACCAATGACCCAGACGAGGATGGCCTTCCCAGGAGTTGGGAACTCATACCTCCCCGCTGAGTACATAGCGCTGACCAGGTACTGCTTGTAAGAATGATAATTGGCGCCAATTTCGGGACGTCCTTGACACTGCGCATGCGCAGTGAGGGCAAAGTATGGAGGACCTTCAGGACATGATTTCTTTTGGTTTTAGATGCAAATTTTGGGGATTGGGGGGGCAAAATTTGTGTTTGGCCCTAGAATTTTAAGAGTTAGCACCAGCTATGTCTGGGTCATTGGTAAGTATAAAAAATATATAAATTACTATAAATTTTTTAACTTTCATTACAGGCAGTTGCAACTCAGTATTGTGAGTTTCCAGAATACATGCCAGAATTTCATGGTGGTTACTATGAAGAAAGATGTCTTGTTGACTCCAAGTTATGGCCTCATAGTCAGCCATTGGTACATGATGACATGCAGATACTTGTAGAAAATCAAGTAACTATTTTTTGTATATTTTTAGCTGCGACTAGCAGCTCAATAAGTGGCAATGTCGGTCTGTCTGTCGGTCGGTCTGTCGATCTGTCTGTGACCAAAGAGTTTCAAAACTCAATAACTTTTGAAATACTTGATGGAATGACTTTATATTTGACATCTAAGTGTATCTTATTGATGTCTAGCCACTGTTCAATGCATGTGTTGTTCCAAATATTTTTCTTGGAGTTATGGCCCTTGATGAACTTAGAATTTTGTGAGATTGCACCACCCGTCGCAGCTACAGCGTCGATGTCGCAATTTTTTTTTAACTGCTAGAGTGTTGAAAGCCCATGTTTGGGATTTATTCTGAAGTGCAGGTACCATAACTTCAAGGCTTCATACTAAATGGATGTGCTTCACAATATCTTTGAAGTGAAATTATTTTGTCTGTAAGGAATTGCTTTGTTAGGCCTGCAGGCACTTTCCCACAAATTGTGAACAATGTTTGATGATCAACAAGAGGTATTGCTGAAGGCATTTCATAGACCCACTGCAGTGTTGGACCGACAAAGCAGAAATGAATTAAAAATAAACTAGGGATCGTAACTCTATTGAAAAAATGCAGACATTTTTTTATAACATGTGCAGGAGTGGCTTGTCATAAGGATCCCTCATACCAAATTTCATTGAAATCCATCCACTCACTGATTAAGATATTGCTGCAGACGGATGGATGGATGGATGCATGTAAACCAGTATACCCCCCCCCCCCCCCCCCTCCCATTTTCTTCGAGAATGGGGGGTTTAAAAATAATTTAGTCTTCCAGTTATCAGTATCAGACTCTACAACATTCTGTTTTTGAGAGGAAAAACTATAATGTGTTTCATATCACCATTTTGTTCTGAAAAGTTATGCTTTGTGCGTAACCAGTATACCCCCTCCCCCCCCCCCCTCCATTTTCTTCGAGAGTGGGGGTTTAAAAATAATTTAGTCTACCAGTTATCTGTATCAGACTCTACAACATTCTGTTTTTGAGAGAAAAAACTATAATGTGTTTCATATCACCATTTTGTTCAGAAAAGTTATGCCTTGTGCAGGCAGCCAACAATAATGTAAAAACACTCTCACAATAAATGCAGCCTACCAGTAGAGTTCGTAAGGAAGAATACACTTGGGACAACCTTTTCAATGCAATATAAAAAGGTAGATGAAGGTTGTCTGAGAAAATAAGGGTTAAAGTACCAACAGAAAAAAACCTTGAAAAAGATTTATTTCCTTGTCTGGTAAAAGATCTGGTCTTACCAGCTCAGTGATTTGTAAGATCTCATTGATAGATTTGAAATTCTTGAAAGAACTTTGAACTTTAACTTTTGAAATTTTTCTGATTTGTTCAATGAGCAACATATAAATTTTTAATTGATTGATTGAACTGATGAGAGATGGCCACCTTCCCAAATGAACTGTCCAGGATTAAAACCTCTCCTGAGAATATTGAATTGGAGGGTACAAAAATGACTGAGTGAATGACTGGACATTTTAGGCCTATATAATAATGAACAAGATCTGCCTGCAAAACTTGTAAACCTTGACAAAATTTCTTGGTCAGTCAGTCAATCAGTCAGTCGATTTCCTTTCTGATAAGAGACCTTGCCTTATTAGCACAATGTTTTGTTGGAGATCTTATTGATTATAAGATTCTGAATTTGTGAAAGAATTTTGAAGTTTCACTTTTAATAACAAAATTTTTCTGAATTTATTCTGTTGCCAAAGTATTAATTTTATTATTTAATTACTGACTGATTGGACTGATCTGATGAGAGATGGACACCTTCTCAAATGAACAGTCCATGACACAAAACTCTCCTCAGAAACTCAAATGTAGAATTGGAGAGTACAAAAAATGACTGACTGACTGGGAATATTAGTTCAATATGACATTGAGCAAGATCTGTGAGTAATGCTTGTAAACAATCACAAAATTTCTTGATCAGTCAGTCGACTGAGTGACCATAATAAATTCTGTCGTTGCTGACAATCATTTTTTGTAGATCTTGCTTGATACCAAATAGGCCTTATTCTGATAAAATTTGTCATTAATCTCGTCTCTTAACCCTTTACCTGACATGAAAAGCAAACGACACTTGCAAAAAAAAGTCTTGAAGAACTAAAAAAAATTTCATTTTTTGTCTCAAAAACATAGGTTATGACCCGAGGGGTCATAACCTATGCTTTTGAGACAAAAAATAATAAAAATTAATTGGCGATTTTTTAGAATTGTGCTGGCCGGTTTTGGTCGTTACGTTGGGTAAAGGGTTAATGGCCTAATTCTCACAAATCACTTTTTACACAACAGAACAGGCATTCTTTGGATAAACATGCAGGTAACCTTCAAAGTGACTTGGTAGTTGTTTCGAGGTAAGTCAGGCTGCCTGTATAGGTAACCAAGACTTGCCTACAAACAACTGTGGAGTCACAGGATATGTAGCAAATATGTATAAATATCTCCTGGCCATTAAGGGTTAACACATTTTAGTCCTTAGAGAAATGATAACAAGATTATTCTGTTTATTTAACAGGATAATTCAGGAGATATTTTGGATTATATCGACCATTCAAGACTACCATCTCAAGGATACAGCCAAAAAGCACCCAGCATTAAAGCATTAGTTGAAGCAGCAACTCCAGATTCAGATGGATCCCCAGTGTGGGTGGCCTCTTCAAAAATTAAACTACCACCCAAGCCAACAGCAGAAACACCAAGTCCCCCAGACAATATGTACCCAAGAAGATTGTTTTAATGACGAAGAATGACTTGTTTATATTACTTGTGTTTGAGAATACTAGTTATTTCTTACATACGACAGAAAAACTGTTATTAAATATTTATTTTGTATATTTAAAAAGCAGGAACATCAGGATGTTGCTGCCAATTAAAGATATTTTGAAATCATTAAATTTTCTTTTCACTATTCCCACTTGGAGACGTTTATCATAAAAAGCGTTAGGCCTTATTTACATGTATGTGATGTTCTGATGCAATGGTCAGTCCATACAACTGCAATAAACTAGCTCACTACTTCTTGACATTTCTGAACAATGACTGGTTTCCTTGGACATACAATCTCATCCTTCACACAGTTACCTAAAAGGGTTTAACATTTGGAATTTCTTTGTAGGTCAAAAGTCATAGTCACTGTTACTATATATAGAATGCTAATGTTTGAGTCGGGGCTCCAAAGATAAAGAGGCGCAGACATGCACCTTGCTCCTGGGTGTGGTGGAGGTGGATGATACTTTCTCTCAATTTTCTTGTTACCAGAATACATTTGAATAGGTACAAATTGAGGGAAATAACTTTGAAGTTAAAAGTATATGTTATGAGAGTGAGTCATTGTTATTTTAATCCTTAAAGGCCTAATTCCAACTTTGAGCACATTTTAATGAAACAAAACAGGTGCCCCCTACATGCATTTTTGGGGTATACTCACAAGTTACATTCTAAGCACCTTGGTAGTTGTTTTTAGGCAAGTCTTGGCTGCCAAAATAAGCAGCCAAGACTGGCCAAAAAACAGCAGCAAAGTCAAAGCATGCAGACTGTCAATCGTGTAGCAAAAATATGCAAATATCTCTAGGCCCATAAGGGTTAAACATCCATGAAAAGTGGAACTCATAGAAACAAATCATTTGAAAAAAAGTTTTGCTTCAGTCTAACAAGTAAAAAATTATCAACATTTTTATTTTTCGTCTTTGAAAGTCAGAATTTGTTCATCAGTAATTAGGTACTTTGTTGCTGTCCATCATAGAAGACATAACTAAAGGGTGTGTCTCTGTGTGGGTAGATTGGAGTCTTCAATATTGATTCACACTCTTGCTGGTAGTAATCATGTACTTTCTTATGAGATTTGATTTGAGTCTTGGACTTAGGTTGCACACACAGTGCTTCATACAAATGAGGTCTGTAGTACCTGATTTGGGCTACTGGGGAGCCCAACATGACCAATTTGGAGTAACCTACATACTAATCAAATAAGAAGTTGGGAAGCCCATGCATCATGATTACCACATGTATGTATCCAAAATTAAATCTTCAAATATAGTGGAGTCCACTTAATTGGATATCCTTTAATTGAATATCCCTGTTAATTGTAAAGAATTTACAAACACAAAACAATTTACCATACCTTCAGTACAAATTTTCCCTCTTGATTGCATATAGGTTAAAGAAAAAACTCCTGTTAATTGAATGAAAGTGTCAATGACACTGTAGCTCAACTTGTCAAGACATGTACATGTATAGTATGTGACACAGCAATGACAAACATCTAGGTAATGACCTGATAACAAAGGTACATATAAAGTATTGTAACGGTCTGTACATAAATACTGACCGTAGCCTGTAACAAATGTATAGGTAAAGTATTGTAAAGGTGGGTGACAGTCAGATGCTAAACCAGAAAAGAAATCTTTGAGTCCCAGAGTGGGTCTGACTGAACCCCAAAATATTTGTTCTCATAGCACAGTGATAACAAAGGCACCCCAAAACACACTCATTCCAGTCCCAAGGTGAAAACAAAGGTACCCAAGAAGTTTTGTGAAGGTCAGTTCATAAATACGAGCTGTATAGAAGTTGTGACAAAAAACTGAT
Organism: Pictodentalium vernedei; assembly: GCA_031216915.1. Lineage (NCBI taxonomy): Eukaryota > Metazoa > Mollusca > Scaphopoda > Dentaliida > Dentaliidae > Pictodentalium > Pictodentalium vernedei. The sequence continues at coordinate 386,077,072 of CM062289.1, read as the reverse complement.
TGGACCTAATTTTGGTACAAAATGGCCACTGGCAGCCATCTTGAATTTTGGACTGCACTCAGAAACACTCGTTCTTGTCCCAAGGTGATAACAAAGGTACCCAAGAAGTTTCATGAAGATCGGTTGATAAATACAGCCTCTAGCCCAAGCCGTATTGACATGTGCACTTACAGTGTATAAGTAGCACTAAATAAATCAAAATTCATCTAATTTGCATAATTTTGGCGCGAGAAAAAAACCCGTACTGTATGTGATGTATTCCATTTTACTAAACATTCATACAAAAATTTATTCAAATCAGAACTTTCATACAGAAGTTCTGTACAAAAGACTGATTGCACTAATTTTGGTACAAAATGGCTGCTGGTGGCCATCTTGAATTTCAGACCACACCCAAAAACACCCGTTCTCATCCCACGGTGATAACAAAGGTACCCAAGGAGTTTCGTAAAGATCGGTTCATAAATAAGGCCTCTAGCCTGAGCCGTATAGAAGTTGTGTACAAAAAACTGATTAGACCTAATTTTGGTACACTGGCAGCCATCTTGAATTTTGGACTGCACTCAGAAACACTCGTTCTCATCCCAAGGTGATAACAGAGGTACCCAAGAAGTTTCGTGAAGACCGGTTGATAAATACAGCCTCTAGCCCGAGCCGTATTGACATGTGTACTTACTGTGTGTAAGTCGCACTGAAAAAATCAAAGTTCATCTAATTTGCATAATTTCTGCACGAGAAAAAAACCTGTATTATATGTGATGTATCCCATGGTACTAAACATTCACACATAAAAATTTTCAAATCAGCACTTTCATATGGAAGTTCTGTGCAAAAATCTGATTGCACCTAATTTTGTACAAAATGGCTGCCATCGGCCATCTTGAATTTTGGACTGGACCCCAAAACACTCGTTCTCGTCCCACAGTGATACCAAAGGTACCCAAGAAGTTTCGTAAAGATCGGTTCATAAATACGGTCTCTAGCCCGAGCCATATTGGCATTTGCACTTACAGTGCTGAAAGTAACACCAAAAAACATCAAAATTTGTCTAATTTGCACAATTTACACACGAGAAAAAAACCTGTATTATATGTGATGTATCCCATGGTACTAAACATTCATACAAAAAATTATTCAAATCAGAGCTTTCATATGAAAGTTCTGTACAAAAACCAGATTTCTGCGTCGTCGGTACAAAATGGTGTCTGGCAGCCATCTTGAATTTTGGACCGCACCCAAAAACACCCGTTCTCGTCCCACGGTCTTAACAAAGGTACCAAAGAAGTTTCGTAAAGATCGGTTCATAAATACGGCCTCTAGCCCGAGCCGTGTCCAATTGTTGACGTACGGCCAGACGGACAGATGGACAGACGGATGACAGGCCATGACAAAAGCTCAAATTTGGCTTTGCCAAAGTTGAGCTAAAAATGATTATTCACGAGGAGATTTTTTCAAGTTTTCAAATAGTGAAACAGAAAATAATGTCAAGGATCATGTAACCTAGTTCAAACTGGGACCTTACTTTCATTACCGTTTTTTTCAGGTTCAATAGAAACTGGGTGCGTTGGTCAAATTATGTTTCATAGACCATTGCTGTTGATTTACACCCATCTTTCTCTCCTCACACCACTCCTCCATCTTTTTTCCAAATATAGTCAAAATTTACTTACGTTTGACTGGTTGAGAGCTAGATTATTTTTGGTGGTCTGAATTTGCTATTCAAAATATGTTTTCTTACAAATTATTAGAGAGTGCCCACAGGCCCTCTCCAATAATTTGTAATAAAACAAATGTATATAAACAAAATACTATTTGTGTTTGACTGAATATGAAACATGAGCAAGGAAAATGTTGGCTTTTGCTCTGGTACCCTCATTAGCTCACCTGACTGAAAGTCAGGGTGACCTTTTCTTATCACTCTTCGTCTGTCGTCCTGCGTGAAGGTGGTGTTTGAGCCTCTTTCTCCTAAACCACTGGCCACATTTTAATTAAATTTCATGTAAGTAGTGGTTATATAGGGGCATTTTGATTTTTATCCAAAATAGTTTTCGGCTCATATTGAGCAGAGGTGTGGGGGAAAAATGGCCAAATTTTTTGAAAATCTTCTTCTAATGAACCACCAGTAGCAGAGACTTGATATGTGGTATACAGAGTCCTTTTGAGGTTTGGAATCAAGTTTGTTCAAGAGAAGTTTGTCGGGCATTATTTGCCTTTGCTATGGGAGGGGCAAAAATTTTGGCCACGCCTAAAATTTCTATTTTCAGAACCGTGAGGTCGATTTGAACCAAATTTGATATGAGATGATAATGGGTCATAAGTAGTTGATTGATGCAAAAAAAAATTTTCTCATTGCCCCGTGGGAACCTCGGGAGCTAAAAATAGGAAAAACCTTAAAACTGCCATATCTCCAAAACTACACGGCACAGAGAATTCTTATTTTGTATAAAGCTTACTTTTATCCAGTAGAATAGAATGGTTAAAAAAAATCCCTATCGGTTTGATCACAAGGTATTTTTTTCAGGACTTTGAAAAAGTGCTGAGTCAGCACTTTTTAACACTGTAGACAATGGGAAAAACATTAAAAAATCTTCTCCAGATCCAGCAGGCAGAATCTGTTGATATTTGGTATGCAACATTGTAGGGTGGATCTGATTCAAGTTTGTTCAAATCGGCCCCCTGGGTTCATATTTGGTCTCAGTATAGGAGCCGGATTTCGAACTTAGTGCATTTCAGGCAAATTTCTTAAAAAATCTTCTCCAGATCCAGCAGGCAGAATCTTTTGATATTTGGTATGCAACATTGTGGGGTGGATCTGATTCAGGTTTTTTCAAATCAGCCCCCTGGATTCATATTTGGGCTCACTATAGAAACCCGAATTCGAACTTAGTGCATTTCAGGCAAATTTCTTCAAAAATCTTCTTCTTCAGATCCAGCAGGCAGAATCTTTTGATATTTGGTATGCAACGTTGTGGGGTGGATCTGATTCAAATTTGTTCAAATCGGCTCCCTGGATTCATATTTGGGCTCACTATAGAAGCCTGAATTCGAACTTAGTGCATTTCAGGCAAATTTCTTAAAAAATCTTCTTCTCCAGATCGAGCAGGCAGAATCTTTTGATATTTGGCATGCAACATTGTGGGGTGGATCTGATTCAAGTTTGTTCAAATCGGCCCCCTGGGTTTATATTTGGGCTCAGTATAGAAGCTCGAATTCGAACTTAGTGCATTTCAGGCAAATTTCTTCAAAAATCTTCTTCACCAGATCCAGCAGGCAGGATCTTTTGATATTTGGTATGCAACATTGTGGGGTGGATCTGATTCAAGTTTGTTCAAATCGGCCCCCTGGATTCATATTGGCCTCACTATAGAAGCCCGAATTCGAACTTAGTGCATTTCAGGCAAATTTCTTAAAAAATCTTCTTCTCCAGACCCAGCAGGCAGAATCTTTTGATATTTGGTATGCAACATTGTGGGGTGGATCTGATTCAAGTCTGTTCAAATCGGCCCCCTGGGTTTATATTTGGGCTCAGTATAGAAGCTCGAATTCGAACTTAGTGCATTTCAGGCAAATTTCTTAAAAACTCTTCTTTTCCAGATCCAGCAGGCAGAATCTTTTCATATTTGGTATGCAACATTGTGGAGTGGATCTGATTCAAGTTTGTTCAAATCGGCCCCTGGATTCATATTTGGGCTCACTATAGAAACCCAAATTCGAACTTAGTGCATTTCAGGCAAATTTCTTAAAAAACCTTCTTCTCCAGATCGAGCAGGCAGAATCTTTTGATATTTGGTATGCAACATTGTGGGGTGGATCTGATTCAAGTTTGTTCAAATCGGCCCCCTGGGTTTATATTTGGGGTCAGTATAGAAGCTTGAATTCGAACTTAGTGCATTTCAGGCAAATTTCTTAAAAAATCTTCTTCTCCAGATCCAGCAGGCAGAATCTTTTGATATTTGGTATGCAACATTGTGGGGTGGATCTGATTCAAGTTTGTTCAAATCGGCCCCCTGGATTCATATTTGGGCTCACTGTAGAAGCCCGAATTCGAACTTAGTGCATTTCAGGCAAATTTCTTATAAAATGTTTTTCTCCAGTTCCAGCAGGCAGAATCTTTTGATATTTGGTATGCAACATTGTGGGGTGGATCTGATTCAAGTTTGTTCAAATCGGCTCCCTAGATTCATATTTGGGCTCACTATAGAAGCTTGAATTTGAACTTAGTGCATTTCAGGCAAATTTCTTTGAAAATCTTAAGATCCAGCAGGCAGAATCTTTGATATTGGGTATGCACCATGCTTAGGGGGATGAGATTCAAGTTTGTTCAAGCCATGTCCGTAGGTCCATATTTGGACTCACTGTGGGAGCTTGAACTGTAACTTAGTTCAAAATGAGGAATTTTCTTTAAAAATCTTCTTCAGATCCAGCAGTCGGAATGTTTTGATATCTGGTGTACAGCATCCTTAGTGGGGTGAGATTTAAGTTTGTTAAAGCCAAGTCCCTGGGTTCATATACGGGCTCCCAGTGGGAGCCCGAATTATAACTTAGTTCAATATGAGGAATATTTTTTAAAAATCTTCTTTTTTTTTTAGATGCACTGGTCAGAATCTTTGGATATTTGGTTTTAGCTTTTCTTAGGAGGAGCAGATGCAACTTGTTGATATCAATTCTCTGGGTTGATATTTAGGCTACCATGTCAGGTGAGCACCCTCAGGCCCCTTGGGGCCTCTTGTTTTTATGAAAGTCCTGATAGTGGCTTCTAGCACTCAACCAGTTAAAGTTGTAAATTCAGTCAAAATTGTTCCAATAAGCACAACCTTTGCTGTTCCACAGCTTTCACTATTAATAGTTAAACTTGGCATATTCCTTTTATTTTGTAAAGAATTTGGAAATTTTGACATTATTTGCTCATGTATTGGTGAACATATTTATGTAACAGTAGCAACATATTGGAACTTCATTGTTTATCCATGCTTGAATTTGTACTCCTTGGTCTATTTTTCAGAAGGAATTGTCTAACTTGCATATCTGTAAAACCATAATGATGTAGTTTGAGGAAGTTTCAAGCAGCTGAAAACATGATCTAATAAATGACTGATTTAGGTACTATTTTATTTTTTTGTTTCACCTGTCCATTACAATCTGCCAAACTATCTGTTTCTTTGTCAGAAAATAAGAGCAAAATATCTACAGCAAGAAAAAAAATAAAAAAGAAACAAATCATTTAAAGTATTTTGCTTCCTGAATTCAATACAAATCTCTTAGTGGGTGGTTGTTGATACCAAACCATTTTTCGAGTGATTCGCCAACCACTTTTCCCTCACAGATTGGCCAATATTGATGACTTAATGCCAGGACCCCCAAAAGATATCTTGGTTTATGATTGATCATTAATATTGAGAAGCATAATGTCACCCTAATTTTTGTAGAACTGAACAGCACGTCAGAAATGATGGGTAAACCCCACGAGGTGAATTACTCAGAATGATTCTGAATTATATTCAAGAATGACAAGTGACCACAAAAACGACCAGATCAGAAATCAAGAGTTGTTTGCACATACTTGGACTAGTATTCTACAATTACCCATGGAAACACCCTAAAACAAATTGCCAGGGATATATTTTTAAAAACCAGATGCGGCATGTTTTTTTTCCCCACAAATTAATTAGAAAACTAAAACCGAGGTAAACAATCAAGATTTTGTTAACTCCCTTCACTCATTGTACTCCTATTCACGTAATCTGTCCATCATACTAATAAATTGTAACAACATATTGTATAAACTTATCCTCACTATACTGGTGCAGTGTGCCAAGGCATCTGGCATCTTGATGAAACACATGCCTTAAATGGTTGTCTCTGGGTGCTCTGATGATCTCACCCTCTTAAAACTGTCCAGCAAGATATGATCCCAATTATTGGAAAGCACCAATAATCCTTTACCCAACACCAAAATTTATTATTTTAATTATTGTTTTTTTTTTTCAATTTTTCAAAAAATGTGTTGGGTGAAGGATTAATGGTGCTTTTTCCAATGAGGTGTCACATGATATGGTTTTGTTGAAATTTTATGAAATAATATATTTTTTTTCAACTGCTTAATTTGTAAATTATGTGTACAGATCTCGCTGATTTGGTAGGTAAAGGATTAAACGCCAGCGAACAAACATTATGGCCTGTTATTTCAGGCTCAGGAAATTCGATTTGAAAGTCAATATTCAATTCGATTCAATTCAAAATCGGAAATTCAAATATTTTCGAATATACTTTGGCCGTATGTTTGTGACAGTTCGGAGTAGAAATGTAACTGACATGTAGCGATAACAGTGTTTGTAGTGATGTAGCTACAACTGTACAACAGTTGTAGCTACATTGCTACAAACACTGTTACTGCTACATCTGTTCATTTCAACTTATTGTGCATTATGTCCAGTGTCCATTCATGAAAATTTTATGTTTCGAACTTTGAAAAGTTATTCAGCTGTTCAACTTCAATAAATGATTTGTTCCACAGCATGATCACATTATTTTATATGGAGTATTGTTCTGTTCGATCACTGTTACTGGATACATCATCAAAAGCAACGGTTTTCTAAAAGAATACCCCTGATTATTATATAAACAGAAATAGAGCAGGCTTTAATTTACAAGTGGATCAACTCCATTCGGTGTTGAATTATCATTTCATTTTAGAAAATTCTGCATTTTTATTTTTTAAAAATGGCTTCGCCACCGGAATGGAATGGATCCGATTTAAAATGAGTTTTTTTCTGAGAAAACATGTGATAAAAGTGAGGTATCAGCGCTAGGTTCGTTTGAAAATGCTGCAGGGGATATTATTTTAGAAAAAACTTTTTTGACAACGTATCCATTAATTGTGATTCAAAATTCGATTCGTTTTCACCAATTTGATTCGATATTCGGTTCGATCAAAATTGGCAATTCTCAGGTCCCTTTGTTATTTTAATTTATGGGTAGTTGCAGTAAAAGTGTCCAAGAACTTTTATGCAGGTTTGTTCTTTGTCAACAGATGAATAGGTCCTGACTCACTGCTCAAAAGTATTCATTTATCAGGGGATATAATGTAGTCCTTTTGAAAATGAAAAAAAATACCAGATTTTAATGTTATCTGAAACTTTTATTCTATGATTACTTTTTGAGGCATTTCTATTCATAAATATTTTTTAATACATTTCATAAATACTGAAAGCATTATCATAGATCAGGAGGTTCTTCATCAGAATCAAACTCAGCATCTTCGTCTTTTATCCATTTACCATCCCAATCTTTTTTCCATCCTGCCCTATAAGATAAAAGATTTCTAACATGAGATTCCTGAATAATAAACATCATCATAAATACTGTACTCAATGCATTGAATATTTTAAGAAAAGACAACTGTTTTTCGCAACTCTCCATGTAACACATGTCGGAGGAGAAAAAACTGCAGAAAGGGCGATGAAAAAAATGATGTTTCTCAGCAATTTTTCCTCAATTTTGTGATGAGGGAGGTAGGTTTTGGGTTTTTTTTTTTTATTTCTTTATTTATTCACAAAACAGTTCTGAAAATAGTTGGAATCATGTGGAAAGCCAACATTTTCAGCAGTGAAAATTTCCCTCAACAGAGTGAAGAAATCCTTTCCAGACAGTCCCTGATTGACACCTACCGGTAACTCCAATAACAATTAAATTTATCAACCGAAAAATTTCATTGTCGAACTGCGTTGACACGATGTCGAAAAAACATTCGCGAAAACGGAATAGTAAATAATATACAATGAGAATGTGGTTGAAAATATTAACGAGAATATATACAAGAGGCCTGTCATGCCTAGAGAGCTCCGCTGAGGGCCAAAGATCGCATGGGCATGTTTTCTAATACTAATATTGTTACAAACTTTAGCCGAAAAATATTCAGCGGTTCAGAAATTATGGCTTGGACAAACAAATATCAAAAATATCTTAAGATTTTCTTGATCCTCTGACCTGTGACCTTGACCCTTTGGATTTACAGACCGCGGAATAATTGATGACACACAGTCTATTGATAATACATATTGTTATGAAGTTTGGTGGAAAAATATTCAGCGGTTTAGAAATTATGGCTCGGACAAATAAAATGTTGACGATGGACGGACGGATGGACAGACGATGGACGAATCAGTATAAGAAAAGCTCTGCTGACTTTGTCAGCGGAGCTAAAAACACAGTCCTGTTATTATACGATCTTCAGATCCATAATTCCAGTCACAGGAAACCCATTATCGACAAGTTGAATTATCAGTTTTATAATGCATATGGCGGAGACACATCCTTCACGTGTCTCGGATAAAAAAAAAGAATGAGTCATTAGCGACGCCTATGCGCACTGGCAACGGAAGTCGTGGAGTTGTACTTGGAAGAGAGCGTCCCGTACTGGGTCTGCGCCGGTTGCACTCGACCCAGTTTTGGCTTATTTTTTCTTGGTGCTTTTGCACCACTTTTCTTCCCCAAATTGCTTGGGAAAGACAAAAATAGAGAGTATATTATCCGAGTTAGGGACTTCCACTGTAGTGCAAGCCTGTAGTAAACAATTGTGGGTAGGTTGATAAGAAATCCAATTAGGTGGGCCCTAGTGAATTACCTTGTATTTCCAAACTATCAACAGTGGCCGACTCAAAAAAATTTTGCACCAAGAAATGAGTTGATTTGAATTAAAAATATAACTCACCCCCTCAATTGTAAATACTTTCTTGCTTTCATCTCCTCTTCTTCACTGAAGTTGTTCTTGTTTTTATCACTAACTGGATCCTCTGGAGGGGGTGATTGTTTCATTAGATTCAAAGAAACAGAATTAAAAGAGCTACAGTGGCTTCCAGTTTCTGCTTGATAGCATGCTGTAGAATATTTTTGAGAGGAAGAACTAATGGAAGTATCTGGAGTTCTGTCTGACTCGACACTATTCACATTAAACACCCCCGCAATACAAGGATTGACTCTCTTGGAACTTATGTATGGCTTCACATTCAAACTATCAGTAGTTTGGGAACAAAAAAATTTTTTCAGCTTATTAGTTTGAAGAACAGGATCATAAAGTTCTGCACTGAGAAATTCTAGAGTGTTTTTTTGATTGCCAGGGAGTGAATCAATATCAGTGGTGTTTGTCTCACTGTTGGAAAGATCTATACGTGGTTTTCTCTCATGAGGCTTCAGTTTCTTTTTCTTCGCTCTTGAATCATACGGTTGACTTGGCATGTATTGTCCTGTGTTCTGACTTGCCTACAATATATAATCTCATAATCAAAACCTGTTATCAGTTTAACCCTCAAGTCTTCAGATTAATTTTACCTTAATAACTACTGTATATACATGTACAAAAGCTGAAACGGTTAAACTGTTTTCTTGATTGATTAATCACATTGATTAATCTTGGTTAACTGATTAATCACTTGCTCTAATAGGTTGCTGAATAACTGCCATACTGTTGATGATTTACTGCATTAACCCTTTACCCAACATAATGGATAAAACCTGCCAGCACTATATACAAAAGTCTACATTCAAATTTTATTATGTTTTCAATTTTCTGCCTCAAAAACAGAACTTATGACCACTCACTGGAATGAGCTGGTTGAGCTTGTTCCAATGAGGGGTCAAAAGCTATGTTTTTGAGACAAAAAATGAAATTTTTTAGTAATTCAAGCCAATTCAAGAATTTATTTTGTATTGTCTGGTACCCACATTGGGTAAAGGGTTAAGAATGACCATTTCCAGCTACTGATACAGTATAATGATCATGCAAGTGAACAAGTATGTCGGCATGTAACTTGCATGCTTTTTTCTGTTTCATATAATTGATGTGAGTCAGGGTGACAATGTTTGCCTGTTTTGGAGCAAGTTTGCTCCTTTGTTAACCCATATAGTACAGTACTTCAAAAGTAACGGTTAATCGATCAATAACTTTTATGATCGATCAAGACATTCATCATTGGTTAATCAATTAATCAGTTAACCATTTCAGCTCTGACATGTACACAGCTGTGGATGACTTTACAGTGTTTCAATATTATTGTTGATATCCATCCAACACTATTTCCAAACATTACCATTCAAATTAATTTCTTTTATGACCCCCTCAGTGGAACAGAGCTTGTTCCAATGAGAGGTCATGAGCTTTGTTTTGGAGATAAAAAATTAAAATTTTTAGTAACTGAAAAGTTTTCTTTCCAAGTTTCTTCTTGGCATATTAAAACCAGTGAAAAGGAATTCAAACGGTCCAATCAATTTTTAAAATGTAAAACCAATACAGTATAGCCACCATGGACTGATCACTTTCCACGGGTAGGCAATAATTCCATGGATGTAATAATATTAGATTCCAATTACTAATTATAGAAATAATCATCATTAATTACAATTTTGCTGTTGATGATTTTTATTACCTGGTAAATGCATGCGTGGACATATAAATTTTATAGTAAATTTCCTTTCTTATTATACCTTCCGCAATTGTTTACTACAGGCTTGCACTACAGTGGAAGAACCTAACTCGGATAAAATACTCTCTATTTTAATCTTTCCCAAGATTTGGGAAAGAAAAGTGGTGTAAAAACACCACGAAAAAATAAGCCAAAACTGGGTCGAGCGCCATCGGCGCACACCCAGTATAGGACGCTCTTCCATAGTACAAATCCACGACTAACGTAAAACAGTGCGCAGTGCGTCAATTCGTCATTCTTTTGATTCCGACAACACAGGAGTTATGTGTTCAGCGGGGAGGAATAAGACCCGAATAAGAAGATGGGAGGGCCTCCATGTAAACAACTGCGGTAGGTATAATAAGAAAGGAAATTTACTATAAAATTTATATTTCTTATCAACCTACCTCAATTGTTTACTACAGGCTGAATAGACAAAAGGATGGAGGGAATCACATAACCAACCCACACATAACTCAATAGCACTGGAACCGTGGACAGAGGAAGAGATCCCTAGGCCTATCAAACCATAGCATCACAAACATTAGAAAAGACAATGAAAGATGAGGCGTATGGTGAAGTGCGACGCACAGACAGAAAGGGCAGTAACAGCACAGAGCTGGAACTGACCCTGAAAAAAGCTGAAAGGCTAGGATAGACAACAGCCTGAGCCGAAGAAAGAGGGGACCAAGGCCCTCTATAGGCTTCTGCAACTGTCGCAGACAAAAGGAGAATGTAGCATTTCTCCAGTAGGCTGCCAGTATAACATCCGTCATCCGACAACATGACAGAGTTATTAAAAGAGGAAGACAATGCATGCACCTTGTGGCAGAAAAAACAATTGGTAATACAATCACCAGTAGCTAGACGAGTGGAAGCGCTGCACGAATAGCAAGACAAATCCATCGAGAAATGGATGCAGGAGAGATCTGGCACGTGAGAAAACGCATAGTCATCCAGGATAAAGGCGCGAACGCCCCCCACCCCCAAGCAGAGCAGTGCCTAAGAAAGCGACCATCGTGGAGTAAACTGCAAAGTCCCAGGTCTTTTAAAGGGAAAGAGCTGAACAAGCTTGGAGAGGCAAGGATGAGTGTCGAAACAATGCGGTACCACATATGAAAAAGGTCTCCGAAGCATGGACTTGTACCCATTGCTGGAGACCCCCAGAAACAAACATAAACCAGAAAACTCCGCAAGCGGTGTGATCGAAGGAGTGCAACAGAGTGATCGCACACCATCGACAGAAGAACCTTCCACTTAGCCACAGAGGCTAAACAAGTGGAGTGAGTGCCTCCTTGAAGAAGAAAAGCAACTCCACTGCGTGTCTCGAAAAACCACTACGGAGGAGACAGGACCCGATAAAAGACATGTGCGAAGGCACAATGAAGTCAGGTCAACTTGAAACCTCGCGCGACTTTGGCAAAGAAAGTCGCGATGTAGAGGGAGACATGCCGGAACCGCAGCTAACAGAGAGCGGAGCAGATTGACCCACACCCACCAAGGCGACGGGTGTGATCGAAAGGATTCGCTGACTGCAGGTTCATATCTGGGAGAGAACCTGAGGCGGAATCGGAACCAGCAGGAAGGCGTAGCCGACAAGACCGTCCCGAAGGAGGGCCAGAGCATCCACTGCGAAAGCCAGAGCATCTGGACACAGGGACACGAAAGTGTCCACCTGATGGTTCCAACGAGCCGCAAAGAGATCGATGGAACCCACCATGTGGAGCATCCACTCGGTGGAAAAGAACCTACACCGCCGGGACAGGGAGTCAGCTAGGATGTTCAGACGACCGGAAATGTGACGAACAACCACCCTGGCGTTGACATCCTGAGCGAGCAGTAGAAGATCCCGAGCCAATTCATACATTGGAACCGAGTGTGTGCCGCCCTGGTCCCGAATGTAAGCAACCACTGTCGAATTGTCGAACAATAGAAGGACCCGACGATTCGACAGGTGAGGGATCCACTGCCTGAAACTCAGAAGAAGAGCAAGAAGCTCTGCTGGCTGATGTGTAGAGATGCCCGACAGGGGTCAGCCTGGCAGCTGATTTTAGGGAGAAGTGACTTCTCCCTTCAGAGACTTTAGGGAGAAGTCAGGACCCAGGAGGGAGAAGTCAGTGGACATGAAGGAGAAATCAGAAAAAAAAACATAAAACGTATATGTCATCGTGACAAAATAAATGAACATAGAGGACACAATTGTGGAGAAAAAAATAAATAAAAGTTATCCAAACATACAAAACTAAGTCAGATGGTTACATAACAGAATGTAGGTTAAAATCACCCCCCACCCCACCCCACAAAAAACTGTGTCGTTCATGGTTTCTGAATACCCCCTAACTCTTTGCCGAACAGTGATGACTAAGGTTACCGTGCAGTTGATTTTGTATTTGCATCAACGATGTGGATTTGAAATTTAGTATGACCCATGGTGAGAGTGTTCTCTGTGACAGAAGGTATATTCTTTTTAAAAAAATATTTAAAGTGTTTAAAATAAATTTCAAGTTCATATAAGAAGCTGGGTCATTCATGGTTTCTGAATACCCTAACTGAGTTGAAAAGCGTAGTTAAAAAAGTTTTCGATATCCTTCGTAAATTAAGCGTTATTAACAATTTGAGTGAATTAATTTCTTTGGTAAATGACAAAACATTTCAGTTGTCTCCCTTCCCGGCTGCGCTGGGTAATAATACACTGTTCAGAAAACTGACAATTTCTGCCAACCATCTTTCACTGACACGTGCGATTGGTGCTTTGAAGGTCTGCCATTCTTATCCATCCAAATACCTGTGATTTCTATTGTAGCCTTATTACATTTAACCCCCTTCCAACAAACTTCACAAGTTTTCAAAGAAAAACATTCAATGCAAATTGCGGGGCGAATTTCAATGCAGCCAATTTTTCAGTGGAACAGAGCATAACCGCAAGCAATTTCGATATGGACGAACTGTCTCCAATACATTTTTTTTTTTTTTGAAACGGTGGTTAACTTTAATAAATTCTAATTAACTCGATGCGTGTCTTGTGTGATTCGTTGTTTTGTCTGGTACTTTTGTTTTTAAATAGCCATTTTGTGCTGGTTGCTATCAGTTGGGGCGAATTGTTCGAACGACTACGCCATTGCAATTCTTTTCAGAAATATAAAATTGGGCTAGTTTAGGCTATTTTCATAGCCGTGTGACGGACTTTAACAGCAACCGTGTTTACTGTTTTTTGCGGAAGCGTGTGTTTTTAAAAAATAAAACATAAGAAAATACAGTAAACTGCCATGTCTCCCAAGGAAGTTTGGGAGGGCGACTTGAATTTCGCCCCCAGTGTAAGCCAAGGCGACTTGAGGAATGACAAGGCGACTTCTTCGCCCAAGTCGCCCACTCGGCTGACCCCTGATGCCCGATCCTGGTCCCACATCCCGTGAAGGGAAAGACCTAGAGGATCCAACGTCGCACCCCATCCGAGATTGCTGACATCTGCCGTCAGAACGCGATCGGACGTGGGTAAGTCCAACAGGACACCCTGCGGGATCCACTGAACATTCATCCAGTGGAGAAGGTGAGGATAAGAGAATTTGGTAACTGAAGCACCAGATCCAGAGAATCGACATTCAGCCTCCAACGACTGAGCAGAAAGTGTTGGAGAGGTCTGACACGCAGCCGACCAAGAGGAATGAGATCCGTCACCAAACCACAGAGACCGATCAGCTGGAGAATACTCCGTGCAGTCGCGGATGTGGACTGGGACAGAGTCAGAGCAAAAGCTGAGAGAATCACAGCCTTGGCCTGGGGAACCGCCACCAAATTGAATTGGGTGCGGAAAGCCATCCCCAGTTGACAAAACGACTGAGAAGGGACCAGGTCCGACCTCTCCTCGTTGACTCTGAATCCAAGAGACGTGAGCAAGCTCAACAGAGTGGCAACATCTGACTCCAGTAAGGCAGCATTGGAATGCCTCTGGAGGATATCGTCCAGATATGCCGAAGTAGTCACCCTGGACTGCTGTGTGCGATGGAAAGCTACCACATGCGACATCAGTTAGGTGATGGCCCAAGGAGCCAGGTTGAGGCCAAAAGGCATGGCCTTGAACTGGTAAACTCGCCCCAGAAAAGCAAACCGGAGATACTTCCGTGACGCCTGATGAATCAGAACGTCAAAGAAAGCATCTCGCAGGTCGAAGCTGGAAGCGAAATCTCCCTGGTGAATTGAATGGCGGACCGACCTGAAAGTCTCCATGCTGAACTTGTGAGCAATGATAGACTGGTTCAGGATACTCAGATCGATAACCGGTCGGAGTCGGCCATCCTTCTTCGGCACCAAGAACAGGGGGGAATAAAACCCCACTTACTGAATGTTCTTGATGACCTCGATCGCCCCCCTTTGTCAGGAGATTGTCTATCTCCGTGGACAAAAGTTCCCAACGTAAAACGTCTGAAGGAACTGTAGTTGGAAGAGGCACCCTGGACAGAGTGGGGTGTCTTCGGAAGGATATTTGCAGCCTGGACCGAATAACATCTAACACCCAAGGATCGGATGTGATGGTGGCCCAACGGTCTGCGAACTTTGCTATCCTTACTCCAACCTGGGACGAGTCGAGGTGAGGACCTTCATTTCGAGGCCCGCGAGAGGAGAAACCACCTCCTCAACTGAATGAAGAATCCTGATACTTCCCTCTAGTCTGTCGACGCTTACCCTTACCCCTTGAGTAAGAAGTAGAAGCGGTGGCAGAAGGATCAGCCTTTTGCTTCGCAGAGGAAGCAGAAGGGTACTTGTTAGGCTTGGAATGGCCCCTGCCTCCCCTAGAAGGCTGATCAAGCTGAAGAAACAGCAGCTGATCTTTGGAATGACAAAGGACGTCATCCCGGACCATCAACACGGAACCACGGAAAAGTTGCGGACCTGCCAAAGAAGCAGATCGAAGAGTAGCGTGCTGCTCCTCAGGAAGGGATCGGCCTGTGTCCAGCACAGAGTCCCTTCGAACTAATTCCAGATTAGCCGTGTTACAGGCATGCGTGTAAGATGCATGAGCTCCTTGGACAGCACACACAAAGGAGCCTGTACCTCGTCAAACTTATCGGGAGGCAGATAAGCAGCTAAAGCTGAGACGATGTGATCTGAGAGAGAAAGCATACCAAGCATCTCTCTCGATAAGCACAATGTGGACTCCAGAGTCGTCATCGGAATGACGGGAGACTTGGGCTTGGAAAACCCGAGGGAATTGGAGTCCTGATCCAAAACCGTCAAAGTCTGGCAGACTGACGGATTGGCGGAATCATAGTAACGATAACACACCAGAGGCAAAAAGGTGTCAACCCTGGTGAAGAACAGAGCCTTCATAGCCTTGGAACTCAGCTTAGAGTCCAAGGCTGAAAATGCTTCAACCAACTGTACCGACTGGAACAGTCGAAGATGCCCAGAAGCAGGTTGCTCCATAGGCTGTTGGCGCGCGACCGATGATCGTGACCTGGCTGACACTGTTGGCTGGTTTGATGGTTTGAGATCCGGAAGGAACCCAAACACAAAATCAAGAGCTGCCCCCAAGTCCGAAGACTGCTGGCTCTCGACATCAAGTATGTCTGACTCTTCACCTGAATCAGAAGACACGTAGCCCGTGGGCAAACCAGCCGACGCCTCCCATGGTGTCAGAACACCAGGGGGATCAGAAAGCGGCCTGTTTCCAATCCCGGGAGGCGGTGCCATAGGGGGCGCCTGGAAACCACTCGCTGCCTCGCTGGAAGCAATGGGAAGGCTCTTTGACAGAACCTGAGTGCGTAAGGAGAGGGCCTCCCTAAGCTTACCGGCCGGTTCGACAGGGGAACGAATCGGCAAAGTGGCTTCACCTCTGACCCTCTTAACCAGTGAAGGGTCACGATCCTCCAAAACGCGGGACGATGAGCGGCAGCCGAAACGTCTGAAGGCAGACGTGTATAGGGGTACGACACACCCCGAGGATCAACATAGCAGGAACTCATGAGAGTCACTGCAGACCTCTGCGGGGCAGAAGGTCCAGGCTGCACAAAAGACGTTGGTCCCCCAAAACTGGTTGTGTGGCCAGAATGAGTGGACGGAAACACCATGGAGCAGGGATTTTTCTAGGTGACGACAGGGGCCGAATATAGGCCCCATTCCCAATGAGATTTAGGCAGGATTTTTCCCAATTTCTAACATAAAATTCCCAATTTGTACCCAGTATCAACTTGTTCATAACATTTATGATTTTTGCTGCAAAAGTAGGCCTTATTATTCTGATAAAAGAACTGTAAACAATAATTTCAAATAATAAATCCAGCTTCTTCATTTTAATGTGCCTCTGTAGAGAAGAAATGTACACTTTTTTCCACTCTACAGCGTCAACAGGATTCCCAATTTGGTCCAATGAGATGGCTTTTTTCCCCAATTGCACGGGCCCCTGGCCCCATTCCCAATACACCTAGAAAAATCCCTGTGGAGTTCATAGTGTCCCCACTAAGAACATCCGAATCCAATGACACAACTGTGGTGCTTGACGGCACAAAGACCACAGTAGAGGGTACGGCCGGCAGCCACTTCCAATTTCGCCGAGTTGAAGTCAGGGAAGGCTGAGGCCGATACCCCCACGTCTACACTCCCAGACACCGCAGCAGACCACTGCAGTATAAAACTACTGTGCTCAACGGCTGAGAAGACACAGTAGGGGGTTCAGTCGGCAGCCACTTCCGACTTCGCTGAGTTGAAGTCTGGGAAGGCTGAGGCCGATTACCCACAACCACACTACAGACATCCCTGCAGACCCTTGCAGGGATAAGCCGAGGCCGGCTAAAAACGGTGTCCAATGACGTTGTAGACGGAACAGCAGTAGCAGCAGATACTACCGGAGCTGTTGGAACTGGCGGAAAAGCAGAGAAAGCCACCTAGCTCGGCCTCCAAAGGAGGAGTCACAACCCTAGTGACAGCCTCAGATGTCGACTGGAGAGGACACATAGTCCCGGAACCAGGCATCTCTTCACCAGAAATCCAACAGCTCCCGCAGTATCCACCACGGTAAAAAAACTGCACATTCCCCCACAGAAGGGGAATAACTCTCACCAGACATGGTCGAGTCGGGAAGCTCCGAAACAACAGCGTTCCCCATCCCCTGCTGGTGCGGGAGGAGCTGCACATCCCCCACGGAGGGGGAGCAATTCTCACCAGACGTGGTCGAGCCGGCGATCCCGGAACGACAGCGTTCCTCCCCCCCCCCCAACAGGAGTGGGAGGAGCTGCACATCCCCCACGGGGGGTAAACTCACACCAAACGTGGTCGAGTCGGAAGGCTCCCGAAACGACAGCGTCCCACACCACCCGCGAGTGCGGAAGAAACGGCCACGAGAACGCACCAAGGCAAGGGCAAAAGGAATTGCCCTAAAGGAACCAAACTGGAAATAACAGAGGTGAGAGCAGAAGAAGAAAAAGGTGAACTCAACAGAAACAGAAAGTAGAAGAACACCCTCAACTAGGAGAGAAGGTGGCAGAAAAAAAAAGCGGTGGGTACACGACAGAACCCAGACGGTCGACAGGGACCAAAAAAACAGAAATTCAGCCGTCAACAGAGTGAAGAAATCCTGTCCAGACAGTCCCTGATTGACACCTAACTCCAATAACAATCAAATTCATCAACCGAAAAATTCATTGTCGAATCGTGATGACACGATGTCGAAAACAAACATTCGCGAAAACGGAATAGTAAATAATATACAATGAGAATGTGGTTGAAAATATAAACAAGAATATATAAAACACAGTCCTGTTATTATACGATCTTCAGATCCATAATTCAGGTCACAGGAAAACCATTATCGACGAGTTAAAATATGCAAGATGGCACACATCCACCACGTGTGCGGATAATCAAAAGAATGATGAATTGACGCACTGCGCACTGTTTTACGGTAGTCGTGGATTTGTACTATGGAAGAGCATCCCATACTGGGTGTGCGCCGATGGCGCTCGACCCAGTTTCGGCTTATTTTTACCTGCGTCGCCAGAGGCAGAGCAGGTCTAGTAACCGCTTGACTCTGTCCATCAGTCCGTCCATCCGTCCGTCCAAAACACTTTTTCCATCAAAGTTTTCTTGGCTTCTTTGAAAGGGAATGATTTTATATTTGGTCTGCTGCTTCATAATGATGAGTAGTATCGTGTAAGCAATTTTCAGATCTGCCGTGCAGCCACTTCCTGTTTGCCGATACTTTGAAATTTTACTGTACCCACTGAACATTGAAATTTTCCGTCAAGGTTTTCTCGGCTTCTATGCAAGGGATTGATTTTATATTTGGTCTGCTGCTTCATAATGATGAGTTGTATCGTGTAAGCAATTTTCAGATCTGCCGTGCAGCCACTTCCTGTTTGCCGATACTTTGAAATTTTACTGTACCCACTGAACATTGAAATTTTTCGTCAAACTCTTCTCGGCTTCTATGCAAGGGATTGATTTTATATTTCATCTGGAGCCTGATAATGATCACTTGTATCGTGTATGCAATTTTCAGATCTGCCATGCAGCCACTTCCTGTTTGCCGATTCAATTGCATGCAGCGACGCAGGTCCAGACCCGGTATTGGTCTTGTTTCCTGGTGTTTTTACACCACTTTTCTTTCCCAAATCTTGGGAAAGATTAAAATAGAGAGTATTTTATCTGAGTTAGGTTCTTCCACTGTAGTGCAAGCCTGTAGTAAACAATTGAGGTAGGTTGATAAGAAATCACTGCCATGCGTGGATTACGACCAGTCCGTGGCGACTACACTGTATTGTTTATTGTAGTGTTTCTCCAGTTAATTCAGGGGCTGGGCATCTGCTAGGGTTAAACTGTTTGGGCCGTTTGGAGGCTTGGAAAAGGTTTGACAGGCACCACCATGGTTGGCGCTGGCTTCAAAAAGTTTGACAATTTAAAATCCAATTTCCTGATACCTGAGAACTCAAATCCTACTTCCAAGGGGCTATCATACCATCCTGTGTTAGAGATGGGTGGTATAGGAATTTTGAGTTCAGTATCGGTTTCGGTATTTTTAGGTGGGTATACCTCGGTATCGGGTTGGTATCTGATGTGACAAAGATTTGCTGATAGTGCCAAAGAGGAATTTACATCAGGAAAAACAGAATAAGCTGTAGTATCATTTTACCACAACGCTATAAATGACACTGCCAATGAGCTCAACAGTGGCATTCTTTTACCACCAAAACTCATATCTACAGTAATTTTGTGACTTCTAAACGCACATTAATGTTTAAAGACCCATTTCAGGCTTTTGCAATCACAGAGTATGGGCCCTGACCATGCCATCTTTAGGAGGTCCTGCTGACAATAAACAAATCACCTGAACAGTGGTTTCTAGTCAAGTCTTGGCTGCCTGAACAGGCAGCCAAGACTTAACTAGAAATCACTGCTAAGCAACTGGGCATGTACAGATTGTAGACCAATGGGATTTCAGGACAGTTGCCAAGTCCATTGAGTGTTAACAAAACTGAAAAGAAAATCAGTCACTTCTTTCATGAAAATGAACCTTTCAACTGTTATCAAGCCTCGAAAATTTAAATTTTATAGTAAATTTCCTTTCTTATTATACCTACCCCAATTGTTTACTACAGGCTTGTACTGCAGTGGAAGACCCTAACTCGGAAAATATACTCTCTATTTTGATCTTTCCCAAGCGATTTGGGAAAGGAAAGTGGTGCAAAAGCACCAAGAGAAAATAAGCCAAAACTGGATGGAGTACTACCGGCGCACACCCAGTAGGGGACGCTCTTCTCCTTGAACAGATCTACGGCTTCCGGTACCAGTGCGCAGACGTGTAACCAATGACTCATTCTTTTGAATCCGCCACAGGGGGCGCCTGGAAACAACTAGTAACCTTGCTGGAGGCAACGGGAAGGCTCTTGGAAAGAACCTGCGTGAGCAAGGAGATGGCCTCCCTGAGCTCACGGCCTATGTCAGCTGGTTTGATGTGGGAATGACCCGGCAAAGAGGCTTCACTCCTGTACCTTTTAACCAGCGAAGGGTCACAATCCTCTAGTACACCCGATGCGGGGGCGATGGGTGGCAGCTGAAACATCTGAATGCAGATGCTTATAGGGGTATGAAGTACCCCGAGGATCTGAAGTGCGGGAACTCGGGAGAGTCGCTGCAGACCTCTGAGGGACAGAAGGTCCAGGCTGCACAAAATGCGTTGGTCCTGCAAAACTGGCCGTAGGACCAGAGTGCATGGACGGAAATGCAACAGAGTCCATGGTGACCCCACCATGAACATCTGAATCCAATGAAAAAGCTGCTAGGCTCAACGGCTGAGAGACCACAGTGGAAGGAATGGCCACGACAACGCATCGCACAGTTCACAGAAGCCCAAAAGGTTGATGACCAAGACCCACAGGGTCTATCTGAAGAACACCCATTACAAGTGGAACAAGAAGGATGGGAATCGTCCACATGCTTGGGCAAAAGGCATTGCTTACAAGGAACAGTTCTGGGCATAACAGAAGTGAGAGCAGTGGAAGAAAAGGTGAACTCAACAGATCTAGAAAGAAGTAGAACACCCCCAACTACGAGAGAAAGGTGGCAGAAATTAAAGGACTGGTGGGAACAGAACTGAACCCAGATGGCCGACAGGGACCCAAAAAACAAATTCTACCCTCAATGGAGAGGAGAAATCCTGTCCATACAGCCCCCCACTGACACCTAACTCCAATAAGAATAATATCCAAAAGGATAACATAAATTTATCAACCAAAATTATAATGTCCGAACCACACGGTATGCGAAAGTCACGCGCGAACACAGAGAATATAAAAATATATAATGAGAATGTGGTTGAATTAATAACGAGAATATATAAAACACAGTCCTGTTATTATACGATTATCAAATCCATAATTCTAGTCACAGGTAACCATTATCAATGAGTTGAATTATCACTGTTTCTTAATGCAAATGAATGCACATCTTCCCAAGATGGCGGAATGAAAAAGAACGAGTCATTGGTTACACATCTGAGCACTGGTACCAGAAGCCGTGGATCTGTTTAAGGAGAAGAGCGTCCCCCTACTGGGTGTGCACCGGTAGCACTCGACCCAGTTTTGGCTTATTTTTTCTTGGTGCTTTTGCACCACTTTTCTTTCCCAAATCGCCGAGTTAGGGACTTCCACTGTAGTGCAAGCCTGTAGTAAACTATTGTAAAGTAGGTTGATAAGAAATTTGAAAATTCAGACTGTTTTGGTATTCAGTGATTGGTTGGGTTCTGTTTTTAGATATCCCCATGATATAGGTATTGGTTCAATTTTTCGGTATATTTCCCATCTCTGTCTTCTGTTGAACAAATTTTGGGGGATCGAATGCTATCAGTTGTTCTTTGTGTTCTTGATCATCAGTAGTTGTGTTGCTTTGTCTGTAGATGATCGAAATGACCATCTTTAGGCTCCTGTCAAAAACAGATGCTTACAGAAAATCAAAAACCCAAGCTAGGCGATGCAATGGATTTTAAGTTGGCTCATGTCTTCATAAACTATGAATAATGCCAGACCAAATGATTCTATGGCCTTGATCTTGGGATTATACACCCACAGGAGATTAGCATCATGGTGTGCAAAGTATGCGCCATTTGAGTTAATATCTTTGATCTTGTATTATCAAAGATGTTGGCCGATGAACAACACTGGATGAAAGTGTGTCAAGCAAAATTATAGCTAACACTAACCGAGCCATACACAAGACAAAATCAACGTCAGATTGGGTAGTTGGAGGCACATTTCTGTCTTTTAACTCTGCTCATGACATACATGTTCAACTTGTGCAGGAACATTCTAGAGGGAGGGTAATATATGGTCGAATCTAGTTTCTCAGATAAATGTGAAGTTTGTGTTCATGCGAGTCTAGTTATAGCAATGAAATCTATTTCAGATTGCCTTTGTTAAGAAACATTCTGTGGGTTTTATTCACTACATAAATACAATTTATTTGAAATAATACGAAATTTTTTTTATCTTATTGTCCCGACTCAATGCTAAAATGATGCACAGTTGATGTTCGTGTGGTCATTTATTTACCAGAGTTAAAATTAGAAGCTGCGGGTATTCCGAAATAATATCACAGGGATTTCCTACATTTGTTTATCTCCGATAACTCTTGGATAACTTTGTTTATATCTTCGCAATGTCCTGCTTTCTGAAATTTCATCTGCATTAAAGCTTTTGTAGTTACAATTTAAGTTAGGGACCTGCGAACCTCTGATTTCGGCTTGAATCGGATCTCTGCTAATGTTTCGAATCGAATCCTGATGTCAACCAGTAGAGTGAACTGGGATATGGAGACACTCCAGTATATGTGTGGCGGTATAAATTAGACAAGCCCAAAACTTTGGAATTGTGGTGGAAACTGTGAAAATGGTGAAAGTACAATGTAATCTGTTGCTTTTGCTGATTGATAGTTCTCTGTTTGAGCCTCGTTGACCCGTGCAGGCTAGAAATAGTAAGCAATTACGTGAATGTTATTTTCTATCATGAAAGTGGCAGGTATTTGGCAAGTATTAACTCCTTGTATGCTGCTGGCAGATATTACTGCCCAGGTGAGGATTTCTCTTGCCACTGATATAAGTATAATTTGGGCACATTTAATCAAATTTGCCCCTCTGTAAATGGCTGGAATTTTTTCACCAATGATTTTTTGAGTTAAATTTAGTTGAATTTTTCATCAAAAAAAAAAATATTTTGGAAAACTCAGCAGGTTAAAAGTTAATGATATTCATGTTGAATATGACGGACATACAGTCTTTTAAATGGACGTGGGCTTCGGCTCAAAAATGTTGAATCTCGGTGATTTGTTTCACGTTGAATCGAATCATTGCTGTGGTTTCGAGTCAAATCAAATCTCGAACCATTCGCAGGTCCCTAAGTACTTTTGCATTGCTTTTGATGTCTTACACTTTACATTCTCTTTCACATACAAGCAAAATCTGAGAGTCAATATTTTTTTCAAATTAGTGGCTTAGTGTCCTCTTTAAAGGATAAAATTGGTAAAATGGTTACAAAATCTATCTTGTGACTCCTACCATTGTGATATTTGTGGTACCATCTTGTAGATACTGTTCGTGTTTTCGTTTTCTTATCAATTCTCTCAGTTCTTCTTTTTTTTGAAGTTCAAGTTTTTCATCTGAAGATTGAATAATATACAGTTCACATTAAAATGTATAGACTATGTTAATAGGGTGTAATACTGTTAATTGCATATGATTTCCAAAAACAAAACCACTTACCCTAACTTTAGTACAAATTTAAACTGTTAATTCCATACAGGCTATAGAATAAACTCCTGTTAATTGAATAAATCTTGTGATATATGAATTACCATGTTTTCAGCCAATCTGGCCCCAGCACATCCAATTTTGGCATTTAGTCTATTATATCTTGCTCCTTGAGCCCTGTCAAACAAGATATAATAACGTAAATGCCCAGTCTATCTCTCAGTTATGGTAAAGTGACTTAAACTTAATGCCATATTTTTATATATGTATATATGCATCTAGATGTATATATGTATATATATGTATGTGGCTGTACGTGTGTGTGAATGCATAAACATATTCATATACACAAGTTTATCTTGCTCTGCTTTTCTCAGAAAGACCATATCTCATCCCAACCAACCAACCTCAAATTTATCTCCTTAATGATTCTAATGTGGATTTGAGTCATTTATATAGCTGTTGAGCCACAGACAGTGGTAATCATTTTTATTATGCCTCATGTTTGTAACATCAGCCGTGATTGGTTAATTTGACACCTTCTAAAAGTCATAGTACAGGAGTTTGGGGGAAAAACATGGGGTACTATCAGAACGTTCTTCCCTGGAGACAAGAAAACAAAGAAAATGTAAGCTCCACTTCCATTGATCAGCATCAATTACGCCTGCCCTGATTGGAATTTCTCAACACCAAACGCTGGTGCTGTGTCCGTTTAACTTTTTTTTGTCACCGATAGACACAAATTTACCAACAAATATATCATCTTCAGTGGGTGTGTTTTCAATTTTTACTGCAAACAATAAATTCAAAAGAATCAGAAATATTAACTAGAGGCTCTACAGAGCCTGTAATCGCTCACCTGGAAATTCATATAAAAATGTGATTTCCCATAGGCTTTCCATGGTAACTCTGAGCTGCAAGTGGCCATGTTTGCAACATTACATCAAAATTACATGAGGATCATTGGTAGAAGGTGTCCCAGTCTTCAATCCTGTGAAGTTTCAAAACATTTGAATCCATCAAACAGAATCATAGAATGTCTCTGGTGGCCATATTTCCCAGCCAACGGTAACAAAAAGAGGATCGTTTGTAGAGGGCCTCCTATAGACCATTCTTGCCAAGTTTTGGTTCACGTCAGCTCAATAGTTCCAGAGAGAAGACGAAAATGTGATTTCACACCATATAGTTGCCATCAGTTTATATCTTGCAGACAGCAGGAAGACAGCCAATCCAGCTATGCTATCTCCAAACAATGTATCTCCTAAGCTTTGTATTTGTAAAATTGTTTTTGTATGTACTGTATTATTGGTATATTGTTGAATAAACTTAGACATCAGTGCCTGTTAAATGAACTATTGATTGAATATTTTTCACTGGAAAAGGGACTATTCATTTATCAGTGTTCTACTGTATTAAATTGGTTATCAGATTTAAATTATTATCCCTTTAAAGACATTCACATTCTTTTTTCCACATGTTTTTGCTAATTCAACATTTTGTATCAGACTTTCACAGATAGGGACGAAGAATAAAGTGCAGTTGACGATCAATTCAGCCATGTGATAAAAAAGCATAAATCTTCTTGACAACTTAATGGTTGTTTGTACACTTAGTCATTCAGTCAAATAAATAAGTTTATTTAAGTGAATTCAATGAATTGTCACTGCAATACTATGTGTACTGCACGTTGATGGTTCACTTGTCTTCAACCAATGCTAACCCTGCTTGTGTGGAGTTAGTATGTTGGGGAGCCTGACAGTTGTTCGCCATTGTTCAGTGGTTCTCTCCAGGTACTCTGGCTTCCACCATCCGTAAAACTGTGCGACATGAGGTGACCCTGGCTGTCAAAAGTGTCGTTAAACCCCATTAAATAAATAAATAAATCACCAGCATACAGGAAAATAACCAAATTCCTGTTAACTGAATATTCCTGTTAAAGCTATATCCAGGTAACACTAACATATTCTTGGCACTTCTTTGACTAGATCTTCTGTTTCTCAGGTCATTTTTTTTTAAAATTGCATGCAGGTGGGGTTTTTTTTATTTTATTTTTGTAATTTATATATTTATTTATTGGGGTTTAATGACATTTTTCCAGCCATGGTCACCTCGTGCCGAACAGTTTTATGGGTGGCGGACGCCGGGGAGAACCACCGAGCAACAGCAAACAACTGTCAGGCTCCCCAACATACTAACTCCACACAAGCAGGGTTATCATTGGTTGAAGACAAGTGCACCAACAACGTGCAGTACGCCTTAGTACACAATGCCACTGTACCGCCACGTGGGCAATGGGGGTGAAATGTCTTGCTCAAGGACACAACGAGGTTGCTGTAGGTGGGATTCAAACCGAGAACCACTCAGCTTGCAGTCTGCACCTCTACCCACTGAGCCACCCCCCCCCCTCCCTTTTCTGTAATTATTTCTTTGTCATCAAAAGTTCACGTTCTTGGATTTTTTGTGTTTTAGGTCTCATAATCTACAGAATAGCATGGGTGGTGGTGTATTTCATCCCTTGTGTGCAAGAAGGCTTTGCAGTGCTAAAGCATTCCAAAGCCTTGTTGCACTCAAGGGACAAATTTTATCAATTTTATTGGCTTGGATAAAATATCAGACATAAACCATTTAATTTCTATTTTTTCAAGTTAGAAAAAGAGCAGGTGGCAGCCAGAGAAACAGATTGTTAACTTTTTTGGCCTAATCTTTGAGTAATACAGTGGAGTCATGTTAACTGAATAGCCAATTTGGCAGTGAAAAATATTCAATTAACGGGTATTCAATTTACAGGGATTTTGTCACTGTCCTGTTTTCTAGAGATTAACTGAGCTTTTATTCTATTATACCTTGTCAGACACAGCTGATGGAGCTCTGTCAAACAAGATATAATAGATTAAATGCTGTATTGGATGTAGCGAGGCCAAACAGATCTAGAGACAAGAGGAATACAGTGATTATCCGTGAAACTTCTCAATATATTACAAGATTTTTTTTATTCAATTAACAGGAGTTTACTCTACAACCCTTATGCAATAAGCAGGTCAAATTTCTACTGAAGGTATCGTAAATGGTTTGGTGCTTGGAAATTATAAGCCATTAACAGGGTTATACAATTAAGAGAAATCCAATTAAGTAGGCTCCACTGCACAGGCATACTGTAAAGCAAAGTGAAGGTTGTATTACATGGAACCTGAGTGGATGTATGTCTAATATTTATTTGGCCTCCCACTTACGTTTAATGAAGATTTATCTCAAATTTGATAACAAGACCAGTACTTAATATGCTTGAGTTCATTTTTCATCATCATTCATATTGAATGGCTTTCTTGTATTGTGTTATCAATATATAGCTTTAATTAAATATTTCCAATGACCAAGTGCCTATTCAATTAGCAGCATTCCACATGCAATTGCAAATAACACTAATGTACTCACAATACAAATGCTTCTTTCCTTTTCTATGTATGGCTAACATCATGACTGTATCAAATATTGGCCTATTTCCACAAACTGTACATGTCAACCTACAGAAAAAAAAATATTCACATAGGTACATTGAGGGAGGTTTACAAGACTGCAGGCCTGGAAATAACCCATGACGAATCATTTTGGTTATGTGGGAGTTACTTCAATCATGAAATGCAGGTTAAGACAAAACAATACAACATTAAATTAAATTTTTAATTCTGCACGTTTTGCCAGTGAGACCTGACGGTCTTTCAGAACTAACACAAAACAAATGTTGCACATTACATCCAAATATGCATAGGGTGGAATGCCCTCTATATCTTAACAGAATATCTGCCAAAATAATTTGCAACAACTAACGTGCGATCTTGCAAAAGCAAGAGCGCATATTAGTTGTTGCTATTTATTTTGGCAGAAATTCTGTTAAGACGCAAACCAGCATAGCTGGAATGGTAAAAACAGAGAAGGTGAAAAAGCATCACAATACATTTTTACTATAGGTTACTATTATGTTATATAGCGTAACCATTGAATAGGTTACAAAGTGAGCTCTTTATTGCCAGGACTGAGACCAAATGGTACAGTAGAGCCTATTTAATTTGTATATCTTTTAATTGAATAAGTATCTTAATTGTATATAACTTACAAACACCTAACCATTTACCATAACTTCAGTACACAATTTAACTGTTAATCGCACACAGGTTACAGGGTAAAACGCCTGTTTACTGAATAAAATTCTCAATATCTGTTGAAGAATTACTCCGACATCCACTACATTCCCACATTTATGGAAATATTTGGCCTCAATAATCCAATATAGGCAGTTAATCTATTATTTGTTTGACAGAGCTCATTGTAAGCCTGGAAATAAGCAGACTGTCATCTGCAGAATGGGGTTCCCAGAGGGTGAATTTGGTGATGCTACCCTGCACAGCAGGGTAGCATCACTAAATTTACCCTCTGTGAACCTCAATCTGAATCAAGGTCTCAGGTCTAAAAGGAAAGAGGTACCCAGAGGATAAATTGGCACACTGTGTGAGATAGCATCAACAAATTCACCCTCTGGGGACCTCATTCTGCAAATGACAGATTGATTATTTCCAGGCCTGTCAATGACCCCACCCATTCTTTATAATTTTTGTGATTATGATCTTTCACTCCACCTATCCTTGATAATTTGTGATTATGATCTTTCACTCCACCTATCCTTGATAATTTGTGATTAGGATCTTTGACTCCATCCATCCTTGATAATTTTTGTGATTATTATGATTCCACCCATTCTTTATAATTTTTGTGATTATGATCTTTCACTCCACCTATCCTTGATAATTTGTGATTAGGATCTTTGACTCCATCCATCCTTGATAATTTTTGTGATTATTATCTGATTCCACCCATTCTTGATAATTTGTGATTAGGATCTTTGACTCCACCCATTCCACCCATTCTTGGTAATTTTTGTGATTATTATCTTTGACTCCACATATCCTTGATAATTTCTGTCATTATGATCTTTGACTCCACCCATCTTTGATAATTTCTGTCACCATGATCTTTGACTCCACCCATCTTTGATAATTTCTGTCATTATGATCAGTGACTCCATAGATCTTGATAATTTGTGATTAGGTTCTTTGACTCCACCCATCTCTGATAATTTCTGTCATTACGATCTTTGACTCCACCATCTTTGATAATTTCTGTCATTATGATCATTGACTCCATAGATCTTGATAATTTGTGATTAGGTTCTTTGACTCCACCCATCTCTGATAATTTCTGTCATTATGATCTTTGACTCCACCCATCTTTGATAATTTCTGTCATTATGATCATTGACTCCATAGATCTTGATAATTTGTGATTAGGTTCTTTGACTCCACCCATCCTTGATAATTTTTGCCATTATGATATCTGACTCCATACTTCTTTAATAATTTCTGTGATCAAGATGTTTGACTCCATCCATCCTTGACAATACATGTTAACCCTTTACCCAACAAATCGCCTGCATCCACCCGCGTAATATGCAAATTCAGCAGTTGAAAAAAATATTATTTTTCAAAAAATTTCAACAAAACCATATCATGTGACCCCTCGTTGGAACGAGCTCGTCGAGCTTGTTCCAACGAGGGGTCACATGATATGGTTTTGTTGAATTTTTTTGAAAAATTTGAAAAACTGATATTTAAAATAATAAATTTTGATATTGTCTGCGTTGGGTAAAGGGTTAATGCATTGAAATGGGTGTTAACATTTTGCATTATCAAATGCTGACTCAGAAAACTACCAAACACTGTCAATTAACACACATCAACCACTGACCATTTCCTAAGTTTAGTCTCACCTACTAGTTATATTTAACTCTTAACATGCTAAGAATTTTATTCAATTTCTCAGCTTGACTTGATATGATGCGAAACTGAGTAGAGTCGGACATCAGGGAATCATTGGTGAGAAAAATATAGGATATTTACATTGTTTTAGTGAATATCGGGAATTATCTCATTTGTGTGGACCTGAAAGTTTTATTTTTCATGAGCGCTTGCTTTTTATTATATGCTACATGACATTTTAATGAGCAATATTCAGCCCAATTTGACTGCAAACGGTTTCAAGACAATAACAAAAAGCTGCTGATAGTTCCTTCAAGGCGACGTTCAAGGTGACGTCATGCGCCAAAGCGTAACATCATTTAGGAAGTTACTGAAAAAAATCATCATGTGGACCTGAAAGTATTATTTTCCTACGTGCAAGCGCTCGCGAAAAATAAAACTTTCAGGTCCAAACTCATGAGATAATTCCCGACACTGACTAAAATAGAGTAAATTTTTTTTTATTATATGCTACGAGGCATATTATTGCACAATATTCAGCCCAATTCACCTCCAAATACGTATGTTTCAAAACAATAACAAAGATCAGCTGATCGTTCCTTCAAGGCGACCATGAGCTGAAGCGTGACATCATTTAGGAAGCTACTGAAGAATATTTCTCGATATCTATCGAGTCGATAAATATCGAGAAATATCTTTTAGATAATTTGCGATAATTCACAGGCTAGCATATAATAAATATTCCTATTCATAGGTTGGTTTTTAATATCAATAACAGCGGGGTTTATAACCTATGTATAAATAATTACTTCTGATCTAAGTTTAGTGTAATGATAAACATATTGATCTCTGTGTTCTATGGTAGATTATCACCCTCAGAAGAAAAAATATAACACCCTCAACTTCATCGCAGATGTTAAACTTTTCTTAGGGTGGTTGTCTACTAATACATCATTAAACACTGGTCAATATGTTGACAATACTGGATATAACAGGTATCAAAATCAATACCATTAGCGAGTTGAAGAAAACTAGATAATTTGACAGCACTGTTAGTTATTATTGCCAATCGAATCAGAAGTCTGGAGTTTAATAATGCAGCAGAACCCTGTTAATTGAATAGCCACTTTGTCAGTGAAAATTATTCAATTAACAGAAGTATTCAAGTAATAAGGATTTGGTCACTTTCCTGTATTCTAGAGATAAACTGCGCATTTATTCTATTATATCTTGTTTGATAAAGATTAAATACCTATATTGGATGTAAAGAGGTCCAAACAAGTGATTGTCAGGGTCATTATTGAACAATATTACAAAAATTTTATTCAATTAATAGGTCAAATTTATACTGTACGGTGTGGTAAATGGTTTTGTGTCTGGAAGTAAAATTCAGTTAATAGAGAATTTTTTTTTGACTAGTTGAGGGCTAGATTATTTTTGGTGGTCTGAATTTATTCACAATTTTCTTTATTACAAGCCGCACTCTCCAATAATTTATAATAAACAAATTTATATAAAGAAAATATTTGCATTTGACTGAATATGAAACATGAGCAACGAAAATGTTGAGAGTTTTCTCTGGTGCCCTCATTTTCTGAAAGCCCTGATAGTGGCTTCTAGCACTCAACCAGTTAAATGTCAACAAAGTCATATGATGTCATTGAGTTCGTTTGCAAGGTGGGGGGATACATATAGTTTTGTTGAAATTTTTTGAAAAATTTGAAGAAAAAATAATTAAAATGAAAGTGTCAATGACACTGCAGCTTAACTTGACTGTGTGTTGTGTTTGATGAAAAGGATAATGTTCAATGTTTATGAAAGGATTATGAAATAAGACAAGAATTGTGATAATTGAGAATATGTTAATTTCTGTGCCCTGTATGTGATGTTTTCAATAAAAATAATTTGAGGTGTACAAGTAGATTGTACTAAAGAATTGAGAGGCAGGTTAATGTGGCCCTCACAGTTAATGTATGTCTACCAAAGTTACCAAGTTATAGTGAAATTATTCCAAAACAAGTCATCCTATCAAGTTACAATGAAATCCCTTCATAAATACGGCCTGTAGCCTGTGCTAAAGGTTTTTTTTGGCTTCGGGCCTCTGTAGCCATCACAGGTGATCAATAGCAACCAAAGGGGGATGACCTCATCTAGACATCATACTGAGTCATCCTACCAAGTTACAATGAAATCCCTTCATAAATACGACCTGTAGTCTATGCTAAAAGGTTTTCAGGTTTTGGGCTCGGGCAGCCATCACAGCTGAATGATCACGACCAAAAGGGGACGTTTTCATCTAGACATTATCTGGAGTCATCCTACCAAATTACTATGAAATCCCTTCATAAATACGACCTATAGACTGTGCTAAAGGTTTCTGGGCTTCAGGCCCTGTAGACGTCACAGTTGACCAATCGCGACCAAAAGGGGACGTTCTCATCTAGACATTATAGTTACAATGAAATCCCTTCATAAATATGACCTGTAGACTGTGCTAAAAGTTTTTGGGCTCGGGCAGCCATCACGGATGACCACTCGCGACCAAAAGGGACGTTCTCATCTAGACATGACCTCAAACCTGCATGTGAAATTTTGTGACGATCAGAGAAGAACTACGTGGTGTAGCCTGTGTTAAAGGAAAATGTGATCAGACTCACAGACTTACAGACTAACAAGAGCGCACGTATCGCTGAAGCAATACAATGTCCCCTACCGGACTAATGAGTATTAATAATTATACAAATGTTATAACCTAGATGTGATCAGCATGAATTGCGTCCGTTGAAGCATTTCCAAAAAATGTCCAGAAAACTGATATTTTGGCACTTTTCCATATTTCCAAGGGCCATAACTCACACAAGAATAATGCAACCAGCATGAAACTCAAACTTGATCTGTAAGTCATCGTTCTATAGTGGGTTACCTAGAATGAAATCATTCGGTTGAAGCATTTCCAAAAAAAGTCCGGAAAACTAAAGTATGACTGACAGACTGATGGATGGACAGAGTGCAAATGAAACTTGATCTGTAAGTCATCGTTCTATAGTAGGTTACCAAAAATGAAATCATTCCGTTGAAGCGTTTCCAAAAAAAGTCCGAAAAACTAAAGTGTGACCGACAGACTGACTGACAGACTGACGGATGGATGGACAGAGTGTAAATGAAACTTGATCTGTAAGGCATCGTTTTATAGTAGGTTACCAAAAATGAAATCATTCCGTTGAAGCATTTCCAGAAAAAGTCCGGAAAACTGATATTTTGGCACTTTTCCATATTTCCAAGGGCCATAACTCACACAAGAATAATGCAATCAGCATGAAACTCAAACTTGATCTGTAAATCATCGTTCTATAGTAGGTTACCAAGAATGAAATCATTCGGTTGAAGCATTTCCAAAAAAAGTCCGGAAAACTAAAGTATGACTGACAGACTGACGGATGGACAGAGTGCAAATGAAACTTGATCTGTAAGTCATCGTTCTATAGTAGGTTACCAAAAATGAAATCATTCTGTTGAAGCGTTTCCAAAAAAAGTCCAGAAAACTAAAGTGTGACCGACAGACTGACTGACAGACTGATGGATGGATGGATGGATGGACAGAGTGTAAATGAAACTTTATCTGTAAGTCATTGTTCTATAGTAGGTTACCAAAAATGAAATCATTCCGTTGAAGCATTTCCAGAAAAAGTCTGGAAAACTGATATTTTGGCACTTTTCCATATTTCCAAGGGCCATAACTCACACACGAATAAGGCAATCAGCATGAAACTCAAACTTGATCTGTAAGTCATCGTTCTATAGTAGGTTACCAAAAATGAAATCATTCCGTTGAAGCGTTTCCAAAAAAAGTCTGGAAAACTGATATTTTGGCGCTTTTCCTTATTTCCAAGGGCCATAACTCACACAAGAATAATGCAATCAGCATGAAACTCAAACTTGATCTGTAAGTCATCGTTCTATAGTAGTTTACCAAAAATGAAATCATTCTGTTGAAGAGTTTCCAAAAAAACTCTGGAAAACTGACATTTTGGTGCTTTTCCATATTTCCAAGGGGCGTAACTCACACAAGAATAATGCAATGTAGCATCCATTCGGTTGGAAGGACACTGTCGCGTCGGGACAGGGAGTCTGCTAGGACGTTGAGATGCCCGGGAATGTGTCGAATGGACACCCGAGCGTTTACATCCCGCGCCAACAGAAGATCCCGAGATAGCTGATACATGGGAATCGAATGTGTGCCTCCTTGATTTCATATGTAGGCCACTACTGTCGAATTGTCCGAAAGAAGTAGGACAATATGGTCCGACAGGTGAGGGATCCAAAGCTGAAAACTCAACAGAAGAGCAAGGAGCTCCTTCTGGTTGATATGCAGTTCCACCTGCTCGCTGTCCCACTTGCCGTGAGTGGACAGAACGAGAGGATCCAACGTCGCACCCCAGCCCCGAGCACTGGCATCCACAGTAAGGATGCGATCAGCCAAAGGAAGATCCAACGGAACACCCTGTGTCAGCCAGGGAACATTGCCCAAGGGTGGAGGTTACAAAGCAGGGACCGAGGAATAGGAAGTTCCAGGTCCAGCGGATCTACATTCGGACGCCAATGATCCAACAAGAAGTGTTGGAGAGGTCGGACAAACAAGCGACAGAGCGGAATGAGATCTGTCACCAAACCGCAAAGGCCCAGCATCTGAAGGAAAGTCCTGGCCGAGACCGAGGAAGAATGAAGCAGGTTCCGAGTCAAGGCGGAAAGAATCGTCACCCGAGCATTGGGGACCGACATTACATTGTGAAGAGTGTCGAAATCCATCCCCAAATGACAAAATTGCTGAGAAGGAAGGAGATCCGACTTCTCGCGATTGACTCTGAAACCCAGCGACGCTAGTTGGCAAAGAAACTGCCAGACATCTGACTCCAGAACAGCAGCATCGTGATGCCGTTGGAGGATGCCATCCAGGTAGGCTGACAAAGTCACAGCCGACTGAGTATGGTGGAAAGCAAGCACATGTGACATCAGTCGGGTGAAGGCCCAAGGAGCCAGTTCAAACCGAAAAGGTGAGCTCTGAATTGATAGACTTGATCCCGAAACGAGAACCGAAGGTATTTCCGTGACGCCAGATGAATGGGTACATCGCCCTGAAGAACTGAACGTCGAACTGACCGGAAAGTATCCATACTGAAACGAGGTGATATAATGTACTCGTTCAGGAAACTCAGATCGATGACAGGACGAAATTGGCCATTTTTCTTTAGCACCAAGAAAAGTCTCGAGTAAAACCCCGGTGAAAGGGTGTTCCTGACCACCCCGATCGCCCCTTTGGAGAAGAGATTGTCAATCTCCTGCACCAGAAGGTCCCGACGAAGAGAATCGGAAGGGACCCGAGTTGGGAGGGGCACCCGAGATAAACTGGGGTGCCGATGGAAGGACAGTCGCAGACCAGATTGTATGACGTCGAGGACCCAAGTGTCCGAGGTTATCTCTGTCCAACCGTCGTAAAACAGCGACACCCTTCCCCCGACTGGAGGCGAATAGAGGTGAGGACCTTCACTTGCAGCCTCGACGAGGCCCCCGAGAGAAGAAACCACCACCCTGGGAAGCGACAGAGTCCTGAGACTTTCCTGTCTGAGGCTGCCAGCGAGCCTGGCCGCGTCTGCGCTTCTTCTGAGCAGACGGAGCCGATGGCATAGCCGATGACATACCCGACGTCGCCAACGAGGCAGACACAGCAGGACGCTTGGCAGGCCTGGAACGACCACCACCTGCAACAGCAGGTTGGTCCAGCTGTCGTAGCAAAAGCTGGTCCTTCGAATGACGAAGAACCTCGCCACAGACAGCTTCCACGGAACCATGGAACAACTGAGGTCCAACCAAAGAGGCAGACCTCAGAACAGCACACTGCTCAGAAGGAAGGGATGGAGAAGAATCCAACACCGCATCCCAGCGTGCCAGCTCCAAATTAGCAATGTTACAGGCGTGAGCGTGTATCAAGTTCATGAGAGCCTGTGACAAAATGCGAAAAGGCGCCTGAGCATCATCAAACTCCCCTGGTGGAAAATATTCAGCCAGGGCAGCGACGACATGGTCCGCGAGAGATAACATACCCAGCATCTCTCGGGACAGGCCCACCATAGACTCAACTACCGACATCGGGAGAACTGCCGACTTAGGCTTAGTTAACCCGCGGGAAGAAGAATCCTCATCCACAGTCATCCCTTGGAAGACTGGTGGACAGACGGAATCGTAAACACGAAACCGCGATGGAGGCAGAAAGGCATCAGCTCTAGAAAAGAAAGAACCCTCGAGGGCCTTAGAATGCATTTTGGCATCCAAGCCCTGGAAGAACTCAACAACCTGAGCCGATTGCAGAGGACGCAAAGCCCCGAGCTAGAAGACTCAACAGGGTTACAGCGCTCCACAGAGGACCGCGGCCGGATGGTCACAGATGGCTAGTCTGAAAGTTGAATGTCCGGCAATAAGCCAAAGACAAAATCCAAAGCCTGCCCCAAGACTGACGAGGGGGGCCCATCACCTTCAAGAAAATCGTCATCCTCTGTTGCAGAAGAGACGTAGCCCAACTCGGGCTGACCAGCAGAAACCTCCTGTGAATACTGTGCAGTATCCAAGGGGCCAGGCGAGACATCTCGGCGACCGACCAAAGGAGGTTGTGCCTCAGGAGGCACAGGGAGGCCAACTTGAGGGTTGCTAGAAAGCAACCGGGTGAGCACCAAAACGGCAGACAGAATAGGGAGATGGTGAGAAGACACTGGAGGATAGTCCCGATTGTGATGCCCAGGGGCAATCACTAACCTCTGCGGAACAGAAGGCCCTGCCTGCAAATCCTCTAAAGAGACCGACGGTGTACGTCGATCGGTAGCTGGACCAGGGTCACGGTGAGAAGACACCAGAGGATAGTCCCAAGAATCACAGGATCTTGCCATCGGCCTCTGCACGGCAGAAGGCCCCAACTGCCCATCCTCTGAGACCGACGGCAAGCATCGATCGACATCCAGACTCAGGACACAGTGAGGGGAATCACCGGAGGAAGGTTCCGAGAGTGACAGCTAACCGGGACTGTCACTGACCTCTGCCGAACAGCAGGCCCTGGATGCCAATGTCCCAACCCCATCCTGCTAGTCGGCAAACTAGCAGGGGAAGGGGGAACAATAAACGATTCGCTCGAGGGGCGAGGAATCGCTGCTGAAGCGACCGAACAGCTCAACCGACTAGGAGCAAACCTAGCCAGATGAGACGGAGCAGACAGCAAACCCACACAGCTTCGCTGTGAAGTCAGGGGAGGCTGAGAGCTCATAGACACACCAGCAGATACAGACTCGGACCCCCGAGACTGTATACCATCCCCAGAGGAGATGGAAGAGCCACCATCATACAGAATAGGATCTGTAGTAACAACTTCCTCAGCAACTGTCGACGGCGTAGGAGGCAAATCGGAGAGGGTCACCGAGCTGACCTCGGAGAAGCTCTCTATGAAAACAGACGCCTCAAGAGCGACCTCAGAAGACAAAGAGACCACGGTCTCCACGTCAGGTATCACCGCACTAGCACTGTCAACAGTTGCAGAGGAACTCGCCATAGAAAAAGACAGATCAGCATCCTGTGTGACAGAGTCACTACCTGCACTCACAGAAATATCTGATAAGGCACGGCTACACTTACCCCGAGAATGAGGGGTTCTGGCTCTAGACAGAACCACCTTGTTAATAGAAGCCCAGAATTTTGAGGACCAAACCCCACAAATATCACATGATTGGGCCTGAGTACAATTGTTGCAAGTGACACATGTGGAATGAGAGTCGTCCACATGTTTCACCTGCAAGCAAGAGGAACAAGGAATAGTCTTAGGCATAATATGAAAATGATATATGAAATCAAACTTCCCGCCGACGGAAAACAGAACAATGGTTGTGTTCACATGTGGGGGAAAAACAAGACTATGTCTGAAAAAGCACGCAAAAATTATCAAAAATATCATGAAATGGTAATAATTTAGAAGCTTGAAAAGAATACAATCCACTTGCACATAATCAGATGAAGATAGCACATACAAATAAGTTGTTCACGAAGATAACAGCTAAAAAATAGCACGAGTCACAAAAATTTTAACTTCCAAGTTTTTCCCATAAT
The DNA here is from genome assembly GCA_031216915.1 of Pictodentalium vernedei. Lineage (NCBI taxonomy): Eukaryota > Metazoa > Mollusca > Scaphopoda > Dentaliida > Dentaliidae > Pictodentalium > Pictodentalium vernedei. The sequence continues at coordinate 386,039,441 of CM062289.1, read as the reverse complement.
ACAACTTGAAATTCAACCAGTTTAATCTTGTTTGACAGAGCGCACTGAGCACTGTCAAATAAGATTTAACTGATGAAATTCTGAGTGGCATTAAGAGAAAAAAAATGCTACTTTAAATTTTGGTATTTTGACATCAGTGTACAGAGAGTTAAGAATATTTAATATTCTGATCATACTTTCCATTACTAAGCAGCTTTGCTTCTTCTTCTGGAATGTCCTCAGAGAACAAATCTTTTATTCTTCTTTGCTGAAAGAGATTAATGCTTTGAACATGAACAGCCCGGTTATGACTGATTTGGGGGGTGAAATCCTGATTTGCGAAACTGTAATAGCCAAGTGACGACTGATAAAATATTCCGACTAAAATACTAAATCATCGATGTAGTTAGAATATTAGTCAGTTATGCGTTGCATACCAGTATGAATAGGGTGACATGCCACTTTCATCTAAAGAGCATTTCCGCCAAAATAAAAAGCAACAACTGATATGCGATCTCACCAAAGCGAGATCGCTTGTTACTTGTTGCTGTTTACCTTGGCAGAAATTCTTTTAAAACCTAACCAGCATGGCAGGCAAAGTAAAAACAGAGAAGGCGGAAAAGCATCACAACACTTTTTTTCCTGTTGGTTACCACCATGTTATATATCTTAACCTACTAACATGTTATGATATAAGGTTTTTATTTCCAGGCCTGTGCAAGGTTCCCAACAGCCCCAGCTAGGTAGCACAGGCCTTTTTTTATGACCGGTTTTGTGTTTGACATGAGTATAAGTATCAAATCCAGTCTCGAGAGAAAGTACATGAATGATTTGATATCTTAACCCTAATCTGCCCCACAATGTACCCACAACTTTTACAAACCTGCACATGAATCCTTATTATTAAAACATTCTATTTGCATGAACAACACATATGAAACTGAGAGAAGGAAGGCACTTTGACTTTAACCCTTTACCTAACACAGTATTTTAAAAAAAATAAATTAAATTTCATATTTTTCGACAAAATTTCACAATTTTTCAATAAACCATCTAAATATAGATATTATTAGAACCAGCTCAAAGAGCTGGTTCTAATGATATCTACATTTGTATGGTTTTATTGAGAAACTTCCAAGATATTTAATTTTAGGCGGTGGTAGGCTTATTCTGATTAATTTTCTGTCTATTTTTGGCCGCTATGTTAGGTAAAGGGTTAAATTAAAGCCATTATCAATAAGGTACAGTTAAACTAGAAGTCCTGTCATGAAATGTGCACAAATAGCACGTCGATCTGCGCGTTAATCTACGCATTATAACCATAGTAAGGCTATCAAATTCTGTACATATGGCCTGTGCACAAGCAATGTTTCAGCCAATGGACCTCTGGGTAACCCGGAGGTCCATTGGCAGAAATATTGCCTGTGTTTGCTATGAGTAACCAGGAGAACCTGCCATGCTTTGGATGTCATTCAATATGGTAATTGTATGCAAAGCCTAGATAAGCGCACAGTTCGTGACAGGACTTCTAGTTTTAACTGTATATATAAGTACAATAATATTGCTTGTCAGTTGAGTGTTCTTTTCATTACATATTCTTGATGTCCTATATATATAATTTTATATGAACAAATTCTCAGTAGTAAGTGTAGTGATCATGGTTGTGCTGATTTGCTTCCTATACATTGAAAGCACCACACACAGAGCTATTCCATTCACTCATTTCCAGATAACACTCCTTTTACACCCTACCTATTATTTGATAATAATATCGCCCCCACCAAAACAAGCCTTGGTAGTCTGACCGTGATCATGTATCTGACATTACATTCGCCGAAGAAAATATTCCACGGTTTAAATTTATTTTCAATCTCAATCTGCCATTAGAAGGGTGGTTCTCAATGATTTGTTGCTGCTCTTGACATTCACCTCAATAAGGAAAATAACTATCATATGTCAAAAGCAAGGTCTTTTAACCCTTTCATATTTTTGTACGTCTTATGACGTATGAAATCAAACAGCGCATTGATGCTTTGTGGCCATTTGTTTTGTTATTATTTTTCGATTTTTTAAATTTTTAACCTCAATTCCTATTTTCTCTCGAATAGTGCTCAGTGACAACTGTTGAGCCAAATGTTATCGCAGCTTAAAATACTTATATAATCCTGCTGTCAAGACTTCTTAACTGGTTGAGTGCCAGCAACCACTATCAGGGCTTTCAAAAAATGAGGATACCAAAGCAAAAGCCAACACTTTCCTTTTTTATATTTCATATTCAGTCAAACACAAATAATATTTTGTTTATATAAATTTGTTTTATTACAAATTATTGGAGAGTGCCAGTGGGCACTCTCCAATAATTTGTAATAAAACAAAATTTGAATAACAATTCAGACGACAAAAAATAATCTATCCCTCAACCAGTTAATCACTAATGTGAAATACATCTTGTTATTTGTACTTTCCGACGTTTGACGTCGCATTTTGAAAAACGTTGAAGAAACTGAATTCCCAGTGACGTTTGAACATCAGAATAATTAAACTTCAATTAAAGTCTCAAAGGGTTAAACAGGGATCAAAATACTTTTTTTTTATTTGCATAGCGAAATGCTATACATTTTCAAAAAATGTATAGCATTTTTTGAAAATTGTGAAGCATTTTTATGTTTCAAATTCAATATACAATAATGAGTGCTTTTGCTCCCTGGAGAGCATTTGACACTTAGTCGGGTAATGCTGCTACTAACTTGCAGGTAGCACTAGCAGCATTACCTAGGTCTGTAAATTTCTGTAGTGCTGCCTGGCACCAACAGATGTGGAATCTTTGAACTCTTTCACCACTGTGGCTTTCAAAGTTTCAAGTGGTTTGATCCATGCATTACCAGTACATACATGTACGATACAGACATACTGATTTGGTACTCTGTCATCGTGTGAGTGGGCATCTATCCCAAATTAACTTTTTTACTCGAGTGGATACTTGAGGACTTGGAGGCAAATCGGCAGTTCATGGACCACCAGGTATTCTACCTGGTTGTCCATGAACTGCTGATTTGCCATTGAGCCATCATGTTTCTACCAGACAAGCAGTTACAAGTTAGGACTGACTAATTAATGCCCATTGTCCACCATGATATAGAACTTGAGAATGTGCATCGCATATCGCAATGCATATTTAATGATTGCATAGCTTTTCCTGAATTCTGCCTAGCAAAATGCGATGCGATACCGCTTATTTTGATCCCTGTTTTTAAAAGAAAAATTTAAAAATCCAAGACGTATTTGCTGGTGTTTATATACACTGTTAGGCACATCTGGCCAATAGTGGCAGTTTTGTAAAATAAAAAGCTAAATAGAAAATTCTTACCCTTAAATTATTAAGACTGCTTTTGTCATCACCATCTCTTTTGAATGACATGTTGTTCACATCAATATATTGGAATATTTAGTTGTGATTCCGTGCCTACAGGTCAAATATCTAAAAGTTATCGGAAAAAAAGAATGATGTGTCACTGATCTCAGTCAAACTATTGAAAATAAAGTGTTACATAACGAATTGGCTGTATTCCACCCGCAGATTTTACAAATTGAGAATTCAACAAAACCATATATCATGTGCCCCCCCCCCCCCCCCCCCCCCACACCTTTTCCACCCAACTGGACCGAGCTCAACAAACGTGTTCCAATGAGCAGTCACATGACAATGTTTTTGGAAAATATGAAAAAAATAATGAGACATATTTTAATATCATGTTCATTGGGCTGGGGTTAACCCTTCACCCAACATCAGCAATATCTAGCCAGTACAATTCACAAACGTCACCAATACAATCTTGTTTTTCCTCAATTTTTCCTTCCAAAACATAACTAATGACACCTGACTGGGATGATGTCTCAGTTCAACAAACACATTCCAAGGAAAGGTTTTTAGCTATGTTATGGAGGCAAATAATGAAAAAACTTCAGTTATTCATAAAATTTGTTGGCAAGTGTTGTCTTCTAGTCATGTAGAGTAATAAGTTAACCCTTTACCCAATGTAACGGCCAAAACCGGCCAGCGCTATTCTCAAAAATCGCCAATTAATTTTCATTATTTTTTCATTTTTTGTCTCAAAAACATAGGTTATGACCCCTCGTTGGAACGAGGGGTCATAACCTATGTTTTTGAGACAAAAAATGAAAAAAATTAGTTATTCAAGAAATTTTTTTGCAAGTGTCGTCTGCTTTTCATGTTAGGTAAAGGGTTAAGTGGAAAATGGTCAAAAGAATACTGTTGTTAATTGCATACATTTCTGGTACAGAGAAGACAATTTAACCGGTAGAGTGGTGAAGCCTACATTTGGGCTTTATTCTAAAGTGCAGGTACTGCAACTTAACGGCTTCAAATTCAGTGGCTGTGCTTCATATTATTTTTGAAGTGATATTATTTAGTCTTTTAGGATTTCCCTTGTTACAATCTATGGGAGATAGGCACTCTCCTATAAATTGTAACAAGGCAAAGACATGTGAACAAATTTGATGGCCAAAAATAATTGAGCACTCTACCAGTTAATGGGATATCATTTAACTGGATAACCCTGTTAATTGAATATAATTTTAAAACACCAAATCATTTCTCATACCTTCAATACAAATTTGACATGTTAATTGCATAAACATGTAGGTTATAGAGTAAAATCATATTTGTTGAATGAAAATCTTATCTATAAAAAAATTAGAATTCTGTGTTTTTACCGACCTATCTGACCTCAGTTGGTCGTACATAAAGAATAAGCATTTACAGTACGACCGCCGTGGACTGGTCACTTTCCATGGGTGGGCAATATTTCCATGAATGCAATAATATTAGATTCCAAACACTAATTATGGGAATAATCACCCAAAATTTAATTAATGAAGCACTGGGTTATAACCGGGTGCTTCATTAATTAAAATTTTGCTGACAATTATTTTTATTACCTGGTAAACGCATGCGTGGTCATCATTTACCATGCGTGGATTGCAACCAGCCCATGTTGACTTACTGTAATCTGGTACATATTATTTAACAGAGCTCCATGAGCTCTGTCAAACAGGATATAATAGGATAAATGCTTACTTTATCACCAGAATTACCTAAATTCCTGTTAAATGAATACTCCTAATAATTGAATATTTTTCATTGGCAAAGTGGGTATTCAATTAACAGGTAAGGATGAATTTACAATTCAATTAACCAGGGTTTCTGCTATGTGGCAGGTGGTCCCCCTCAATGACTCTATTCCTCTTGTCAATTTTCTCCCAATAAGATGTACCCAACAGGAATATCAATATAACAGGTCAATTAAAGGGTTGCTCTTTGCCTTCATTCACTTGCTCTTACTTGTGGCTTTGGTGGCTCAACAAATGGCAGGGGTTGAGTTGCTGTGATAGAAATAATTATTTCATTCGATCACAATAAATCTTGAAGTACATATACATGTATATCTGCAGGGTCCTATTTTGTGTGATTGTATTTAATACACACCATTTCATCTCTTTCAGTTAACAACGTCAGATACGACAGTCTGTTGGCATTATATTCCCACAATTGTCACAAATCTACCCCATAGAAAAATAAGATACTATTTTCTCCCACCACTAAGGTACTGAGGCATATATAAAGTCATGTGAGACAGCTGGGAGAGATCTGCCAGTCTCACCCCACCCACATGACAGCTATCTCACCCCACCCATCTGACCAACGTATTTGCATATTTAATTTGCTTTGGAGCGATTTAATCATCACAAATGACGTCTGCATATGTATGAACAAACAAAATGAAAGGCTATTTTACTTCTGTAAATACAACTGACTTTATAAACGAAAATCGAAAGCAGAACACTCCAAGAAAAACTTCAGCACACCTCAAAATGCCCTATCAGTTTATCGGAGAGAAATATACATCTGATATCATTACGCCCTGTTGAGCTAAAGTACATGTCTGGAAATGACGTGTGCAGACATGTCGATCTCATTTGAGGTCGCTTCAGTGCATTATCCCTCAACGCGTGGTGCTAGTCTGCATGTTCTGAAGTATATACTTTTGGTATATACCATACTTCTCGACAAGCTTTCCGAATATCTTACTGGTTTTCTCCTAGAATGAACGCACTAAGAATTACTTTTTCCTGGAAAAAATTGTATTTTCCCATTAATGGCATCGCATTCCTAAAATGGTGGGAGAAAAATCATCCTCGATGGTTATCTGGGTGGGACAGGCAAATCTCACCGTCGGGGCAAGATATTTGAGCCAGACACAAGGCAAGCCTCGTGTCTGGCTCAAATATCTTGCCCCGAGGGTGAGATTTCCCCATCCCACCCAGATACCCATTGAAGATAATAATAATCTCATATATCCCATGTAACAAATTTGCATATTTAATTACATTTCTGTTTAAAACAGTACATTCTCTGGGCACTTGTATGCTTGATGAAAGACAGCTACTTTTTGACAGAGATAAACACATTAACCCTACGAGTGCAGGCTGTGGTTTGAGTTTTTGCAGTATATACTGTCACATCACCAGCACATTATTTTTCAGATCAAAACGAAGGTTTAGAAACTATAACATTGTCATATATAGCCTTGCTTGATTTGATGAAAATGAAGCTCTGGGAGAGGGAGAAAATGATCCATCATGATGATGATCTGATGTGTGAGATGGAAAAATCTCACCCAAGGTGCCAGATTTTGGGGCCAGACCCTTGGCCATCTCACACGTCAGGTCATGATGGATTATATTAATCTCAGGTGCCAGTTTCTTCCTACTGGAAACCCCCATTCAATAGAAATTCTGCCTTTTACTTGCATATTGGAAAAAGAAGAAGTCTTTGAAACTCAATTAATTATCCAACAAATAAAGAAATTAATGAAATTGCACAAACAATTGTCAAATTGTAATCTGTATTTCAAAGTTTTTTTGTGGGTTTCCTGTTGGAAGTGTTATTGTACAAGGTTAACACTAGAATAGAAGTTCTGTAAACAAACATGCAGGTGTGTGTTAAGTAGTTTTAGGATTTTATCATGCTGGGGATTAACACTTACTACTATTTGTATAGGAAAAGGAACTTGATTAACTTGATATTACTGATGATTACAGTTAAAACTAGAAGTCCTGTCACGAATAGTGCGCTTATCTAGGCTTAATTGCGCATTGCAATTGTGCGCAATTGCCATATCGAATGGCATCCAAAGCACGGCAGGTTCTCCTGGTTACTCATAGCAAACACATGCAATGTTTCTGCCAATGGACCTCCGGGTTAACTTGGCTGAAACATTGCCTGTGCACAGGCCATACCGGTATGTACAGAATATGATAGCTTTAATTAGGTCATAATGCACACATTAACGCGCATATCAATGTGCTATTTGTGCGCATTTCAGGGCAGGACTTCTAGTTTTAACTGTATTGACTTGAGGATTGCCGGGACGAAAATGTGGGCGAGTAGATGATCTCTCTCCACATTTTGATATTGTAAGAGTGAAAAAAATCAGGAGAATAATAATTCTAACCCTTTACCTAATGAATCGGTTACATCCACCCAAGTAGTTTACAAATTGAGCAGTTGGAAAAATGTTTTTTCCTCTTTTTTTTTTTTAAATTTCAACAAAACCATTCCAAGTGACCCCTTCATTGGAACAGCTTGTCTACCTCATTCTAAAGAGGGGTCACATGATATGGTTATGAAAATTGAAATAACAAATGTTGATAGCGTGTACGTAGGGTAAATTGGGTAAAGGGTTATACCCTTATCTGATGTAATAGCTAAAACCAGGCAGCATTAGACATGAAAATTGCTATGTAAACTTTATTTACTTTGCTCCAAAAGATAGATTATGCGCCCCCCCTCCCCCCCCCCCCCCAATGGAACAAGCTCGTTCCAATGAGGGGTAATAAGATACATTTTTGAAGTAAAAAATGAAAAATTTACGTTATACGAGAAAAGTTTTGCAAGTGTTGTTTCCTAGTTAGTTCCCCCCCCCCCCCCCCACACCATGACCACCACCACCCATCCCCCTGGGAAACTTTAAGGAGAGTGATGGCATGTGAGAACGATCACTCTCCTATCCCTACTATTAACTAGTAATCACCTTGTGATAATCAGACTAATTAATGGGAAACTGAAAAAAGATTGTGATCATTTGTAATTTTGGAGGAAGAGAGACTTTGGGACACTTTTTTGTGGAATATCCAAAATCTTAGTCCAATGGAATAAGATCCTTTAGGTATATAATGATGAAATTAGATGTAAAAATGAAGGGTTTTAGGTTTTAATTAATATGCGGGAGAGGGTTAGTACTGGTAAGTTTAACAGTGAAAATTGAGTCGGACGTGTTGGATATCCTTAAACTGTTCATTTTTGAGTGCTGGGAGGAGAGGAGTGGACCACTGGAGTAATGGCTCTACTTTCATTTTTATTAAATAATTAGCATGGTACTATTAATTACCCCGTGTATGATCACGTGGTACAGGTTTTTACCTACCCGAAGCCAGTCATATCCCATGAGGCCGAAAGCCGAATGGGATACTTCTGGCTTCGGGTAGGTAAAAACCTGTACTACGTGATCAGACACGGGGTAACGAATTTATCTATTGACTTTCCGTTTTAGAAGTACAATCTATTTCATGCGTGAACACACACAGCATGAGATCTTTTATCTTCCATTGTTGAGCCGTACAGGTTTCTGTGGAATTTCTGTGCAAAAAAGTTTTTGTGAAAATATGCCGATATGACTAGTATAAAAAAATTATTGAATTTCTTTTTTTCTTTTTTGTCTCAAAAACATAGCTTATGAACCCCACATTGGAGGGTACTCGACAAGCTCATTCCAATAAGGGGTCATGAGCTATATTTTGGAGATAATGAAAGTGTCAATGACACTGTAGCTTAACTTGTGTGTTGTGTTTGATGAAAAGGATAATGTTCAATGTTTATGAAAGGATTATGAAATAAGACAAGAATTGTGATAATTGGGAATATGTTCATTTCTGTTCCCTGTATGCTATGTTTATGATAAAAATAATATGAGGTGTACACTGTACTAAAGATCTGAGGGGTGGGTTAATATGACCTCACAGTTAATATATGTGGCCCTCACAGTTAACATATATCAACAAAATTACAATGAAATTATTCCAAAATGAGTCATCCTATCAAGTTACATTAAAATCCCTTCATAAATATGGCCTGTAGACTGTGCTAAAGGTTTTCGGGCTTCAGGCCCCTGTAGCCGTCAGTTTCCCAATTGCGTCCAAAGGGGACGTTCTCATCTAGACATTATATGAAGTCAACCTACCAAGTTACAATGAAATCCCTCCATAAATACGACCTGTAGACTGTGCTAAAGGTTTTCGGGCTTCGGGCACCTGTAGCCATCACAGTTGACCAATCACGACCAAAAGGGGATGTCATCATCTAGGCATTATATGGAGTCAACCTAACAATGTTACAATGAAATCCTTCTATAAATATAACCTTTTGCTTATGCTAAAGGTTTTTGGGCTCGGGCACCCATCAAGGCTGAATGATCACGGCCAAAATGGGACATTCTCATCTTGACCTTATTTGGAGTCAACCTACCAAGTTACAATGAAATCCCTTCATAAATATGACCTGTAGACAGTGCTAAAGGTTTTTGGGCTTCGGGCACCTTTAGCCGTCAAAGTTGCCCAAACATGTCCAAAAGGGGACGTTCTCATCTAGGCATTATATGAAGTTGACCTACCAAGTTACAATGAAATCCCTTCACAAATATGACTTGTAGACTGTGCTTAAGGTTTTCGGGCTTCGGGTTCGGGCAGCCATCATGGTTGAATAATCGCAACCAAAGGGGACAATCTCATCTGGGCATCATCTGGAATGATCCTATGAAGTTACAATGAAATCCCTTCATAAATATGGCCTGTAGACTGTGCTCAAGGTTTTTGGGCTTCTGGCACTTGTAGCCAACACAGCTGACCAATTACAACCAAATGGGGATGTCATCATCTAGGCAATATATGGAGTCAACCTAACAGGTTACAATGAAATCCTTCCATAAATATGACCTTTTACCTATGCTAAAGGTTTTTGGGCTCGGGCACCCATCAAGGCTGAATGATCGCGATCAAAAGAGGACATTCTCATCTAGACATTATTTGGAGTCATCCTACCAAGTTACAATGAAATCCCTTCATAAATATGACCTGTAGACTGTGCTAAAGGTTTTCGGGCTTCGGGCACCTTTAGCCATCACAGTTGCCCAATCATGTCCAAAAGAGGATGTTCTCATCTAGACATTATATGAAGTTAACCTACCAAGTTACAATGAAATCCCTTCATAAATATGACCTGTAGACTGTGCTAAAGGTTTTCGGGCTTCGGGCTCGGGCAGCCATCATGGGTGAATGATCGCACATTCTCATCTAGACATTATATGAAGTTAACCTACCAAGTTACAATGAAATCCCTTCATGAATATGACCTGTAGACTGTGCTAAAGGTTTTCGGGCTTCGGGCTCGGGCAGCCATCATGGGTGAATGATCGCAACCATAGGGGACAATCTCATCTGAGCATCATCTGGAGTGATCCTAAGAAGTTACAATGAAATCCCTTCATAAATATGACCTGTAGACTGTGCTCAAGGTTTTTGGGCTTCGGGCACTTGTAGCCATCACAACTGACCAATCACGATCGAAAGGGGATGTCATCATCTAGGCATTATATGGAGTCAACCTAACAGGTTACAATGAAATCCTTCCATAAATATGACCTTTTGCCTATGCTAAAGGTTTTTGGGCTCGGGCACCCATCAAGGCTGCATGATCAAAATGGGACGTTCTCATCTAGACATTATTTGGAGTCATCCTGCCAAGTTACAATGAAATCATTTCATAAATATGACCTCTAGACTGTGCTAAAGGTTTTCGGGCTTCGGGCTCCTGTAGCCGTCACAGTTGCCCAATCACGTCCAAAGGGGGACTTTCTCATCTAGACATTGTATGAAGTCAACCCACCAAGTTACAATGAAATTCCTCAATAAATATGACCTGTAGACTGTGCTAAAGGTTTACGGGTTTTGGGCTCGGGCAGTCGTCACGGTTGGCAGATCATGCCCAAATGGGGAAATTCGCATCTAGACATTATAAGGAGTCATCCTACCAAGTTACAATGAAATCCCTCCACATTAAACATGACCTGCAGACTGTGCTAAAAGTTTTTGGGTTTCGGGCTTGGGCAGCCATCACGGTTGATAGATCATGCCCAAAAGGGGACGTTCTCATCTAGGCACTATACAGAGGCATCCTACCAAGTTACAATGAAATCCCTTCATAAATACGACCTGTAGACTGTGCTAATGGTTTTCGGGTTTTGGGCTCGGGCAGCCATACCGGTTGCCCGATCGCGACCAAAAGGGGACGTTCTCATCTAGACATGACCCCAAACCTGCATATGAAATTTCGTGACGATCAGACAAGAACTGCGGGGTGTAGTCCGTGCTAAAGGAAAATGTGAACAGACGTCACAGACTCACAGACTAACAGACTTCCGCACGCGTGATGGCAATAGCTTATCTTGACTTTGTCAAGTTAAGCTAAAAAATTAAAAATATAATACATGTACACTGTAAAACTGGAATGACGCGTCTTCTGTGGGGTATGGACAATTTGTAGATTTCGGAACGAGGCTTCCACTGGGTATGGGAAATTTGTCAGTGGCTGAGCAGACATATCGTGGGTTTCAATGAATATGGTCTCATACCACGTATCTATCAACCAATCAAATCAAAAAATTCACTTTAGTCAATAGATAAATGTAAGTATATATTTTCAGGATATTCCACATATCTGTTTTGAAATAAAAGTCAGTAGGGGGCTTTGTTTCTGGTACAATGTACATGTATATGAATGATCATAACAAAAAATTTTCACCTGAATTATTTGGCAATGTCTTGAAGTGCCTTCTGTACATTTTATGGCCAACAATTTAGGAAAGTTGAAAATTGTTCATCAAGACCAAAACAGAAAAAGACTGAAATTTTCAGGTCTGTGGCATACTTTATAAATTAATAATTCTTCATATTTATCTTTCAAAATAATTAATCTTTTATCAATTATTCGTTCAATTTCTAAGCATTTAAAGGGAGTAAATATTACTGATTAAATGACTCAGTAAAACAAATCAATTTTGCCATGAATGATTGAATGTCAATTAATCAAATATTTGTGACAGCCCTACTTTGTCTCCTGTGTAAACAAACATGGCAGAACTGTCTTCTCAAAATGCTTTGCAAGTAAAAAAAAAGTATTTGTTTAACTGGTTCAGGGCGAGATTATTTTTGGTGGTCTGAATTTGTTATTCAAAACTTGTTTTATTACAAATTATTGGAGAGTGCCCACAGGCACTCTTCAATAATTTGTAATAAAACAAATTTATATAAACAAAAATATCATTTGTGTTTGACTGAATATGAAATATAAGCAAGGAGAATACTGGCTTTTTTTGCTCTGGTATCCTCATTTTTGAAAGCCCTGATAGTGGCCTCTAGCACTCAACCAGTTAAAAAATATGGTAATTGATTGTTTTAATCCCATAGTGCCAAGATAAGTTGTATTATGCCAATTAGGCAAGGTAGGCATTTCAAATGGGAAACACATTTTTCTACTGCTATGGAATGTGTTGGACCCTCAGGATGTTCCACAGCAAACATTTATATTACAGCCTCAGACCCATACTTTGGGTCCAAGTTTGAACTATATTCATTGCATAGAAATGGTGAGATGGGAAGTACCCAGTGATGCAGACCGTACCAGGCCTCTGGTGGTGGTCTGGTCCAAAAAAAATACTATTGCGGTGGTCCGATACATGGGAAGATGATCCAGATTTGATACCCCCTGCAACTAGTTGTGGGGTATACTGGAATCATCTTGTCCATCCATCCGTCCGTTTATTATATTTATTTATTCATTGGGGTTTAACGACACTTTTGGCAGCTAGGGTCATCTCATGTATGACAGTTTTACAGGTGGAGGAAGCTGGAGTACCCGGAGAGAACAACTGAGCAATGGCAAGCAACTATGAGACTCCCCAACATACTAACTCCACACAAGCAGGGTAAGCCAGAGTTAGCATTGCTTGAACCAAGTGCACCACTGACGTGCAGTATGCCTTAGTCCACAACTCCCCTGGTTACTAAAGGTTTTAGTACACTGGGACAAAAGTTTAATACATTACATTGAAATTAAATGGCAGTTAATTGCATAGCCAGGGCCTGCCAAAAAATATGGAAGATGTATTTAGGCCTATAATGTAATCTGAAACCGTAGGTTCTACAATAGGCCTTCTTTAAATTGCAACTCATTTTTTGCTTCCAAAACCTGTACAGCGCATGCACGATTATAAAGGCGTAGGAGGAGATTTGCAGTACACGATGCCAGTGTGGTTGGGTGTACAAACAGCTCCACCCCCCCCCCCACCCCCACATTTGAATTTGAGTGATACAGCCCTATCAGGGTGGGGGGGGGGGGGGGTATCAGTTGATGGGTTTGTTGAGCTTTTTCTGACCCATCTGGGTCCATGATTTTTAGAACCAGTAGCCTGTTCGGCCTTGAATATCTCAATTTAGACTAATTGCATATTCTATTTATGAATTTAAACATTTTAGATAATCACAGATAATCCAAGGTTCTTCAGGTTCCCCATGGTTTTTAAGAAATAAAGACTTCAAGTGTTTTTTTAAAATTATTTTTTAATATACATCAAGAATCAAGATACAACTAACAGTAAAACAAATGGTTCATATGACAATTGCACCAACCAGTGTTAAAATAAAAAAATATAAAACAAAGCTCTCATATCCCATTTGGATAAAAGATTCACAACTTAAAAGGCCTTCGCAAGTTGAGATGCCAAAAATGTTTTTTTAAAAAAAAAACAATCAATCGCATGGGCTTTGCTTTATGTCACTTCAGCATTTTGTCTATACCATGACATGCCAGTTTTAACGCTGGAGCAAAGATCCAGCATGTGGTTACTTTACTGGAAAAGTTATGATTAATGCTTAATAATCAAGGATGTTACTTACCATTAGGGCTGCACGATATTCAAAACTGAATACCGGTATCGGTATTAAAAAAAATACCGCGGTATACCGGTATATCGAAAACTGTTCAGATATATGAACACAAGTACCGCAGTCGAGACTCGAGGCATCACAGTCGGAACGAATTAGCATGCCTTGATGATGCGGTTCGAAAATCCTTTACCCAACACAGACGATATCAAAAGTTATTATTTTCAAAATTAGTTTTTTTCCCCAAAGATTTCAACAAAACTCTATCATGTGACCCCTCATAGGAACGAGCTCAGCGAGCTCGTTCCAATGAGGGATCACATGATATAGTTTTGTTGAAATTTTTGAAAATTATTTTTTCAACTGCCGAATTTGTATATTACTAGGGCACAAGCAGACGATTCCTTGGATAAAGGGGTTACATTATTCATTCGGGTCTGCAGTTAAAAAACTCAAGACATCTTGAAAATTAAATTGTGTGTAAATAATAATGACGATAAACCGATATTTTTGTAATTACACCGGTATTCAATCGATATTGATTTGAATACCGGTATATATCAGTTTATCGATATACCGTGCAGCTCTACTTACCATCCACATACATCACAATTTATGTTCCCCGCGGATACCCCAAGGAGCAAATCATTGCATGTTCACTGCGTTAAACAGTCTCTGATTTACTGGTAAAATAGGACCCAGTCAACACTGCTTGGGAGATGCAAACCCTCTCTAAAATGGGCAACATGCCTTATTAACGTCCACCCTTGGTCTTGAGTTGATACTCATGTTGTAGACATGATTAGCCATTGTGCAAAAATATGTGACCTTAAATACCAATAAATAAATAAATCACAATTTGTGTATTAATATTATCATATAGGCCTATTGACAAGGCTGAAAAGTCTGGAAAAGTGCTAAAAAAATTGATATGATGCTGAGAAGGGTGGGTGTCCAAAAAACGTGGTAATTTTTTTTTTTTGCAGGATATGGGGGTGAGCGTCCAAAATAACCCGGAAAAATATGCGTAAATTAAATTATGCGAGTGTCGTCTGCTAATTAGTGTAGGTTTTGGTGGGACATAAATGGTTAGTAGACTAGGCCATGAATATTTAGACTTGTCTTTTATAATAAGGAACTTTCATCATGATAATCCGCTGTGTAGGCCAATAAAATGTGAATTAGGCCCATATTATTGCATGTTACTTGCCCCCCCCCCCCCCCCTCTCTTCCCGTAAGACAGCCTCGTCCAAATGTTACATGTGATACTCTTCTTGAAAAGAAATAAACATCCGAGGCAACATTGTAAAGTTCAGTGCAACTATACTCTCCCAAAAAAGAAAGTGTGCATGCTAAAAAATAACACTAATAAAAGATATATATCATTTTCATTCATGGAAATTTTATTAAATCACAGATGAATCAATTTGTGATCAACACGAGAAATTTCATTACGCTACGACGAATACTTTTGGTGCCATGGAGAGTCAAAGACACTAAGGGTCAAACACAAAAGTCACACACTCAATATCTGGTATGACCTCCGTCTGCATCGACTACTGCTGTACATCTATGCCTCATGGAAGCGAACAAGTTAGCATGGAAGTGGTGTGGGATGTTGTTCCATATTCTGATAAGCTGTGTTTGGAGTTCCACAAGCGTTGACGGTGCATGGGGAAGCCGGCGTAGCTGACGTTTCATTTCGTCCCATACGTGCTCAATGGGTGAGATATCAGGCGAATTTGCGGGCCAGGAAAGAACATCCACTTGTTGTTGCTGTGCACAGATACTGTTGAACAACACGAGCTGCGTGGGGTCGGGCACTGTCCTGCTGTAGAATGACGCCGGGGCCGTGACGTTGCAGAAATGGGACAACAACAGGTGTAAACACTTCATCACGATATCTGACTGCATTGAGATTGCCATCAATGACCAGCTCAGTTCTGTTACGGGCAGTGATGCCACCCCACACCATGAGAGACCCTCCCCCATAACGGTTTTGCTCCACGACACATGGATCTGCGTAGCGTTCGTTTCGACGTCTGTACACTTTCTGGCGGCCATCTGATGATGAAAGATGGAAACGACATTCATCTGTGAACAAAACACGTCGCCACCAGTGTAAGGGATGCCTGAGATGTTGTCTACACCACTGCAGTCGAGCACGACGATGACGTAACGTCAAAATCGGACGAATTGCGGGTCTTCGAGGACGTAAGCCATATTCTCTCAGCCGGTTCATTACTGTTTGAGGATGTATCCGTCTCAGATTAGGGATGTTCCTGGCTGTCGTCATTGCCATTTGTTGCCGGTTCCGGAGATGGACGACACGGATATACCGATCTTGTGCAGGGGTGGTAACTCGGGGCCTCCCAGAGCGGGGTCAGTCTCGAACATCATCATGTTGTGCCTGTCGATGGACTAGCCTGTCTACAGTGTTACGGTGGCAGTTCAAACTCTCTGTGTGTTCTGCCAGCTCTAATCATCCCCAGGGCAAGGAGACGTTGATTCATTGTCAATCTTGGCATGCCAATGTGAAGTCGTTTTAACAGCAGCGCAAGTTTGAATGTGAACGATAGGAAGGCCTTAATTTAATGTTTAAATACTGAAGGATTCACACTGCTGCATGAATTTTCAGACTCTCCACGTGCAAAACATGCCTTTTCACAAACGTGCAGCACGTCATTTAACGTTAATGCAATTTTAACGGGGAAAGCTGTTTTTGTGTTCAATATAACTTATTCATGAACAGGTTAACACTCTTTACACCTACGAAATTATTTTTGGGAGTTTGATCAATTTCTGCAATGCACACTTTCTTTGTTGGGCGAGTAATTTATTATTTACAACAATGAAGACAATACCATTTACGTTTTTTTGGTGTTTTTTTTCCAATTCCGACACATGTCCAATGGTACCAATTGACACATTTATCACAGCCTATTGATGGCGGCTCATCTGTACTTTCTTTATTACATACACCACAAGGATAGGAACTTTGTTTCTTCTTCATTGCTTTCAAAAGTTGTGATGGTGACACATGTGTTTGTTTTTGCATGTTTAATATTCTTTTGGCAAGGTTTGAAATTCCTGGAGTTCCTTTCTGATGACTTAATAAGGAAAGCTTATGACACTTACCAGTATTCAGTTTCGCAGTGTTTATCACCTCTGTTGCATCATTAAGGTCTTCTCTTGCAATATTTTCTAAACATTTGTTTTTAACCTTTGGTGCTGTATTATGACAAGTTTTATTGTCTTTTTCAGGTGCAGTTTCCAAATTTTCATTTTTCGAAGCACACTGAGCTGATAATGTTGAGTTAGTTATGAGTGTCTCATCAATAGCAGCAGCAGCAGTTGTATTTAACTTTGATATTTCATTTGATGAAGAAACTGATGAAAAGGATGAATGAGAATTCATGACTTTCATGTGTTGTTTGAATTTCAATTCACTGTTGAATGTAATCAGTTTTTTATATTCTGTAAAACAAACTTAACATGCCATATTTTGTTCTCTGTGGCATACTGCAATGTGTCGATCCAAAGCTTTTTTCCCTTGACAGTGATAAATTGTCTTCCTGTTTTCATTGATACATTTAACACAAATGATTGGGCCTATTGATGCAGGAAAACACTTAATGTTATTTTTGTTAATTTCTGTTTTGCTGGCTTTTTTTGTCTTTCTGCTAGGTTTTTGTGTTTTTTGATTCAAGCCTAATCTAGGTTTTATTTTTTTAGTTTCAACTGGAATTGGAGTATTTTTTAGGGTATTGGTATTCTTGTGAATTTCTATTCCAAATGTTTCAGTTCCATCTTGGATTGCTTTCTCCAAACTTAGTCCTCGGTTTACAGCCTTTATTCTCTTCCTACCACCATGCCTATCTCTGCTATTACTAGGGAAATGAACATCAGGAGGGTCGGGTAGGGATCTTCGTAAGACTCAAGGCCTGGTTCATGAAGTGTTTTTCCCTCTCTGATTGGTCGATTTTTTCTCCTGAATCCTAAATTATGAGGAAGTCGTTTGGCTCTTCTACCAGCTGTTTTTATTACTGGCTTTTGATGTAAACAGTTCAAAATTGATGGACCATTATCCCCTGTAAGCAAAGTTTCTGGGTTTTTCACATATGACTGATCTATAAGCTGCTGGAAATAAGAAATGTTATATTCTGAAAGATTCTTAATTGGCTTTGCATTTTTTGTTGCAAGGTATTGTGGAATATCTGGTTTTCTTTGAAAGTACAATTCAATTACTTTTTTTGAGGATTCCTCTTGCATAACATATGAAAGACAGGCATAGAGATGTCTGTCCTTTTTGTATGAAAGCTAAACAAGTACAGATTCCAAGGTGGATGTTACAATGGTATGGACATGCAAATGTATCTGCTGATGGTACATTAATATCAGATGGTAAATATTTCAGAATTTCAGTTTTGTAGAGATCGAAAGCCATAAAAGTTAATTCTCGGATGATGCGTTTTGCTCTGCTCAATGTGTCATATCCATGTTCATCAACAAATTCTTTACATTCTTTGTTCAGGTCAAGAAATGGTCGCGGTAAAGTTTCAATGTTATCAATAATATCCGTCCAATTTTCTTGATCAAGTTCATTATCATTTGGGATTTGAGTATTTCGTATTTTCTGTACAAAAAACCACCCGTGGTTCTCCCATTCATCTAGTATATGAAGTCTTCCATTGTTTTTTATTTCAACACCACTATTTATTTTTCTAACTTCTTTTGCTTTGTTTGTCATGTGAAAATATTGGGAGTTCTTTTCTTTTGTGTCATGAGAATCTCGAAACAATGTTTGGTCGAGTAAAATATGGACTTCTGATGCTAAACGTCTGTTTAAATGTTCTTTAAAATCTGTATCATCAATGTCCCGGAATTTTCGTTCTGCAACATTATTTGTTAATATGAGTGAATTTCTCCTTTCTCCTTTTGGAACCTTAAATAAAACTTCAGCAGTAAATGTTTCTTTCCACGCTTCTGATTGGAACCAGTGGTTATGAAGATATCGTAGAAATGTATTTTTTTTAGTGGATGGTAGTAGTGCATCAGGTATAATTTCCAAAACAAAATTCTGAAATGACATACACAGATTATTTCTCATTTCCTCATTCTATGAGTACATAATGCATTTGAAGCCAATTTCAAGTGGTAATAAGAACATTTTCAAGTTTTTGTCATCATTAATATGTATTCGGTAAGCACTTAAAGCATGATAGTTGCATAATGCTGAATTCCATCCAAGCTCAATAATTGCTTTCCTGATATCATTTGCTTTGTCATGTTCAACCATTGGTACAAATGTTGCCGATTCAGAACAAGGTCGAAACCAAAACCATCCATTTCCGTCATCAAATATATGCAGTCGTCGTTGATGTGAGCAGTTGTTGTCTGTGCATTTCATATTTTTCTTCACTGCTTCAAGTGTTATTTTGTGTGTCTTACTATCTTCTCTATTTGTAATAGCACATACTGCAGCTCGGCCTTTGTTTTCTCCATCACAGTATGTTACAATTGCTGTTTTGAATCTAGCCTGGTTACAGTCTTGTTTGATGTCATATCCGATAATATTATTGCCATGAAGTTGTAAATTATCAAGATTTTGTTGTGGCCCTATTACTATGTGGTAATCTCTTCCCAAATTTTTGTTGCCGCGATGAAATAATAAAATATCATGAAAGTTTTTCTCCAAGATTTTCTCTGTATTCCTCCAGTCTGATGTTACTAGTATTTCATCCTTAGCTGTCATATTTTTGTATAAAATGTGGTCATCAACTGTACTACAACGTCGTCTTACCTGTGAGAAACAAAGTTGTGGGTCCTACTAGAAACCGGAATCAACCGGAATCGACTCATATGTTACTGATTTTTCGCAATGTTTTGTACTTTTACCAATGGCATTCTATCTAATAAGTTTCCACATGCAAGATTTAGTAAATGTCAAAGGATTTCAGGGTACAGGAAGAGGTTAGCAAAGAGTCTTCCTCGTTTAAAAGCTTTTTTTCTTTTGATCGAAACATTTTCCAAGGGAAGTAACTTCTCGAGTCATTTTGAACTCGACGTTTTATCATGCATGGCCAATACAACTCAAAATTAATTATTGCTCGAGAAGCGAGAATATCAAACTTGAAGCTGACTGAAATGTGTGTGTGTGGTTGGGGGGGGGGGGGGATTGGGAGGGGGTCGGGCATCAAAAACGCAAACTAATCAAGATTAAAATTTGCTCAATTTGAATGGGAAATTTAGCGAATCATCATCTTGGTTGGTTCATGATTGTTCAAAGAGAAACCCGCACAGAACTCGACCCTGCGCTCTCTCAGAGAAAACCGCCAAAGTCGGCAAGGGTCGTTGAAAGTTTGGCGAGGTGATAGGGGGGGGGGGGGGCGGAAAAGAAGGCCCAAAAGTGCATGCCCCTCTCCTCCTCTCTGTTGATTCTGGTTTCTAGTAGGACCCTTTAGGACCCACGAAGTTTCTATCGCAGAGGCATGCATTAAAACTTGGGTCATTTGACAAAGTAAGAAGATGCCGCTTTTTCAATTTTAGTTATTTTATTATTTACACATAGATACAAAATTAAAATGAATAACAATTATAACCGGGTGTAGATATATAACATTCTTTCATTCGTTCGTTCGTTCTAATTACGTGACATGATAAGTTTCATTCATTCATTCGTTCGATCATTCGTTCAGTCGTTCGTTCGTTCCTATATACTGGGGGGGGGGGGGGGCACAATCACTTAATCAATCAAGTTGATATAACTTGATAACAGTCACAGCTCAGGCAAAACGATTGTAAAAACACTAAAACAACTGATCAATATTCAGCCTTGTCTAAACACCCATGATTAAATAACACAATATGAAATTTCTTATATAGGCTTTGTGTTAAGACCCAGCAAGCACGTGGAGCGTAATACTTGTGTGTGTTAACAAAAAATCTTTTCCAAATAATATCCAGAAAATCAGTTATGAAAATGAACATCGCTAAGGTTGCCTTTTTCGGTAGCAGTTACATCCGACGTTTGAGAGATTTCGACACAATTCTCCGCCAAGGTAAAAAACATTTTTTTTGCCAGGGTGGAATGAAAACAACAGCAGATTGTTACAAAAGATCATGATAATTGTATAATGCTGGTGGGTTTCGATCTGTCCTGATATCACATAATTAGTAGGAACGAACGAACGAATGAACGAACGAATGAATGAATGAAACTTCTCATATCACATAATTAGTAGGAATGAACGAAGGACTGAACGAATGAACGAACGAATGGATGAAACTTCTATCACAATTGGTAGGTACGAACGAAGGACTGAACGAATGAACGAATGAAACTTCTCATATCACATAATCAGTAGGAACGAACAAACGACCGAACGAATGATCGAGTGAACGAACGAATGAATGAAACTTCTCATGTCGAGTTCTGTGCGGGTTTCTTTTTGAACAATCATGAACCAACCAAGATGACGATTCGCTAAATTTCTCATTCAAATTGAGCAAATTTTAATCTTGATTAGTTTGCGTTTTTTATGCCCGACCCCCTCCCAATCCCCCCGCCCCCCACACACACATTTCAGTCAGCTTCAAGTTTGATATTCTCGCTTCTCGAACAATAATTAATTTTGAGTTGTATTGGCCATGCATGATAAAACATCGAGTTCAAAATGACGCGACAAGTTACTTCCCTTGGAAAATGTTTCGATCAAAAGAAAAAAAGCTTTTAAACGAGGAAGACTCTTTGCTAACCTCTTCCTGTACCCTGAAATCCTTTGATATTTACTAAATCTTGCACGTGGAAACTTATTAGATAGAATGTCATTGGTAAAAGTACAAAACATGGCGAAAAATCAGTAAAATATGAGTCGATTCCGGTCTTTAAAGTCGATTCCGGTTTCTAGTAGCACCGTAAGTTTTGATGAGTCATTGAGCATGTCCTTATTGCATCTACGAATAGCACTACTAGGCTATATATTTGTTTTGCTGTTCCTTTTACATCATTCCTAATCATATCCCATTGATCTCTCACTTGCAATGATGGTCGTTTATGATCCTGTGATGGTTTATCTGTTATATGATAAAAGCCATTATTTGTGTTTTTGGCTTACGGGAAAATGAGAACAATTTTGCATTACCTCGAAATCAGAAAAGTGAATTGTAAATGGGGAATACGCAACTCATAGACAACGACCAGGGAAACCTTGTGCAAGCAATATTTGGTAAATGCGGGCTTTTTGTCCACCAGATCTGTATTGAAAATTGAAGTCACGGGAATGTTGGTGTGGAATGTGGGCAGGGGCGTAGCCAGGCTAATTGGAGGTTGTGGTTGAACAAAATATTTTTCTGCTGGCAATGGCATTTCACCTTGTGCTTGGATGGGAATGTGTACCCCCCCCCCCCCCCCCCCCCCACTCCCATTGATACAGGAGGGTCTATGACGTTATGACCTTGGGACGTTTCGGCCCGAGACGTTTCGGCCTGGACGTTTCGGCCTGGACGTTTCGGCCTCCGATCGGGCCGAAACGTCTCGAGAATCTGGCCGAAACGTCTTTGGTTTTTGGTATTATTTTGATGAAGATTAGGGTATTATTTGTTTATATTTATAGTTTTAAATAGAAAATAAATTTGATTAAGGTTTTTATTATGGTTGAGCTCACTTTTAAGTTGGAAATCAAAGAATTTATGAGAATGAAGAACTTTTTCCGATATGGGCAGGACTCACATATAAATATCCAATATTTTGAAACTAGACTCCGAATTCACTTAAATTTTTCCACATTTTGAAATGAAGCAGAAATTTCACGTCTACACAGTACAATGTTGCACACATTTCTGACCCCAAATATTTTTTTACAAGGTGAGTGGGAGTGCTATTGTTGTGATAACATACAAATGAGCTATGTGTACGACAAACCTGTCATGATTCTATTACTGTTTTTAGAGTAATTACTGAGGAAAAGGTGTGACGAGCAATCTAAAATGAATGTTTTTGTAAAAATCAGCCGACAATTCCAACACTTGGCATTCTTACTTGGAGCGTCTTCTTGTAAAGTCCTGTATGGGCGATTAGAGGAGGTGATTGAGGAGAAGGGTTTTTTGGGAGAAATCCAGAATGGCTTCAGGAAGGGAAGGAGAGTCACTGACCATTTTTTCACGCTATCCCAAATGATAGAATCCGCGAAAGCAAAAAAGAAAAAGATGTTCATGGCCTTTTTGGATGTTAAAAAGGCATACGATAGAGTATGGAGGGAGGGTATGTGGCGCAAGCTGGAGGCTCTGGGCTTGGGGGGCGAGTTTGTTGGGATTATGAATGCATTATATAAAGATGTACAGAGTGAACTTAGCCTGGGTAACATTACAACAAAACGTGTGCATATGGAGATAGGCCTAAAACAGGGGTGTATCCTTTCGCCAATTCTTTTTGCATTGTACATCAAAGGTTTAGGAGATGAACTCCTGCATAGCGACGAGGGGGTTGCAGTTGGTGACTTGAAGATCCCAGGGCTATTTTTTGCAGACGATATGGTGCTAGTGTCAGAAAGCGAAGAGGGGTTAGAGAAGATGCTGGGAATTGTTGGGAAATATGGGAGCAAATGGAGACTCGAACTTAATGAACACAAGAGCAAAGTTATACCCGTGGGCCGCAAAGTGGACCCCACTCGAAGGTGGAGAGTGGAGGAGTTCTGCATTCCGGAAAGTAGCAGTAGACTTCTTAGTGTAAGAGAGACTAGTGACTATGAATACCTGGGGGTAAATATAAACATCACAGGAAGAGGCATCTACCGAAACCACACAAATAAATTGATTCTGAAGGGGAAGCGAATCCTTAACCAAATGGAACTTTTTGGGAGAAACAGTTTCAATAAGGTTTTCGTGGGGAAAACCATTTGGGAAATGGTGGGTCTGCCAAGTATAACATACGGTACGGAAGTTGTACCCCTAAACCAGACAGCTGTTAAGAGCTTGGAAATCCTGCAGAACGATGCAGGCCGATGGATAACAGGCTCGAGTAATGCCGCAGCACTAGAAGAAATCAGGGGCGAGCTTGGGTGGATGAGGATCAAGGACAGGATAGACCTATTGAAACTCGGTTATCTTAATTATTTGGTAAATCTCCCCGATAGCCGATGGTGTAAAGTAATGTTCCTGAGAACTTTCAACTCAAATATCAAGACGGGGTGGATGGTCCAAGTGAGGGAGCTAGTAGAAAACTACTCAATGGAGATCTCGGACCTTGACGTTGGGGCAAACCAGGGCAAAAAGATCGTCAGAGAAAGGGTCATGGAGGATTGTAACCGTAATTGGCGAGAGGGGGTCAAATCAAAGAGATCTTTGGGTGGCCTGCGTGATAAAGAGAAGCCTGGTTTTGAAGAGTACCTTGATGGCACCTTTGGGGGGTCACTGTTGTACAAGCTGAAGTCGCGGTCCCTGGAGCTGAGGGGAAAAATTGTGAAAAACAGTGAAAAGGAGTGCCAGATGTGTAACGTGGGCGTGGTGGAGACCCTGGAACACTTTCTTATAGAATACCCAAAATACCAATCTAAAAGAACAAGATTCACGGGGAGTATAATGGAGAAGTGGGATGGGAGATTGAAGGACATGTGGTTAGGGGGCGACTCAAAGGAGAGGGTTAATATACTAATCGGAGAGATTGGGAAGAATGGGGCAAGAGATGTCATCAAGCAGTTCGTCTCCGGGGGTTGGGAGGAGAGAAGAAGCGCGGGAATGGGGGGAGGCAGTTGGTAGAACATGGGTAACCAAGGCCTTCTCATACGAGAACCGCGACAAATCAGCGGCCGGCCGAAGTGTTATTATTATTATTCTCCGAGTAATAATATCAAGTGTCGGAATTGCCATCAAAAATAAAATATAACCAAATTTTATTGTGATTACCCTGCACCTTATTACGACCACACCTACCACTTACCCATAATATATACCTATAGCCCCATGCGTACATATATCACTATACATGCCATAGCATACTATATATACAGTACCTACACGTTTTGGCGGATCTAGCTGCAAGGAGCCGTACTTTTGCTCCCCCAGAGTTGCTCCCCCAAAAGTCCGGTTCCTATGGGAATTTAACACTAGCTGCTCCCCCAAAAGTCCGGGTAATAAGGGACGATTCATACCTTACATACTACTTGCAGGGGATCGCGAGCGTTTTAAGTGGGCTGAACTTCCTAGTTTGCAGCGGGACGGTAACAGGTCTACACCCGATGGTGTTTCTTTCCTGATACACCAAGAGCTGAGATGGTCTTAATGAGTCTTGCTGGTAAATCTAGTGTGTCCATGATTACTATTCAAGGTGACAAGGTGTTCACACTCTGAAGTCAGATGTGTGAATGATGATGGGTATGCAGTTTTGTGTCAGCAAAAATAAAATATAACAACATTTTATAGTGATTACCCTGCAACTTATTTCGAGTGGTACGGCAGAAGTAGGTATTATTTGAGGATACCTATTGAGGATACCATCGAGGATACCTTTTGGAGAATCCCTTTTTTTTGTCGCATTAGGGCTATGTAAAAGCCCTCAACGGGTCTAATGTAGTCTTACCAACCGCTTCCATCTTGTCGCCAAAACTCCAAGGCAGTTACAGGTCTATCTGCCCTATAATTAGCTTCTACAACAGTCTTGTTCCATTGCGGCCTTGTACCAGTACTATTGGCTTCTGTTATCCTGCCCCATATCTCATCCATTACTTCCTAGCTATACCTATCTCAGTCTCGACTGTAACATTGATCAAGCCTTCAGAATGTTCAATTAGATTTCCCCTGTATACATATAATGCATTCTGTAATTGAGATTCCTGAGTCCGTAAAATATGGATTCCGTGTTTTGACATCAGGCATTACACTTACCCATAGTACCCCTTGGCCTAGCATTACATACTACCTATACAAGTCATAGGATAACATGAAGCATTAGGCGGATTAATAGTACTAAGGACTAACATGGGACCTGTAGGGGGAGAACGCGTACATCCTACACTACCACACTAGGCGACCATGCATTACACCCACTCACCCACAATAACGTCTGACCCCACATTACATACTACCTATATTAGTAATGGGGTGACATAAAGCATTAAGTCGATTAGTAGTATCAACGGCTGTCGGGGGCCCACAGAGCTATATATTGTCCATACTATACTGTTGTTCTATACTGCCAGGCATTACCCCCACCCCCACAAAATCACTAGATCTATCATAACGTACTACATATACCAGCCATATAATAAAACAAAGCAATCGGTTGGTTAATAGTACCAAGCACTAACAGGGGGCCTATAGGTGTATATACAGCCCATGCTATAGTACCGTTCTAAACCACCAGGCAGTACCCCTACCCACAATACCCCTATGCCTAGCATTGCATACTACCTATACCAGTCATAGGATAACATGAAGCATCAGGTGAATTAATAGTACTAAGGGCTAACATAGGACCTGCAGGGGCCCACAGAGGTATATATCGTCCATACTATACCACAGTTCTATACTGCCAGGCATTACCCCCACCCCACCCCACAATACCACTTGACCTACCATTACGTACTCCCTATACCAGTCATTGAATAGTACAAAGCAATCGGCTGGTTAATAATATCGAGGATTGGACCTACAGAGGTATATACCATGCATCCTATGCCACCCGTTCTAAACAACCCAGTATAATACTGCCTGGCCTAACACTAAACTACCAATACCAGCCATAAGATAATACAAAGGATTCGGTAGGTTAATAGTACTAAGGGGGGTAATAGATCAACAGATCATTCATCCTGTACTGCCAATCTAAACCACCAATGACTATCTCGCAATACCACACTACCACCCACCCACCCTACTGCTTGACTTAGCTATAGCAGACATAGGATAATATGAAGCATAAGGTGGATTAATAGTATTAAGGGCTAACTTGGGACCTACATGCATATATACCACTACTACCATATCACCGCCACCCCATACGAGAAGTCCGCCATACCCTGACCCGAATAACGTTATGTCAGATTGTATACTGGACAGTAACAGTGGTCAGCATCTCCATGACGTCGCGCGCGTATCATGACGTCACGACGTCAATAGCAACGTCAACCGTTTCGCGGGAAAAAATTTCAAGAAAACCCAATTTTCACATCATCTTTCCACCACTTACCCATAATATATACCTATAGCCCCATGCGTACATATATCACTATACATGCCATAGCATACTATATATACAGTACCTACACCATTTGGCGGATCTAGCTGCAAGGAGCCGTACTTTTGCTCCCCCAAAGTTGCTCCCCCAAAAGTCCGGTTCCTATGGGAATTTAACACTAGCTGCTCCCTCAAAAGTCCGGGTAATAAGTGACGATTCATACCTTACATACTACTCCTGCACCTTAAAACTAAATAATAAATAGGGAACGATTGGGGTCCCAAGCACGAGAGTATGTTACTGCTCTTACGAATGTAAAGATTCGTGCATTTCATACTCTCCCCCATAGCGACAAGCACACACACAGCACAATACCACACGAGAGTATGTTACTGCTCTTACGAATGTAAAGATTCGTGCATTCCATACTCTCCACACACACACAGCAGATACCACAAGGACACGCAACTAAAGAGGTGCTACTTTTATCTTTACAGTTTACATATTCTAATGAAAACTAATTCTACCTTCTTCTTTTAAGCAGGTACACAGAAGATGGGTTTTTTTTACCAGCACCCCAATAACCGCTACAGACAGTCTAACCGTTATGGAAACATTCACCCCCACGGTTCCTGAACATCCTCCGCTCCATCCCTAAAAATGGTCAACCACTTTAAGGGAGGCGAGCGTTGGTCCTGCGTCCCGCCTCTGCCCTTTTTGTAAGCGCAATGCGCATCTTTGTCCCAACCCAATAGGATTACAATGCAGGCCTGCCCCCGAACCTGGGAAGTTCGGGTTTTCTTCTTGGTGGTCCCCGAAAGGAGTCGTTGTTGTTTTCCTGCAAAGAGCCCAACTATAACAGAGACAGTCTGAGGCAGATTATACTTGCCAGTGATGGCCATCACTCATTATCATCCTCGAAGCGGCAGACTATACTTGCCCGAAAATCCAGATCGACTGCACCCTCGGGGAGAGGTAGTAACTTTGTGAGAGGACCCAACCTCCCACACTGGTCCTCACTCGAGGGTTCAACCGACATCTGCCAATGATACTACCCATCCACAACTGGACACTACTGGAGACACCTGCCGAGTACCGGATCCTTTTCCTCCTTCAACACGCCTTGACATGTAAGAGCCATCCTATACAGTCACAGAGGGTCGAAAGGGGCTTGTCCCCCATACCGTCCCTGCGCGCCTTCGGCGCGCGAAATCATCATTTAGTTTTTTGGCGTATCTTGCCCTGTCACCTGGACTGTTCAGGAGACAGGCAAGAGAGTCCACATGAGCTTGGAGTTCATCACTGAAGAGAACAACACCACCACACCTTCTTCGGGGAGAGGTAGCACCTCTTGTGGGAGGAACCCCTCTCACACTGGTCCTCACCCGAAGAAGCCTGGACCTGGCCCTGAAAAGAAGAAGAGTCAGAAGAAGAAGAGCCCATCCACCAGGCGCCGGAATGCCCGGCGGCTGGAAACGTTCCTGAAAAGAAAGAGAAGGCGGAAGAGAAGACGGAGGAGGCCACTACAATTTCCGACACCAACAACCACTACTGTCTCTCCTTCCCAGCCACCTCCACCCAAAAAGAAAAGCAAACGACGCTAAACTGTCAAAGAGGGTCGAAAGGGGCTTGCTCTCTAAACCGTCCCTGCGCGCCTTCGGCGCGCGAAACCATTTGATTTGGATTTTTGCTGACAATTCCAACACCAGGCATTCTTACTTGGTGCATCTTCTCCGAGTAATAATTTCAAGTGTCGGAATTGCCAACAAAAATAAAATATAACAAAATTTTATTGTTATTACAATAGTACAAGTGCACTTCATCTTTTTTACATTGTAAATACATACATGTAATATATTATGTATCCTGCTCGATGTCTATCTATTTGTGTATTTATTTCTCTCTGTTATTTTTTACATTGGTATTTCTGTTGATTTATATGAAAAATTGTACTTCCAATACAAATACATTGAAAAGGATAAATAGAAAAAATCTTCAGAATTTTTTGCGTTCTTCCATTTTCTCCTCACTCACAATTTCGCGAGTGCCAGATCACGTTTTCTTGTGTCCTCGACCCACTTCAAACATTTTCTCATTTCTCCGGTACCTCAATATATGGAGGCCGAAACGTCTCGGGCCGAAACGTCCCGAGGCCGAAACGTCCCAGTACCACACAGGAGTGACACCAGGATTTCCCCGAAAAGGGGGACTTGTGCTCCTCGATAGGGGACTGGGGTATTCCCCGACAAACCCACAATAACAGAGTTAGCTTCCCCGACAAAGTGCACCCTGAGTACTTTTTAATGACTGAAGTACCCAGAAAGTGGTGGTTTTAATATTGCAAAATGGCCTGAGAAATATCTTGGTGAGAGTACATGAACCAATTTTAGAGGTATAAGGCAATGGCGTACCATAAACCGGGGTAGGTAAGGGCACCCCTGCACCCTCCCCCCCCCCCCCCAAAAAAATGTGTTTTAAAAATCTCAAACGCTTTGTGTCGGCCATCGCTGTTCGATGATACACCACCCCACCTCAATATATATATTTTTTTAAATTAGTCCTATCTTCACTTATTTCGGGCAAATACTCTAAACAGTAAACACATTTGTTAGATCCGTTTGGAATGTCGAGGCGATGGCTGTGGAGTATAGGCCTATATCATTAAAAACTGTCGAACCTGGATTTGGTGGTTCACATAAAAGTCTTATCGAGCAAATCGGCCATCGAGTTATTATTCAAAAGAGTGACTCCACATACGACTCTTATGCTCATCTCGGAAAGAGGGGATTCTACAACTGCAGACGTTTCTCAAAAAGATTCTATAGGGTTCCCTAAAAAGGTTTCCGTAAGTGGGATTCCAAGTTTCTATAGAACTCGTGGTAGTCTGACCACCGGCTTCTACCACAACTTCAGCGGTCTTTCCTGTGATTGGCCTCTATTGCATTCACCATTACTCTAGTGTTCCACCACCTTTCCAGCCTTGTACCATTACTATTGAATTGTGGCACTATGACTCCCACTGTCCATCATTACTCTACTACCACCACGAATCCCATGCCACTATCATATCTGGCTTCCACAATATTTACTCAGTACGATAATCTTCTACCACTACTGCCCCATTACTGTTGACTTGTAGCACTACTGCGGAACGACTCGAATCTTATCGAGCAAATAATCCATCGAGTAATTACTCGAAAGTGTGACTCCACATTCGACTCTTACGCTCATCTCGTGAAAAAGAGATTCCATATCAACATGCGTTTTCTCAAAAAGGAATTCTCCTGGTGGGGTTCAGTTGGAAGAATATAAATTGGAGGCTGTCTATTCAAGGATAGTTACGACCTCAACACCTAATCAGCTTCTGGTTCACAGACCACCCATTCCTTCATAGCTCTGAGAACACTACTACTGACTTATCCATAGTCAACTTCATCTGTCCTGTGATCAAGTTCTACTATTGGGTGACTACAGTAGGACATGATCACGGTATCAGGGAGATATTGACCAGTGTTGAATAACGCCCATTGTGCAATTCAACACGTGTGAAGTTGCTCGGGCCAAGCACCCTCCATGTGGTGGGTGTATTCAGCTTTAATTACCTTCACATGCTAGTCACAACGTTGTGTTATGGCATTTCGTATTTCCTCAGGTAAACTCTCCTTACCATGCTGTGACCTGGTCTGTGAACTGGGTACAGGTGGGAAGGTGTTTCATTTTCACGTTTGAACTAAAGTGGAACCTACTTTATTGGATAACCTGTGACTGAATAATGGTGTTAATTGCATATAATTTGCAAACACCAAACTAGTCACCATTCCTTCAGTATTTATTTATTTATTGGTGTTTAAGGTCACATACTTCTGCATAATGGTTAATCGTGACCATGAGTTTTAGAGGTGGAGGAAGCTGGAGTACCCAGAGAGAACCACCAAGCATCGACGAGCACCTGTCAGCTCCTCAACATTCTAACTCTGTTCAAGCAGGGTTACAGCGGTTGAAGACGAGCACCATCGACTTGCAGTATGCCTTAGTGCACGGCGTCATCATGCCCCATGTAGGCAACTGGAATAAAGTGCCTTGCCCAGGGATACAACGTGGGTTGTCCCGGACGGGGCTCCTTTCCTTCAGTACAAATTTGATTGTTAATTTCATTACTGTAAGAGAGTAAAATCCTGTTAATTGAATAAAATATCTTGTAAAGTATCAAAGAATTACTCTGACAACTACTGAATTATGGATGTTTTAAACCAATCTTGCCTTATGAGCATTTGACTTGTTATATCTTGTTTGACAGAACTCATGGGCTCTTGTCAAACAAAATGTAATAGAATTGAAGCTCAGCTTATCACTGGAATACAGGAAAATGGTCAAATTCCTGTAAACTGATTATCCCTGTTAACTTACTATTTTCACTGACAATGTGGCTAACACTGGCTATTCAATTAACAGGGTTCTACTGTATAAGAGACAAGCTAAGACATTGCATTCCTTTTGGTATCTTATACAGCAGGAGAATGAAATTCTCAAACAGAAGGGTGATAAAGATGATAAAGAGATAAAGAATTAAGGTATTCGCCTGTATTTTTAACCCATAACCCCCATCTCCAACCACCAACTCATTCATCTCTATTTTTTATCTTTTATTTCAAAACCTAACTCATGACTCCTTTTTTTGAAGAAGCCGTTATCGCTTGAGGGGACACATGCTGTGTTTTGATTGAGAAACCTGGTCATACTCTCATTCTAATTTCTCCCCTGTCCATGGCTCTGTATATCAGTATTGGTAAAAATTCCACTGTTTGCACTTCAGTCAACTGTTTGGTGAAAATAAAAATATCTAAAATCATCTACTCCTACTCCTTTAGGAAATAACATCCTGGTTCCAGGTCCTATTCTGTTGTATTTATTTATTTATTGGTATTAATAGTCACATATTTTTGCACAATGGCTAATCATGACCACAACATGGAGATAAAGTCAAGTTTGTTATATCGTTTATACCTATTTTAAAGGACTTCCACCCCATGCATTGGTGACTGGGTCTTATTTTACCAGTAGCACTGCTTCATTCCCAGGAGTATTCTGCTCGTAACGTCTAGTTTCATTTTGGTTGTTTCTGCACTAAAACAGTAATTTTATTTATCAATTTATTTTTTCTGTTTATTGGAATTTAATGATACTTTCAACCACCATGTACATGTGTACCACTTGACTAGAAATCACTGCTCAGCAACTGGACATGTACAAGTTGCAGTCTAGTGGGAATTCAGGACAATTGCCCCAGCCCCTAAGGGTTAATAAAACTGAAAACAAATCCAATCACTTCTTTCATGAAAATGATCACTTCTACTGCTTTCAAGGCTCAACAAGGCTTTATAAAAATAGCGAATGCAGGAAAATTTGAAAATACAGATGTTTGGGTATTCAAAGTTTGGCTCAGTTATGGTATCCCCATGATATCGGTGTTGGTTCAGTTTGTCAGTATATTGCTCATTTTAACACACTGAACATGAAGCCTTTAAGTTGTGGTACAGTGGAGCCCACATAATTGTATATTGAATAACCCTGTTAATTGAATATAATTTTCAAACACCATACAATTTACCATACTTTCAGTACAAATGTGACCTTTTAATTGAATATATCCGGATTATAGAGCAAACTCCTGTTAACTGAATGAAAATGAAAGTGTCAATGACACTGTAGCTCAACTTGTCAAGACAAAGACATGTACATGTATAGTATGTGACACAGCAATGACAAACATCTAGGTAATGACCTGATAACAAAGGTACATATAAAGTATTGTAACGGTCTGTACATAAATACTGACCGTTGCCTGTAACAAATGTATAGGTAAAGTATTGTAAAGGTGGGTGACAGTCAGATGCTAAACTAGAAAAGAAATCTTTAAGTCCCAGAGTGGGTCTGACTGAACCCCAAAATATTTGTTCTCATAGCACAGTGATAACAAAGGCACCCCAAAACACACTCGTTCCTGTCCCAAGGTGAAAACAAAAGTACTCAAGAAGTTTTGTGAAGATCAGTTCATAAATACGAGCTGTATAGAACTTGTGACAAAAAACTGATTGGACCTAATTTCGGTACAAAATGGCCACTGGCAGCCATCTTGAATTTTGGACCGTACCCAGAAACACTCATTCTCATCCCAAGGAGATAACAAAGGTACCCAAGAAGTTTTGTGAAGATCGGTTCATAAATACAGCCTCTACCCTGAGCCGTATTGACATGTGTGCTTACATTGTGTAAGTAGCACTGAATAAATCAAAGTTCATCTAATTTGCATAATTTCTGCACGAAAAAAAACCCCTTACAATATGTGATGTATTCCATGTTACTAAACATTCATACAAAAATTTATTAATTTCATACAGAAGTTCTATACAAAAGACTGATTGCACTAATTTTGGTACAAAATGGCTGCTGGTGGCCATCTTGAATTTTGGACCACACCCAAAAACACTCGCTCTCATCCCACGGTGATAACAAAGGTACCCAAGAAGTTTCGTAAAGATTGGTTCATAAATATGGCCTCTAGTCTGAGCTGTATAGAAGTTGTGTACAAAAAACTGATTAGACCTAATTTCGGTACAAAATGGCCACTAGCAGCCATCTTGAATTTTAGACTGCACCCAGAAACACTCGTTCTCGTCCCAAGGTGATAACAAATGTACCCAAGACATTTCGTGAAGATCAGTTCATAAATACAGACTCTAGTCTGAGCCGTATTGACATGTGTACTTACTGTGTGTAAGTCGCACTGAAAAAATCAAAGTTCATCTAATTTGCATAATTTCTGCACGAGAAAAAAACCCGTATTATATATGATGCATCCCATGGTACTAAACATTCACACAAAAAAATTATTCAAATCAGGGCTTTCATATGGAAGTTCTGTGCAAAAATCTGATTGCACCTAATTTTGTACAAAATGGCTGCCATCGGCCATCTTGAATTTCGGACCAGACCCCAAAACACTCGTTCTCGTCCCACGGTGATACCAAAGGTACCCAAGAAGTTTCGTAAAGATCGGTTCATAAATACGGCCTCTAGCCCGAGCCGTATTGGCATTTGCACTTACAGTGCTGAAAGTAACCCCAAAAAACATCAAAATTAGTCTAATTTGCACAATTTACGTACGAGAAAAAAACCCGTATTATATGTGATGTATCCCATGGTACTAAACATTCATACAAAAAATTATTCAAATCAGAGCTTTCATATGGAAGTTCTGTACAAAAAACAGATTTCTGCATCGTCGGTACAAAATGGCAGCTGGCAGCCATCTTGAATTTCGGACCGCACCCAAAAACACTCGTTCTCGTCCCACGGTCATAACAAAGGTACCCAAGAAGTTTCGTAAAGATCGGTTCATAAATACGGCCTCTAGCCCGAGCCATAGCAGCTTGGCACTTACAGCTCTGAAAGTAACACTAAATAAATCAAAGTCAGTCTAATTTGCATAATTTACGCACGAGAAAAAACCCCGTATTATATGTGATGTATCCCATGGTACTAAACATTTATACAAAACTTTATTCAAATCAGAACTTTCATACAGAAGTTCTGTACAAAAAACTGATTTTTGCATCATCGGTACAAAATGGCCACTGGCAGCCATCTTGAATTTCGGACCACACCTAAAAACACTCGTTCCCGTCCCAGGGTCATAACAAAGGTACACAAGAAGTTTCGTAAAGATCGGTTCATAAATACGACCTCTAGCCCGAGCCATAGCCAATTGTTGACGTACGGACAGACGGACAGACGGACGACGGGCCATGACAATAGCTCAAATTTGACTTCGTCAAAGTTGAGCTAAAAATGCTGATAGGATCACCGATCCAATGTCGAGTTGTGACAGCACAAAAGTGGGTTTAATCATTATCAACTTATCGTCCGGAAACCAATTGTTTACAGTTTACTTTGTGAAGGGTCACTGTGGCCTTGACCTTTGACCTAGTGATTCTGAAATGAATAGGGCTCTTTCTTGCACTAATGCCAACCTATCTATGAAGTTTCATGAACGTAGGTGGAACCATTGTCAAATTATCATCTCGAAACCAATTGTTTATGATTTATTATGTCCAAGGTCACTGTGACCTTGGCCTTTGACCTAGTGAGTCCAAAATAAATAGGGGTCTTCCACTCACCTAGGCCAACCTACCTATGAAGTTTCATGAATGTGGGTCAAACCATTATCAATTTATCGTCTGGAAACCAATTGTTTATGATTTACTATGTTGAAGGTCACTGTGACCTTGACCTTTCACCTAGCAAGTCCAAAATATATAGGGTTCTTCCTCTCACTGATGCCAACCTACCTATGAAGTTTCATGAACGTGGGTGGAAACATTATCAAGTTATCATCCGGAAACCAATTGTTTATGATTTACTATGTTGAAGGTCACTGTGACCTTGACCCTTCACCTAAAGAGTCCAAAATAAATAGGCTTCTTCCTCTCACTGATGCCAACCTAACTATGAAGTTTCATGAACATGGGTCGAACCATTATCAAGTTATCATTCGGAAACCAAGGTCAGGGTCACTGTGACCTTGACCTAGTGAGTCCAACATAAATAGGGTTCTTCCTCTCATGAAGGCCAACCTACATATGAAGTTTCATGAATGTGGGTTGAACCGTAGTCAAGTTATCATCCGGAAACCAATTGTTTACAATTTACTATGTTCAAGGTCACTGTGACCTTGACCTTTGACCAAGCAAGTCCAAAATTAATAGGGTTCTTCCTCTTACCGATACCAACCTACCTATGCAGTTTGATGGACATGGGTTGAACCATTATCAAGTTATCACCCAGAAACCAATTGTTTATGAACGCCCGCCCAACCGCCATTCATCAAACTATAAGTCGAGTTTGACTTCGTCACAACTCGACTAAAAATCCTGTAATGTGTCAGGAAATTATCCTGACAATCAACAAATACCCAATGTTTGAAGACCTATTTCACATAAGTGCATCTAATATAGGAAATTTATTCTATTATATCTTGTTTGACAGAGCTCCATGAGCTCTGTCAAACAAGATATAATAGAATATATGCTCAATTTAAATCTAAAATACAGGACAGGAAAGTGACCAAATCCCTGTTAAACGAATACTCCTATTAATTGAATAATTCTCACTGACAAAGGGGCTATTCAGTAAACAGGGTTCCACTGTACCTGCACTTCAGAATAAAGCTCAAATATGTTAACAAAGATATTCCATTGTACAGAGTTTTGTGATTATCAGCTCTGTGATTAACCCTCTGCACACTAACATCAATTTATCAAAGTATTCAGCAGCAGATTTCTCCAATAAAGTAACTGGAAATGTTTTGTCTTACATTGGCAAATTAACTTTGTCAAAGTAAAATTTATCATATTTCCACTCTGCAAGAACTGACTCTTCACCTTCTGAATAATTTTAAAATATTTTTCATCAAATCTAGTCATGGCTGCCATAAAGCAGCCATGGCTAGATTTGAGAAAAAATTCATAAAAAATTTACTCGAGAAATCATTGGTCAAAAAGTCTAATGAATTTACAGGGGAAAATGTGTTAAATACTGTCAAATTTTGCTTATTTTCATGGCAAGAGATTTCCTTCCTGGCCAGGAATATCCGCCATCAGCATACAAAAAGCAAGGATTTGTTTCATTATATCCTGTTTAACTGGTAGAGTGGTAAATTGTTTTTCAAAGGCAATTTGTAGCATGACTATTTTTTCAAAGATACAATGCAGCCAGTAAGGGGAGCCTTAGTTCAAAAAGATTTCATCAATAATTGTTTTGTTATAGTTTGTAACAAAACAATTTTATATGAACATTTCTTTCTCTGTTGCTGCACAAATGACAAGCTAATGCATACAGTGTAAAGCCACTAAAGTGGCTTTCAGCACTTTTCAATAGAGTCCTGATAGTGGCTTCTTGCACTCTACCAGTTAAGATAGTTCTGGGAGCTCTGTTAAACAAGTTGTAATAGAGTAAGTACTTTATATCTGATTTTTATGCTTTCCTGCAAATATCCCCAAAGCCCCAAATAATATATTCAATCAACAAGGATTTTATCCACTAGAGCTATAGGTTAACCGAAACCGAACCGAGGTTTTTATTTTTGTAAAAAAAACGAAACCGAAACCGTCGACATCCCGTAATCTAAGGTTTTTCGTTTTTTATTAAATACTCTCTTGCTGCAGAAATTCACAGAATGTAGCCTTCCCAGAGTAGTGAGAGTACCCAGACACTGCCAATGGCAGTGTCTGGATACTCTCACTACTCTGGGAAGGCTACATTCTGTGAATTTCCGACATTTCAGTTTAGTTGTGTTTGCAGCTTTCCTCAAGTTGCGTGTAGGTGTCAGACCTCGAAAAATGGCCAAGCACAATAAAAGTTCTGTATATTTAGGTAATTATTATAATGGCCATCCTGATTCTTCATGTATTATAGCTTATTTCGGGCATTCATTGAGTTTCACTCAATTTCACTACCATTCAGTTATGACTCCGGACATAAGAATGAGTTTTATTGAATTTTACTTGGCCTCATGAACAAACCGAAAACCGAACCGAACCGAGGTTTTTCTCCACCTGAAAAACCGAAACCGAACAAGAAATTTAAAAACCTGCAGCTCAATTATCCACAGCCAATATACAGTTACTGTAACTGGCAAAGTTTTGGAAACCCCGTATTTAGGCTTTATTCTGAAGCACACATACTCAAACTTAAAGGCTTTACATTCTGTAGATGTGCTTCATATTATCTTTGACAGGCTGCAGGCCTGGAAATAAGCAGACTGTCATCTCCAGAATGAGGTTCTCAGAGAGTGAATTTGGTGATGTTACCCTGCACATTTACCCTGTGTACCTCAATCTCAATCAAGGTCTCAGGCCTAAACAGAAAGAGGTACCCACAGGATAAACTGGGGGATTCTAGCCCACTGTATAGGATAGCATCAGAAAATTCACTCTCTGGAGACTTCATTTTACAAAGGACAGATTGCTTATTTCAAGGCTTGTATGGGAGAGTGAACAAATGTTGATGAGCAAAAATTATTCAGTACTCTACCCACTGAGAGGTTTTTTGCTTGAATAGTAAGTAAAATAAGACCCAAGAAAAATCTTACACCCAATGGGTATATTTTTGATGCATACACTAAACCAACACTATTCTTTCATATATAGAGCAACAAAACATAACAAAACACAAGAACTGTACATGAAATTTATTTCTGAGTCTTCAACAATGTTTCAGCAAACTAACAATGAAAAACTAAAGCAATAACATAAGCAACTGCCTGTACTAAAAAACAGTAAAAGAAGTAGTGTAACTAATAATAGAAAAGGGAAAAAATGCAGAAAAGGACCATCTCTCAATCTCTGTGTGCTGAAATGGTAACATTCTATATTTATTACATGCCTGTTACTTTTCCCCCAGTTCCCCACTTACAATCTGTATTGAACACAAGTTCCATATGGATTTTTGACAGACTCTTTTTCCACCTAAAAGAACTCAACTCTGCCTATTTTCATAATCGGCCAATCAAAACATCGCATTCTGACCCGGAATAATTTGGAAGCTGTGGTGACTGGCAATAAATTGAATGTCAATTGGAAAATGTAGGATGTCAGAACTGCCAAATTCAACAACTAAGACCAAATTTTTAAATTAATGGATCCTACAGTACAGTCGCCGTGGATTGGTTGTAATCCATGTGTGGGCAGAGATGTCCACGCATAAATTCACCATGTAATAAAAATTATCATCAGCAAAACTTTGTACCCAGTGCTACATTAAATTTTGGAGGATTATTCCTATAATTAGTGTTTCTAATCTAATATTTTTGCGTCCGTGGAAATATTGCCCACCCGTGGAAAGTGACCAATCCATGGCGGCTGTACTGTATGTCATAAAGGCATGTAATAAACATAAAACACCACGAATATGTGAATGCATTCGACAATACGGCATTCATGCATTTGCAGAAGGAAGGAATCGCCTCTAGTTCT
The DNA here is from genome assembly GCA_031216915.1 of Pictodentalium vernedei. NCBI lineage: Eukaryota > Metazoa > Mollusca > Scaphopoda > Dentaliida > Dentaliidae > Pictodentalium > Pictodentalium vernedei. Next base: position 386,000,183 of record CM062289.1, on the reverse strand, counting down.
ATCCTTCTGCTCTGGCTCTCATGCTGTATTGGTGAACAAATTCACACATCATGATGTTCTGTGTACCTTTGGCCCTGGCACTCGTGCCGTATTGGTGCATTCACACATCATGATGTTCTGTGTATATACATGTATTCCTGTTTGCACACAGTACTGTGATTGCAAAAGGGATCACAAATGAGTCATAAATCACACACACCATTGGGTAGAGATTTAAAAAATAAAATATTATGAAATCAAGAAAAAACAATTACATTTCAGATCCAATTTTCTCAAATTTCTCAGCAGTTGAGCTGATCAATGATGACAAACAAGAGCAACGCGAAGCATGGCATATGCCCCCCTCCTGCAATATTATGGATAGAATTACAAAAAAAAACAAGATCAATCTTGCAGAACTTTAGTTATAGAGCGGAAACCAATTTCCAGTGTTTTTAACATTGGAGGTAACTGTGACCTTGACCTCTGGCACATCATGGTCAAAATAAATGGGCTTCTTCCACTCATCATACTTAACCTACATATGAAATTTGGTAAATATCTGGTTCGTGGAACTTTAGTTAATTGACGGAATGCGAAAAGTTAATGGATGGACGATGGACATTGTGATAACATAATGCCCCCTCCTCAAAGAGGCTGGGGGCATAAAAAAACAAGAGGGTAAATTTGTTGGTGTTATCCTACAACTCATTCATATTTCTAAAAAGAATTTCATGCAAAGACTACATACAAAATGAGAAAACTTGGGCTCAAAATTTGTGGTTTATATTTTTTTCTTTTAAAGGGGCTCTTACATTGATCAAATTGACCACTTCAAGGCATATCTGAAGTGTTAATAATTAAAATGGGCCATACTTTAGCCATGAAATAAACCAGGATATCAATCAAACTTCTCAAACTCTTTCAATTGATGGACCTTACCCAAACTAACTACAATATTTTATTTTTTATTTAATTAACAGGAGTTAACTCTAGAACCTACAGTATAGTTGCCATGGAGTGTTCATAATCCATGCATGGGCAGTGATGTCCACGCATGTTGTACCCGGTGCTTCATTAATAAAATTTCCACTGATTATTCCTATAATTAGTGTTTGGAATCTAATTATTGCATCCATGGAAATATTGCCCACCCGTGGAAAGTGACCATATTGTATGTGCAATTAAGAAGTCAAACTGGCACTGAAGGTATGTTAACTATTTATTTATTGGTGTTTAAGGTCACATATTTCTGCCCAATGGCTAATCATGACCACAACATTTTTTCGGGTGGAGGAAGCCTGAGTGCCCGAAGAGAACCACCGAGCAATGGCGAACAACTGTCAGCTCCCCAACATACTAACTCCACACAAGCAGGGTTAGTATTGGTTGAAGACAGGTGCATCATCGACGTGCAGTACACCTTAGTACACTCATCACTGTGCCCCCATGTGGGCAATGGGGGTGGTGAAGTGTCTTGCCTAAGGACAGAATGCAGTGGCCGCAGGTGAGATTTGAACTGAGAACCTCTCGGCTTGCAGCCTGCACCTCTACCAACTGAGCCACCGTACCCCCAGGTATGTTAACTGGTTGAGTGCTAAATTATTTTTCAAAGGTGATTTGAAACATGGGTATTTTTGTTTTAAAGATACCACACTACCAGCAACAGTAGCCTCAGTTTAGCAAAATTTTGTTCACAAAAGTTTTGTTACAATTTATTGGAGTGCCAATAGCCACTCTCCAATAAATTGCAACTAAACAATGTTATATATAAATAATTTCTTCCATTGCTGAATAAACATCAAGGTGATACATACAGTGTAAAGCTACTAAAGTGGCTGCTAGCACTTTTCAATAGAGCCATGATAGTGGTTTCTAGCACTCAACCAGTTAACTGGTAGAGTGCTGGAAGCCCATATTTGGGTTTTGCTATGAAGAGCAGGTTTCCAGCTTAAAGCCGTCATATTCTGTGGATGTGCTTCGTATTATCTTTGAAGTGATATTATTTAGTTTGTAAGGACTTGTCTTGTTACAATTTATGGGAGAGTGCCTGTAGGCACTCTCTCATAAATTGTAACAAGGCAAAGATTTGTGAACAAATTTTGATTGCCAAAAATAATTTAGCACTCTACCAGTTAAAGGGTTTTGTGTGTGGAAGAAATATTCAATTCACAGAATTATTCAATTAAGAGATATCCAATTGAGTGGACTCCACTGAAAAACAAGTAAATTACTGTGAAATCACCCAGAAGATAACTCTATAGTTACTTTGAAAAGCACAAGCAGCAAAGTTTCCACAAATGGACTTTAGTCATCAACCCAGAAGTTCATTAGCTGAAATTTCACTCGATGTCATGTGTTTTTCTCTTAGAAATCAAGTTTTTCAGGTGACTTTTCTCAGCAAATGCCTGGCCTTGTACAATATATTAACCCTTTACCTAACCTGAAAAGCAGACGACACTTGCAAAAATAATTCTTAAATAACTAATTTTTTTCATTTTTTGTCTCAAAAACATAGGTTATGACCCCTCGTTGGAACGAGCTCGACGAGCTCGTTCCAACGAGGGGTCATAACCTATGTTTTTGAGACAAAAAATGAAAAGAATAATGAAAATTAATTGGCGATTTTTTAGAATAGCGCTGGCCGGTTTTGGCCTTTACGCTAGGTAAAGGGTTAAGCCTACCCCCATTTAGTTCTGCTGCCATTCAGCATCAGACCCTGGAATAGCGAGTGAAAGTAAACTACAAAAATTACACATCCGAAAAAAGAAATTGGTCCAGCACTTGCCAACTCCAAGGCTACTTCCATTACCACCACATAAGCAAAATATTCAGACAGAAATCATCTGAAAATCCAGTATTGTATGGGGAAATTTGTGAGAAAAGAGCTTCATACAAGATGGCATTAAAATGTATCAACTGATTTTAGAAGTACTGTGATCATGAAAGCGGTCTTGTGATCCAATCGCAACACACACCAGTGGGTCAATGTTTACTAAATAAAATATGCTGAAATCAATACAGCATCAAGAAAAACAAACAGAAACACAGCCTTTCAATTCTGAAAATAGAGGTGTGCTGTATAAAGCTTGTTTACACTTGAAGTAACGTGTACTAGAGTTGAGTGACGTCCTGACATAATTCATGGTGTATTGTTCACATTTTTGAGCAACCATCGTATTATTTGACCTTATTTACCACGAATATATTTTATTCCTTCTCAGAAAACATGATATCAAGATTTTTGTTATTTGAATTTTTTTCACCCAATAAAAAAATTCAATAAAACGATATCATGTGACCCTCAATGAACAATGAGGCATAACATAAAGTTTTGTTGATAGTTTTTTAATTTTTTTCTGCTGCACAACTAATTCTGAAATTATGCGGCAGATGCAGCCAATTCATTAACTAAGGGTCAATTGGTCACTAGATGGAACCGAGATGTACTGTTGTCAGGTCAAAATTCTCTGTCCATTTTTGTGATTTCACAGGACCAGTACTGAATGCATCAATTTTGAAAAAAATGTATTGATAGATAATCTGACAAAGGTTTAAAGCATTATTGTTACACAAAATTATTACACCTGTTTCTTTAACAACTCAAAAGGAGCTCAAAACAACCAGAGAATAGTCTTCAACCAATGTTGTTGAATTGTTAATGTAAAATAATGTCAATGTTACCATTCAATACAGTTAAAACCAGAAGTCCTGTCATGAAATGTGCACAAATAGCACGTCGATATGTGCGTTAATCTACACGTTATGACCATAGTAAGGCTATCAAATTCTATACATGTTGCTTGTGCACAAGCAATGTTTCAGCCAATGGACCTCCGGGTAACCCAGAGGCCCATTGGCAGAAACATTGCCTGTGTTTGCACTGAGTAACCAGGAGAACCTGCCATGCTTTGGATGCCATTCGATATGGCAATTGTGCGCAATTAAGCCTAGATAAGCGTACAGTTCGTGACAGGACTTCTAGTTTTAACTGTAGTTGAAAAACCACCACAATGTGCATTCTTAATCTCTCTAGATGCCCCTTTATGGGATATACAAGTTAAACGACATGTAAAGTTTACAATTGAGCGTACTTGCGACAATCGCCAGTTCATACCAAAAAAGTGAAGGTTGCACTCCATTGACGTAGGTCACAGTAAATATTTCCAGTTGTGCGCACTTGGGTGGTAAACATGATTCCGAGAGCCACATTTATCGCCCAAATGGGTGCAACTGGTAATTTTACTGGACCTGTGTCAACAGAGTTTAACACTGAAATATGTTCAATTTAATGTAGTTCTTTCGAGTCTTGACTTATCTAGCAGTGAACAGACTTTGTGAGACTCAACTTGTCTAGTGCATGGTATTACAATCGGAATCGGCCGATTGTGAGCTCAAATAATCAGCAATCGGTCAGTGGCCATTTTTGGTAATCGGTTGAACACTACTAGAGAAGAAGAAAAAAGGATACCCGATATTATTATTTGCTTCCACTAAAATTATAAGGAAATAGAGAAAATGTAGGTGTTGTATATTTTTCATCTTAACCGACACAAGACATATGATTGTGTTATTTAAAAATCATATTTTTCACTGCAGATATAACCGGCGAATCACAGTGAAAATGGTATCAACGAAAACAAAATAAACTTGCTAAAATGTTATGATAGTGAGAGATGATTACCATTACATGGTGTAAAGTTGTTATTGTTACTTGTAGTATTAAATTGTTATCCATTAATGTTTCTGTGTAGCTTTAAGTGAAAAGCTGAGGTTTCATAGACGACTAATTTGTTGCTGAAAGCAGTTTGTTGGCTATCCACCGATAGCTATTTAACTGAAAAGTTTGTTGCTTTCGATGGAGTTACTTTGCATTAATTTCAAATTAAAATGTAAAGAATTTTTTTAGAATAGGCAAAAAAAGGATACATATGGTTCTTTGAGTGGTTACCATAATTATTTCACAGGTAACTCGCAGGTGAAATATAAACTTTCAATGAGCGACCACGGGTCGCACATTGAAAATTTATAAATCACCTGCTAGTCACCCATGAAATAATTTTTATGATATCCACTCAAAAACCCATAGGTATCCTCTATACCTCCTCTGCACAGAATCAATAAAAAAATGTTATCAAATATCATTTAAGTCGATGCATGGCACTTGTGAAAACAACTCAATTGAGAATCAGTTACCAAACTGCTATACCTTTACCCTTTGAAAATTTTAAGACAGTTTGCAAAGGTTTTTGATGTGTAAGATACGCAGTGCCAGGCCCAGCATTCTAGAAAACAGAGAGGTGAAAAAATTGCACCTCCCCCACTACCATTCACCAAGTCCTAAAGCTCAGTCTGTGATAAAACATTCTTTTTGCGGTGTTTACGAGCATTTGAACATTTTATAGCAAGATTTATACAAGACAGGCATGATGATATTAAGCATTTGGGCTTCACAAGATCCACTCACACTCTATTACAGTCCTGAAAATGACCCCCTGTTGTTATAGCTCTCTGTGTGAGGTATAAAGACTGGAGGGTAGGGCTGCACTGTATATCGATAAACCGATATATACCAGTATTCTTTTTTTTTTTTGTATTAGGGTTTAACAACACATTAACAGCCAGGGTCATATCATGTCGGTGACAGTTTTACGGGTGGAGGAAGCCGGAGTACCCGGAGAGAACCACCGAGCAACGACGAGCAGCTGTCAGCCCTCCAACATCGTAACTCTGAACTCTGCACTGCGGCACAGGCAGGGTTAGATTGCTTGAAGACATGCGCACCATCGACGTGCAGCATGCCTTAGTACACAGCGTCATCGTGCCCCCATGTAGGCAATCAGGTTCATGTGCCTTGCCCAAGGACACAACGCGGGAGCACGAATCAGTCGCTGAAATGGTCACCCATCCAACTACTAACCGCGCTCGACGTTGCTTAACTTCGGTGATCTGACGAGAACCTACCGGTATTCAAACCAATATCAATTGAATACCGGTGTAATTACAAAAATATCGGTTTATCGTCATTGTTTATTTACCCACAATTTAATTTTCAAGATGTCTTGAGTTTTTTTAACTATAGCCCCGAATGAATAATATTATCCCTTTACCCAAGGAATCGTCTGCATGTACTCACGTAATATACAATTTCAGCAGCTGAAAAAATAATTTTAAAAAATTTCAACAAAACTATATCATGTGACCCCCTCATTGGAACGAGCTTGTTGAGCTCGTTCCAATGAGGGGTCACATGATATTGTTTTGTAGAATTTTTTTTGGAAAATCTGATTAACTTTTTTTTAAATAATAAATTTTGATCTGCCTTGGGGTAAAGATATTTCGAACCGCATCAACAAGGCATGCAAATTTGTTCCGACTGTGAAGCCTCAAGCCTCGATTGTGGTACTTATGTTCATTTTTCTGATCAGGTTTCGATATACTGGTATACCGCGGTATTTTTTTGAATACCGATACCGGTATTCCGTTTTGAATATCATGCAGCCCTACTGAAGGGTCCCTTTTAGGACCAACTCTACATGTGGCAGGCTTTGTAAAGAGTCTTTCGATTTTGAAAATAGGAGACATGCTGTACATGTATACTGTCACTAACATTTCACACTATTGTCAAGGCCCAGTATAATCCATGGTGTATTGTTCACATTTTCGTGCAAGCATTGTATTATTTGGCCAATTTCCCATGAATAGATTTTCACCGTTTACAGAAAATGTATGATACCAAAATTCTTGAAAAATTTCAACAAAAACATACCATGTTACATCTCATTGGAACGAGATCATTCCAATGAGGGGTCACATGATGTGGTTTTCATTGAAATTTTTTCTACTGCACAATTTGAATATTCCACTGATGATGCAGTCGTTTTACTAGGTAAGGTTTAATCTCTCATTTGGAACCGAGGCACGTGGTTGTCTACTCGCAAAAATATAAAAGTACAAATGCAAGGACTCACAAGAGTGACAGCTTAACCCTTTACCTAACTTGAAAGCAGACGACACTTGCAAAAAAAATTCTTGAATAACTATTTTTTTTTCATTTCGAGCTCGTTCCAATGAAGGGTCATAACCTATGTTTTTGAGACAAAAAATGAAAAAAATAATTAAAATTAATAGGCGATTTTTGAGAATAGCGCTGGCCGGTTACGTTGGGTAAAGGGTTAACTCAAAATTGAAAGACTGTGTAATATGGGAAACGGGGGCCTGATGCTGGCTAGCCTATGTGTGTCTATGAAACAAATTCTATGTTTATAATTATGATGTGACATCATGACATCAGTGACTTCAGATGTGGGTTCTCTATATTTTCGAGTTTTCTTTTGCTTTAAATGATGGATGTGACTATTTTGTTTCATGATTCGAGGGCTGATCCTGAACATTGCCTACAATTATACTTGATTTACAGGCATGCTTAAAATATTTTAGGCAGCATTAGGTGTGTCAGGCCTGCATTGCAAAAAAAAGTATATGGGTAAACACACCATACACAAAACTATTATCTGGGCCTCTGTGAATACACTGAAATTCTTTTTCCCAAGCACAGCTTATGGTTCCTAACTGGAATGAGCTCAATAGGCCTGTTTCTACAATGAGTCAAAAGCCATGTTTCTGAAGAATCCCAACTTGAAATTTATGGATCAATTGAATTTAGGACAATTTTTGTAAGTAGCCCTGAGCAGATTCATCCAGTGTGCTACTTAAAGTTTTTAATTAATACACTGTGATCCTGACCTAATCTCAACGCTGGGTAAATATACCCATTGGGGGAAGAAATTTATATGGTTTTCTTCGAGATGGACCTTTTGAGCTTCTTGTAAACACCTTCTCTTTAGAGATTTCAACAGGACCTTCCACAGCTGAACTTTGATTTTCACTTTCCAGATAAACATCAAAGCACATTAACAACCTTTGTAGCTGATTAGAAAGTATATTGTTGTCTATGTCTCCACTTCGAAAATCAGTGAAATGAACATTTATTTCTTCTTCCATTTCTTTAATTGCTGCATTTATAAGAGGGGTCTCTTCCGTTTGCCACTTAATTCTGATAGCAAAAACAGGCACAACCTGTGGATAATCTGGAGTAATTACTATATTGGCAATTAATTTTGCCGAACCTCTCTCAACTGTTGCTACAAAGTAAAAATCTGTTTCTTCAAACTCACACATATTCTGCAATGATGATGTATGTGGAAGCAAAATGAAATCATCATAAGCTGATCTCTTCCAAGAGGTTAAACGTGAAGTGACCTTTGATGGGAACATATTTTGAAATTCACTGATGATTGGTAAGGTGTTTCGTTCGAGAGAGGACAGCTGTTGTAAAAGTGATAATCTTGCAATCATTCTTTGACGAAGAAGTTTTATAGTATCTCGCATATGACTGGAGCTTATAGCACTCTTTGCCTTCTCTGGTGTTGAATCACCTGTGAATTGAAGCCCTCCAAGCCACTGGACCCATGTATATGGCAGACCGATCATTGGAATAAAGCTACTGAAGTCATCCATCCCCAAACTTGTAAGAAAATACTTATTAGCTGGGTTAGGGGTAGTCTCGCCATTATCACCAGGATATAGTTCACTGAGAATTGTGTCCGGGTGTAATAAGTCACCACCTGACACACAGTTGCCAAGTTCTTTTTTTGTTTTCACTTCAACATTGACTGTTATAATATGTAAGGCAAGCAGATAGTAAAAGTTTAAATGCAACACAACATCTTTACAAATGACATCAAGAGTAACAGAGAGTGGATGTTTCTTTAAGACTTTATTTTTCCTTGCCGATGTTCTATCCTCAACAGTTTTCCTCCTCCTGCTGGATGTCTGCTTTTCATGTTCCTCTTGGTCACTATCACTCTCTTCATCAAGTTCAACCTCTGATGTGTCCAAGGATTTGGCAGCATCCAAGTCACCTTCTATACCAACAACTAGGTTTTTGTCACAAGCATCCTTATAAGCAGATGTCTGCATATACAGAACGTACAAAGGATGAGGTAAATGACAAGCAGTCAAACTCTGCTCCCTATTTTTATCAAATGGCATCTTAAGATATTCTTGAACTGGTTTGGTAGACTGGAGTATAGAATTCAGTTTTGGTTGTAGACTGTCTAAATATTCCTGCTTTGTCTTGATTTCTTGTAATAGCGTATCTTTTCTCGTTTGAGAATCTCGAAGCTGTACAGCCAGAAGTTTTCTCTGCTCAAGTTCCCAGTCTAATCTTGCCAACATTAACTGATGTACATCCTTCTTGGTTATCTCTGGCTTTGTTACTTCTGGTGGAGCTTGTGCAAAAAATTCTTCCTTTGACACCAATTCAATTTCTTCGTCTTTCGATTTAAATTCAAAACATTTCGTCACTTCTTTTTGGAGATGGAATGCTTCATATAATAGATTTTGTAGCTGCAGATGATACTGATCTATCCTCTGTTTAGCATCATTTGTACCATCTCGAACCTTCTTACATCTTATATGAGCAAGTCTATTAAGTTTTTTGAGATTAGCAAACTGAAGGACAGCATCAGTTCGTCGTTCATCAACTACAGTATCTGATACACTTGGGTTTCCCTCTTTGTGCTTCTGTATATCAAAAATTGACTTCCTTATTACCTTACAGGCATTTCTGAACTGATCCAAGTCCTTGTGAGCATCTCTTTGATCGATATGTTCTTCCTCATAATAAAATAAGTTTTTGGTTGAATCTTTCAAGTCTGACAACCGTGATTTCTTTTTCTCTCCTCCAACACTATTGGACAGACTTGCATCTGTTTTGATTTTCCGTTTCTTTTCTGTACTATCTTTCCCAGACATATTTTTATCTTGACAATTATATCTGTAACATAAAGAAAAATCAGTGTCAAAATGAATGCCTGAGTGTTAACCTTTTGATACTTTTGTATGTCTTATGACGTACGAAATCAAACAGCACGTTGATACTTTGTGGTCATTTGTTTTGTTATTATTTTTCGATTTTTTAAAGTTTTAACCTCAATTCCTATTTTCTTCTGAATAGTCCTAAGTGACAAGCACTGAGCCAAATGCTATAGCAGCTTAAAATACTAATATAATCCTGCTGTCAAGACTTCTTAACTGGTTGAGTGCTAGAAGCCACTATCAGGGCTTTCAAAAAATGAGGATACCAGTATAAATGCCAACACTTTCCTTGCTTATATTTCATACTCAGTCAAACACAAATAATATTTTGTTTATAGAAATTTGTTTCATTACAAATTATTGGAGAGTAATTTGCAACAAAAGTTCTGAATAACAAATTCAGACCACCAAACATTATCTAGCCCTTAACCAGTTAATCACTGTGAAAAATATCTTGTTATTTTGTACTTTCCGACGTTTGACATCACATTTTGAAAAACGTTGAAGAAACTGAATTCCCAGATTTCGTACGTAATAACATGTACAAAAGTATCAAAGGGTTAACCCTTTATCCAACATAACGGCCAAAAACTATTCTCAAAAATCACCAATTAATTTTCATTATTTTTTCATTTTTTTTGTCTCAAAAACATAGGTTATGACCCCTCGTTAGAATGAGCTCGTTGAGCTCGTTCCAACGAGGGGTCATAACTTATGTTTTTGAGACAAAAACTAAAAAAATTAGTAATTCAGAAATTTTTTTTGCAAGTGTCCTCTGCTTTCCATGTTATGTAAAGGGTTAAGAGGTAAAGTATGCTTTACAAGCTCAAATCTTAGGGCAAAATACCATTTACATTTATATGCAAATGCCATTTGAAGCTCTGGGAGATGTACTTTCAAATACGATACTATGATCACAAAAGTGGACAGTGAATTTTGACTAGATTGTGACTAGGACATTTTAAAAAAAAAACTTCAGTCCACTTTCCTCCTTACAATATACAGTAAGGCAGTCATGGGTTGGTCACTTTCCACAGGTGGGCAAATATTCCACGGATGCAAAAATATTAGATTCCAAACACTAATTATAGGAATAATCATCACAAATTAAAGATTTTGCTAAGAATGATTTTTATAACCTGGTAAAAGCATGCATGGACATCACTGCCCATGTGTGGATTATGACCAATCCATGGTGACTGTACTTTATTTATCTCTCTCGTCAAAATGAAATGCGACAACACCGAATATAAGATGCTCTTTTGGTTTACTTTCCTTCCCTCAGACTTGATACCTGAATCTGCAATATTTTACTCATGAAATCTTGTGACCCACTGATATAGGTCGGTTGCAATCAAATCACAATCTGATCAAGAAAAAGACCACTTTCGTCATCAAAATACCTGTGCAGTATCATTTTTTTTAACTTGTCATCTTGTGCTGAGCACCCGAGATTACAGAAATGGGCACATAATTTTTAGAAGTAATATTTATTTATTCATTTATTGGTTTTTAAGGTCACATATTTATGTACAATGGCTAATCATGACCGTGACAGTTTTATGGGTGGAGGAAGCCGGAGTACCCGGAGAGAACCATTATTTATTTATTTATTTATTTATTTATTTATTTATTTATTTATTTATTTATTTATGTATTGGTGTTTAACCCTTAAGGACCTAATTCTGACTTTGATAACTTTTCAGGGTTATACAGTGTTGTGATAGTCATAAACAATACAATACATAACTGCACTATAAAAGCTTAACAGCCATTGGATTCAAAGTTATGGAACTAAACAAACTTTTACAATATATGCAACAGGTGAGCTCAACATAAATTCTTACAACTCGAAACAAAATTATTTTGGGCAGAGAAATGTTAAAAGAATTGACAAGTATCCATCCAAATGTTGACTATGAAGGTTAAGTAATCATGGCCCAAAACAACATCTGAAAGCATTAACTGACCTGCAATGGAAGGACCTGAAACAACAAGGCTGACCTTTCTGCGCCCAAAAATAATTTCCTGGGAAGTAAACGGGTTAAACAGTGTTGGGATAGTGCTAAATAATGCATAACTGCAATATGAAAACTTTGCAGCCATATGATTCAAAGTAACTGAGCTAAACTCCAAAACCCTCAGCTTTGTTTTTGTTGTCCATTTGTTTACATTTCGGTCAAGGTCATTGGGGCCAAAAAATCATCGATATGCAATGCCATCTAAAATCAAAGAACGAGACAGATTACCTTCACACTACACACTATTATTATATGGAGACTGTACAGTTGACATATCACTTGCAAGGTATCATGAAACCTGTTTGAATTTCTTAGAATTGTGCAATTGTTTTCCAATGAAAATTTGCTGTATCATGTGACATGCGAGTGCCTGTCGGCGATGGAACCCTTCTTCAATACAAGATGCCCCCTGGGCCTGAGAGCACTCACCTGACACTGACAACTATCAACCAAGGATCCTGATTTGAACAAAACAACCTGCTTGCATCTGCCCCATTAAGAAAACCACATACCAAATTTCAAAACATTCTCACCGGTGGATCTGAAAAAAATTATTTTTTTAAAAAAATATTCCTCATATTGAACTAAGTTATAATTTGGGCTCACATAGGGAGCCCAAATATGAACTCAAGGACTTGGTTTGAACAAACTTGAATCTCACCTCTTTAAGAATGCTGTATTCCAAATATCAAAAGATTCTGACTACTGGATCTGAAGAAAATATTTTAAAAAAATATTCCTTGTGTTGAACTAAGTTATAATTTGGGCTCCCACAGGGAGCCCAAATATGGACCCAGGGACTTGGCTTTAACAAATTTTAATCTCATCTCCCTAACGATACAGTATACCAAATATCAAAAAATTCTTACTGGTGGATGTGAAGAAGATGTTTAAAGAAAATTCCTCATATTGAACTAAGTTATAATTTGGGCTCCCACAGGGAGCCCAAATATGAACCCAGAGACTTGGCTTGAACAAACTTGAATCTCACCTCCCTAAGAATGCTGCATACCAAATATCAAAAGATTCTGATTGGTGGATCTGAAGAAGATTTTAAAAGAATATTCCTCCTACTGTACTAATTTGAACATTTGGGCTCCCATAGAGAGTCCAAATATGGACCCAGGGATTTCATTCAACAAATATGTGAAACAATCTTCCAAAGATGTTATATTGGAAATCTGAAAGCTTTTAGAGCAGTGGTTTGGGAGAAGAAGAGTCTTAAATGTTTTCCCCATTACCCACAGTATTAAAAAATGCTGACTCAACATTTTTTCAAAGTCACGAAAAAGTACCCTATGATAAAACCAATAGCAATTTGTTTGGACCATTCCATTCTGTTGGTCGTAAGGAAGCTTCACACCAAATAAGATTTCTCAGTGCAGTGCAGTTTTGGAGATATGGGTATTTTGAAAAACACAGGGCATTTTGAAAAACATTGTTGGCATAAATCAAGTACTTATGACCCATTAATACTTCATATCAAATTTGGTTCAAATCAACCTCTCAGTTTGGAAAATAGAAATTTTGGGCGGGGCAAAAATTCTTGCCCCTCCCGTAACAACAACATATATTGCCCCTCGAACTTCTCTTCAACAAATTTGAGTCTACACCTTAAAAGGAAACTGTATACCGCATATCAAATCTCTGCTACTGCTGGTTCATGAGAAGATTTATTTAAAAATTGGGGCATTTTGGCCACACACTCTCCTCAATATGAGCAGAAACCCAATTTGAAGAAAAATCCAAATGCCCCTATATAACCACACCACTACTCATGTGAAATTTCATTAAAATGTGGCCAGTGGTTTGGGAGGAAAAGACCCAAACACCACCTTCACGCTGTACGATGGACGAAAAGTGATCAGAATAGTCCACCCTTAATTTCCATCAGGTGAGCTAAAAAGGCCATAATGGGCAGAAAAGTCAAATGTGCTGCATACATGAGTGGAAAACACAAGGGGTGGAAAGCAATGAGGCCAGGGTAGCAAAACAAGAATGAGTCTACATTAAGCAATCCATCTCCAAAGGATACATTGTCAATCTTTGAGCCCCTCAGAAGTGACAAAAATAGTCTGAGCATTATGCCTTTTCTTCAGTTGATCATAATGTAAAATGTTCAGCTCCCCTATGAAGCCCCTTGATACAACCTATGTGGATTATCTTAGTTACACACCTCTAAAGGATACTGAACACAAGATCTCTAACTCTTCAGCTACAGCTACCATAGGGAGTCCAAATATTAATCCAGGGAACCAATTGGAACATAACTGAATTTGACTCCCATAGAGATGTTGTATACCAAATGTGAAAGCATTCTGACTAGTGGTTCTGAAGAAGAAGATTTTTAAAGAAATTTCCTCATATTGCACCAAGTTAAAATTTAGGCTACCATAGCGAGCCCAAATATTAACCTATGGACACGATTTGAACAAACTTGAATCTGCCCCCCCCCCCCCCCCCCCCCCCCAAGAGATGTTGTATACCAAATATGAAAGCATTCCGACTGGTGGATCTGAAGATGAAGACTTTAAAAAATTATCCCCCATATTGCACTTAGTTAATATTTGGGCTTCCATAGGAAGCCCAAATATTAACCTAGGGACTTGGTTTGGACAATCTTGAATTTGACCCTCATAACAATGATGTATACAATGATGTATACCAAACATTAAAAGATTCTGACCGGTGGTTCTGAAGAAGATTTTTAGTCGAGTTGTGACGAAGTCAAACTCGACTTATAGTTTGGTGAATGGCGGGCGGGCGGGCGGGCGGGCGGGCGGGCGGGCGTAAACAATTGGTTTCCGGATGATAACTTGATAGTGGTTCAACTCACATTCATTAAACTTCATACATAGGTTGGTCTTGGTGGGAGGAAGAACCCTATTGATTTTGGGCATGCTACGTCGAAGGTCAAGGTCACAGTGACCTTGAACATAGTAAATCTTAAACAATTGGTTTCCGGATGATAACTTGATAATGGTTCAACTCACATTCATGAAACTTCATAGGTAGATTGGCCTTGGTGAGGGGAAGAACCCTATTGATTTTGGACTCGCTACGTCAAAGGTCAAGGTCACAGTGACCTTTAACATAGTATATCGCAACAATTGGTTTCCGGATGATAACTTGATAGTGGTACAACCTAGAGTCATGAAACTTCATAGGTGTGTTGGCCTTGGTGCGAGGAAGAACCCTATTGATCTTGGACTCACCAGGTCAAAGGTCAAGGTCACAGTGACCTTGAACATGGTATATCGCAACAATTGGTTTCCGGATGATAACTTGATAGTGGTTCAACCTAGAGTCATGAAACTTTATAGGTGTGTTGGCCTTGGTGTGAGGAAGAACCCTATTGATCTTGGACTCACCAGGTCAAAGGTCAAGGTCACAGTGACCTTGAACATAGTATATCGCAACAATTGGTTTCCGGATGATAACTTGATAGTGGTTCAAGCTAGAGTCATGAAACTTCATAGGTATGTTGGCCTTGGTGCGAGGAAGAACCCTATTGATCTTGGACTCACCAGGTCAAAGGTCAAGGTCACAGTGACCTTGAACATAGTATATCGCAACAATTGGTTTCCGGATGATAACTTGATAGTGGTTCAACCTAGAGCCATGAAACTTTACAGGCGTGTTGGCCTTGGTGCGAGGAAGAACCCTATTGATGTTGGACTCACCAGGTCAAAGGTCAAGGTCACAGTGACCTTGAACATAGCATATCGCAACAATTGGTTTCCGGATGAGAACTTGATAGTGGTTCAACCTAGAGTCATGAAACTTCATAGGTGTGTTGGCCTTGGTGCGAGGAAGAACCCTATTGACCTTGGACTCGCCAGGTCAAAGGTCAAGGTCACAACTCGACATTGGATCTGTGATCCTGAGCGGCATTTTTAAAGAATATTCCCCTTAATGCCCTAAGTTAAAAATTTGGGCTCCAGTATTGAGCCCAAATATGAACCAATGGGCTTCATTTTAATACACCTGTATCTGACCCCCATATGGATGCTGTAAACCAAATATCACAAGATTCTGACCATTCATTTTGGAGAAAAGATTTTTTAAAATTTTTAAAAATATGCTCAGCATTTTTCCGATGCCTTCTACAGAACACCCTAACATAACCGATGGCAATATTTTTTACCACTCCATTCTACTGATCCTAAGGAAGATTCACTCCAAATAACAGCTCTCTGTTCCGTGTGGTTTGGGAAATATGGGCATTTGAAAATATTTCTATTTTTAGCTCCTGGGGTTCCCACGAGGCATTTTGAAAAACATTTTTGGCATAAATCAAGTACTTATGACCCACTAATATTTTAAATCAAACTTGGTTGAAATCGGCCTCTCGGTTTGGAAAAAATAAATTTTGGGCGGGGCAAAAATTCTTGCCCCCTCATTTAACGACGGCAAATATTGCCCCTCGAACTTCTCTTGAACAAACTTGAGTCTACACCTTAAAAGGAAACTGTATACCACATCTCAAGTCTCTGCTACTGCCGGTTCATGAGAAGTTTTTTTTTAAATTGGAGTATTTTGGCCCCACCCCCTCCTCAATATGACCAATTTGAAGAAAAACCCAAATGCACCTATATGACTACTGCTTGTGTAAAATTTCATTAAAATGTGGCCAGTGGTTTGGGAGAAAAAGGCCCAAACACCACCTTCACGACAGACAAAAATTGACCAAAATAGCTCACCCTGACTTTCAGTCAGGTGAGCTAAAAAAATGCAGACAGTGTTGGCCTTTTCCCCAAATGCAGCCCAGTCACTGTATCATCAAATCTTGTGAATGCCTAGCTTTTTTCTTGGATATCTGAAGCACATTTGGCCACAGGTTCTCCTGAATATTTTATTATCGGTTCTAGTTCGAATACAGTAGCAGACTTCCAAGGAACCATTGGTGCCTACTGTCAACTCTTTGAGTTCACTGCATATATTTTTGTGTTCAAATAAGGAACGATCATTTGTTTCTGTCTATTTCTTGAGTTATGAACCCCCAAAAACAAAGGCCAAACAAAGTGTAAATGGGCTTAGCCCATTTACACTATGTTTGGCCTTTGTTTTTTGGTAAGCCAATTTATACTATGTTTAGCCTTTGTTTTTTGAGATTCATAACTCTAGAAATAGAAAGAAACAAACGATCATTCCTTATAATTAAACCTGAGGGGCAATAAATTTAAACACTCTCTACTTTGTGGAGTCAAAATAAAAAACCGGTTGCATCATGCTTCCTAGTGATAACTGAATAAAAAGGAATAGTTTTCTAAAATTCTGTTTGAAATAATGATACATTTCACCGAAACATGTTCTTGTCATTCAAATTTTTATTGACCAAAGAATTGCGTGAGTTAAAAGGAACATGCCCAGGCAAAACTGCAATCTCCTTTTCCATTTGACGGGAGGGTGCTGTCATTCAGAGCAGCACTGAGTTAAATTTAATTCTGATTTTGACTATTTCTTAAGAAATTGAAAATTTATTTGAAATTAATTATAACATCACAACCTTCATTATGATGTATAATTTGCGTATATTTAATTGGAATTTTTGGAATATCCGAGGTGAGAATTTCAAAATAATCAAATTTCTCTTACTTATATAGCACCTTAAATAACTTGTGTGTGTTCGATGCAGCACCCAATCAGAAATAAACAAAATAAAACTCTTATCCCAAAGAATCATTTGGGGAACGTTTTCTGGGGGGACGATTTTGGTCAAATTGAGAGAAAGAGCTTAAAATTTGTGTGCGAATCTGAATTGATTCGGGAAAATGATTCTCGCAAGGAAAATGATGAGAATGAACTTTGATTCGTGCAAAATGTTCTTTTGATTTTTGTCATAGATTCTAAAAGTGGCTACAAAAAACCAGGAGCATGCTCTGTCTTTGCCCCCTCATAAGGTAACAAAACTTGACTTAGCAGTGGTGTGTAGTGAAGTCTTGGCTGCCTATAAAGGCAGCCAAGACTTCACTAGACACCACTGCCTCGATAGTGTAATTTCTATCGGCCAGACCACCAAAAGCCTGTATGATGGAACATGTGTTCTACATGCACATGTATGAGAAGCTCGACAAAATGGAAACTAGGTCCTCAATGGGTAAACTCTCTGAAAAAAATTATGACATTTGCCTTTCACTATGGCATATGTACATGTTTCACTCACAAGGGTATAACAGTATGCTCAAATTAAAAATATTTGAGAACTGAAAATTGATTCTTGCAACAGGAGCATGCGAGAATCGAAACTGATTCTCGCGAATCTAGACAAATTTTAAGGCCTGTTAGAGGCCAGTCCAGGTTAAATTAGCGGTTGGTTTGTGTCAAATTGCCAGAGGAGGGTTTGGCTGTAATTCTTGCAGGTGGCAGTAATTTCATACCAAAAACGATTTCATACCCAGAATTCGAGTAATTTCTTATCCATTTTAGTGTGAGATTTCATAACCCCAAACTATTTTGTACCCTCCTAAAAACAAAATATTATTGATGCTATTTATTTTTACAAATAAAATTTCACATTTGGATTAAAATCAGGATAGACAACATTATATTTAAACAACATTTACTGGATTAATGTAGATAGGGATCCGTCAGTAAAAGAAATTTCACTGTATGAATAATGAATAATAATTGGCATGCTGTGTGTGTTATACTGTTGAGAAAAGATAGAGGATGAAAAAATGAGAAATCAGCGACAAATTTTTCAGCCTGTGGGGTGTTTACGAACACCAGAAAATATCAACCAGCCAGTTTCTTCGCGAGGCATCACACTTAAATGGACCACAGATATAGAATGAGCAACAGATGGTAAATAGTACATAGCCAAACTAATCATAAACGGTTCTCTTAAACACCGGAATGACATAAAAAATATCACATTATGATAAACAACCATTTTTTAGAAAATTTGTTTTTCTAAACGGACTGCAAAGTCGATGGGTATAGATACTCAATGAGAGAGTGTTTGAATACTGCCGTCACTTGATTGGCCATAATTGTATTGAGGTTGATCAGTGGCTGATTGCTAATCCCATTGTTTGTGAAAGATACACAATGAGTTAATTATGAGCTGATGGTCCTAAAAGGGAAAGTAAATATATTGCAGTGGAGGAATCCATATTCATTGATTATGATTCAAGTTTGATTTCACTATTGATTATTTTTTAACCCTTTACTTAACATGAAAAGAAGATTGCAAATAAAATTCTTGAATAACTCATTTTTTTCATTTTTTTTTTTTGTTCAATGATCTTCCAGAGTCTGTCAGCTCAACATTCCCTGGGACAATACTTCAATTTCTTCTGAGGAAGCCCCAAGTGGAATTGTGGATGACTGCCTGTTGTATAGGGAAATCAACATCAACATTTTAAGACCACACAGAATTACAAAAAGACCTATGCAACCTTGTCTAGGGCATGAGATGTAATGCAACAAAATGCTACATCCTGCCAATTCTTCTATACATTAACCCTTTCGCTGCTATAGGTCCATACTGAGCACGGACATAAAATTTGATTCCCTGTGCTACACGTCTGTACTGAGTACAGAGTTACCACACAGATAACATCAATACGCCGCACAGTGGTATTCTCAATATAATGCACTTGGTGGCACATGTAAGAGGCCGACAATGTGACGTCAGATATTTTTTCGAGTAATTTCCGTCAGTTTTACGGAAATACCCGAGTGAACCGCATGTGAAATTTCCAATGAGAGTTACTTTTCCTGATGTTCTTGTAGTGCAAACATGTCGAAAAGATTGTCCACAACTGAAGAACTCATTGCAGAATTGTATGCAGACAACGATAGTGATGCTAATTTAGATAGTTCAAGTGACTTTAGCGACTCTGATGAATCTGAGGGGAGTTCCGATGCGACCGTTGAAGATGAGGGGCTGGTACCAGCTCTTCCAATAAATGACTATATGACTCCTAACAAACACGAAAGGCTTGTCAGAACTAAGCAATACCAAGGATACACAAGCCAAAACACCATAGAAAACCTAGTAAGGAACAACACCAGGACCTTCCAAATACCAAACAGTACCACTGAGCAGTATAAACATTCCTTTTTCATAAAAACAACCATTGACTGGAATAAGCTCAGTGATGCAGAAGTGTACGTAGCCACAGTAGATCAATTCAAGGCTGCAATCGAACGAGAAACACCATAGCACACTCCCCACTCCATCATATAAAAGCCAAAAAAGGATTCTACGACGTACCAAATACAGATTAGTGATGAGATTTCCATTCTTCCAATTTTCACTCTCTGTATCTTTTGTTAGTTAATCAACAAAATACATCATAAAATAAATGTCATTCTGTGTCATTTTTATGTCATTCCGGTGTCATTTCAGTATTTAAGAGCCCCCATCATAAACACCTTTTGCTTTCCTTTCATGTAACCTCAAACTAATTTGTTTTATTTATTTTTATTTCAGGCTAGAAAAATAATATAATAATATTCATTTCTTGAATAATACCAATTTTGAATGGTTTCCGGCTACATCTAAACAGGCACAACATTAAAACCTACTTTTTTTAAAAACATGAGGCTCAAGTGAGCCTGAAACGCTCACCTGGCTTAAATTGTCAAAAAAGATGAGTGTATCAGTAAGTGAACAGAAGCAAGAGCAATTTTTTGATTTGCTATGACGCAACCAAAGGCAACTTTTTTGACCATTCATTTCTGTTGGTCCGAGGAAAGTTTCCTAGCAAGCTCTGTTCAGTGAAGTATTAAAAAAAACAATAACCGAACAAAATTTTTGTTTTGTTTTCAACTACCAACTACTGTGGTTCCCTCCAGCACCCCCCCCCCCCCACACACACACCAAAAAACAAGTAAAAACAAGTGACTCGATTTGAACAAACTTGAATTTGACACCCTCAGAGATGTTACATACCAAATATGAAAGAATTCTCACTGGTGGACCTGAAGGAGAAGAATTTTCAAGAAATTTTCTCATATTTGACAAAGTTAAACTTTGGGCTTCAATAAAAAGCCCAAATATTAACCCAGGGACCTGATTTGAACAACCTTCAATCTAACCCTCCCAGAGGTGTTGTACACCAAATATCAAAAGAATCTGACTGCTGGATCTGGAGAAGATTTTTAAAGAATATTCCTCATATTGAACAAAGTTACAATTTGGGCTCCCATAGGGAGCCCAAATATAAAGCAAGGTACTTGGCTTGAACAAACCTGAATCTCCCTTCCCTAAGGATGCTGTATACCAAATATCAAAAGATTCTGACTGTTGGATCTGGAGAAGAAGATTTTTAAAGAATATCCCTCATATTGCACTAATTTGAACATTTTGGCTGCTGTAGAGTGCCCAAATATGGCCCCAGGGGTTTAATGTCAACAACCATGTGAATCAATCTTCCATAGATGTTATATGTGAAATATGAAAGCTTTTGGAGCAGTGGTTGAGGAGAAAAAGATTATTTTATATTTTTCCCATTACCTTCAGTGTTGAATAATGCTGACTCAGCATTTTTCAAAGTCCCAAAACTGTACCTTAGGACAAAACCAAAAGCGATTTTTTTTTTTACCATTCCTTTCTATTGGTCCTAAGGAAGCTTTACAACAAATAAAAAGTTTCAGTGCCATGCAGTTTTGGAGATATGGGCGTTTGAATTTTTTTCTATTTTTAGCTCCTGAGGTTCCCATGGGGTAGCGGGAATTTTTTTTTGGCATGAATCAAGTACTTAGGACCCAATAATACCTCATAGCAAATTTGGTTCAAATTGGCCTCTCGGTTCGGAAAATAGAAATTTTGGATGGGGCACAAAATAGGGATCCTCCCGTAGCGAGCCCATATATTGACCGAAAAAATTTCTTTGAAAAAACTTAAATCTTGAGTACCAAAGGAGCTTATATAACAAATATCACAGCATTCTGACTGGTGGTTCATGAGAAGAAGATTTCTGGAGAAATTGAGGCTTTTGGTGCATCACTCCCACCCCAGTGGGGGCACCAAGTTCATTTTAACAAACTGGAAAGAGGATACCTCCAATATACTGTATGTCAATTTTTTTTAACAAACTGGAAAGAGGATACCTCCAATATACTGTATGTCAAATTTGTTTAGGTTTGGGCTAGTGGTTTTGAAAGAGAAAACCGAGTTGCGAAAGTTAACGGACGGCGGACGCCAAGTGATGGCAAAAGCTCACACTGACTTTCAGTCAGGTGAGCTAAAAATACCACTGACAAATTAGACTGCTATGAACATTGCTGTGGACATTCATCAATCTATTATTTTTTTAGGGGTACAAAATTACTTTTTTTATGTGTACGAAATGGTTGCGGGTACGAAATTACTTGGGTACAAAATGTTTTTTGGGACGAAATTATATACACCCATGTTGTTGTTGTTACGAAGTCTGCATGTGACGTGTGGAAAGTTATGACAAATTGTGCAAGTTGTGGTCGTGTTTGTTGGAATAAATCAATGGAAGTGTAGTCCAAACATGGTCTGAAACTCTGTAATTTAATTTTGGGGTTTGGTAAGGGCATATCAAACCAAAAAATTAAATTACAGACATTCAGGCCATGTTTGGACTGAATGCTGGACGAAACGGCCCAGATTGATTTTGGTCAGGACAGCCCAGATTTCAAGACAGAACCGCCCACATTTTGGACTGAATGGCCCTTATTAAAAAATACCTCATTTATTAAAAAAAATTATTTATTATGCCCCCATTATTTTTTTTTTTACAAAAGTACTTAAGATCTGGAGGCTGTGTCAAACAATTACCACTTTGTTTTTGTATTTTGTCCGGAAGAAGGAAAAGGGATTATAAAAAGGTACTTGTTCTTCACTAATAAAAATAATTATAATGTCATGTTATTTCAGCTATAATACAGACTTTAATATATTGTAGGGTAACCACAAGAAAATGTTAATGCCACTTATGACATTAACAGTTTTTGTGGTCATCACACAACCTATTTCGACTGGTACTGTAATTTCGTGGTTTGTGGATAACGTCAGCAACATAAGAAAGAAGGGATTATAAAAAAAAACCTGGTGTTTTAATCTGAAATCAGGTGTACAAAACAATGGTCAACAATTATAATTTTTCGACTTCTGTTTTATTACAATCACTCGGAGTCAATTACAATTATCAAAGAAGGAAATGAAGTAGATTAATTGTTTTGTTATTGTTAGAGCTTATCATTCTTGGAGTAGTTGGTCCATGAGCTGAAATTTGTTAGTTCTGTTTTCATATACTACTCAAAGTATGCTAAGCACCAAGTCTATCCAACAACCTGTTTTACGTTTTAGTTGAAATATTGTTATGAAAAGTGTATATATTTTTTATCTAAATTATATCTTTAATGATTTAAATACAGAAATTAAGATTTTGTTTGTGTTTGACATTATATTTTAGCTTTTGAATATGATAACCATGGAAAATGGATATTATTGGTAAAAAAGGAAATTTTTTCAAATTTGCCAAAAAGTTGATGGAGCAAACTGGTATGGGTTCAATATCGAGTATGAGTCCCATTATTGTTAATTGCAGCTTGACAACGCCTTCTCATGCTCCCAATCAGGTTTCAAATGGTCCTTTGTGGGATGTTTTTCCATTCTTGGACCAGCATGTCACCAAGCTCCTGGACACTTCTTGGTTGGACTGGACGGGCTGAAATTGCAAGCTGCAACTCATTGCAGACATGTTCGATTGGATTGAGGTCAAGGGATCTTGCTGGCCAGTCCATACACTCAATCTCCTCCCTCTGTCGGTACTTCCGGACAGCATGGGCAACATGAGGACGGGCATTATCGTTCATCAGAATGAATCTATGACCCACTGCACCTGCATACAATCTGACGTGGGCATCCAGGATCTCATCAATATACTGCTGTGCAGTCAATGTACCACGGTCAAGGACACAGAGCTCTGTACGTCCATCCCAGCTGATGCCGCCCCAGACCATTATTGACCCTCCACCACAGCGGTCATGCTCAGCAATGTTGGCTGCATAGAATCGCTCTCCTGGTCTTCTCCATACCCAAGAATGGCCATCTGTGTTGTCTAGGCAGTACCTTGAGTCAAAGACTCATCTGTAAAAAGGACAGGTCGGCAATCTTCTCTGGTCCAGTCAAAACGTGATCCATTGCCCATTCCTATCGTGCTTGGAGGAGGTTCTTGGACAGTTGAATGTGAATACATGGTCTTCTCGATCGGAGACCACCTTCGTGCAACGTTGCCCGGATAGTCTGCATTGAAACATTTACCCCGGATGCATTCTGAAGGTCACTGCAAAGCTGGCTTGCTGTGGCAAAGCAGTTCCTACGGGCCTAACTGATGAAAAAAACGGTCTTTAACTGCAGATGTTGCCCTGTCTCTGCCACCACCATGTCGTCTGACAGGTGTGCCATATTGCTGAAATCTTGGCCAGGCTCTGGTGATCACCGTATGGTGCACACCAAAGGCTTCACCAACCTGACGATGGGTTGCCCCTTGTTCCACCATCCCTAAACCCGCCACATTTCTGCTTCAGACAAATGTCTTCTTACATTTGCAATCGCCATATTCAATCATTAAATCACAAGGGTTTGTGTTAAAAGGAAGACTGAATACCCTACACATCTCATGTACATGTAGACAGCATACGAAAATATCATGAAAATCAAGGGGTACATGCTTTCCATGACTGTCCTGAAAAGTCTGTCTGTCAAGAGAGCTACAGTTAAAACTAGAAGTCTTGTCACGAACTGTGCGCTTATCTAGGCTTAATTGCGCGTAGGAATTGTGCGCAACTGCCATATCGAATGGTATCCAAAGCACGGTAGATTCTCCTGGTTACTCATTGCAAACACAGGCAATGTTTCTGCCAATGGACCTCCGGGTGACCCGGAGGTCCATTGGCTGAAACATTGCTTGTGCACAGCCCACGTGTACAGAATTTGACAGCCTTTCTATGGTCATAACGCGTAGATTAACGCACAGATTGACATGCTATTTGTGCGCATTTCATGACAGGACTTCTAGTTTTAACTGTAATGTAAACACTGGACACCATCTCAATACATTCCTCAATCATATCCACCAAAAATATCGCAAATGTGTCACAAGAAAATTTCACAGTGATGTGTCAAATACGTGGTGCTTAGCAAACTTTGAGTACTCAGTAGTATATATTATTTCTTTATTTTTTTAAATAATGTTACATTTGCGAGAGGATGAGAGAGGTCAATTAAACATTTTCACTAAAATTTTACAGGTTTTTCAAGTATGGCTTATATGGGGGCATAAGAAATATATTTTTAATGAGTTTTTTTTTAATAAGCCTAATAAGGGCCGTTCTGTCCAAAAATGTAGGCCGTTCTGTCTTGAAACCTGGGCCGTTCTGACCCAAATGAATGGTTATAGGACATTTCGATGCAAAACCAGTTCGTCCCAGGACCTTTTGCCCCAAAATTACAACCGGGATGATTCGTCTCAAATTAGAGATGGGCAATATACCGAAAAACCGAACCGATACCGATATTATGGGGACACCGAAAAACCGAACCGACCTAATCTTTGAATACCGACACCAACGGTATTTTCAATTTTTCCTGTACATTCGCTATTTATAAGGCCTTAATGAGGATTGATAGCAGCTGAAGTGTTTATTTTCTTGAAAGAAGTGACTGATTTTATTTTTCAGTTTTGTTAAGCCTTAAGGACCAGGGCAGTTGTACTAAATTATCAATAGTCTACGACCTGTACATGTCAGGTTGCTTAGCAGTGATTTCTAGCCAAGTCTTGGCTGCCTTAACAGGCAGCCAAGACTTGGCTAGAAATCACTGACCAGACAATTTTACTACTGTCATCAGGCCCACCTAAAGATGACATCTTCAGGACACACATTCTATGATTACAGACGCCTTAAGTGGAGCTTGAAAAGTTAAGGCGTATTTAGAACAAGTCACCAAATTACTGTAGATATGATCTGTGTTGACAAAAGAATGACAATGTTGAGCCCATCAACAATGGCATGTGTAGCACTGTGATAGAATGATACAAGAACAATTTATTCTGTATTTTTCTGACATGGATTCAGTGAATCTGAAGTCACATATACCGAATACCGAACCGATACCGCGGTATGCCCACACAAAATACCGAAACCGATACCGAACTCAAAATTCCAATACCGCCCATCTCTATCTCAAATATTGGGATGATTAGTCCCAACAATTTTTTTCAGGCTATTTTTAGCGACGATTCGTTCCAAATAAATTTTGTTTTGAATATCAGAACGATTTGACCAAAAATATAATGTTCGATAATGAACTTGTGTAAGTTATTTTGTGCACTACAAACATTGTATAACAGGCGTTGGGGGTGTTTACGACTTAATAAGACAGTGCATAGCTCTACCCTTTTTTACCCACCAACATATGGAACCATCATTTGATCACTTGTATTCAAAGGCCAACACCCAGCAGTTAACTTGTCGTAGACTACATCAAAGACTTCTGGTTCAGCAGAACAGTCTTCTCTTTTACATCAAGGAGTGTGTTTGAACTTGCCATCCATACAAATAATGACGTGGATAGTGTTCAACCGATGATCGGAACTGGCCACCACAATCGACCGATTGCAGGCAATCGGATGACAATGGCAACGGCTCCTGGAACATCGGTTCAACCGATTGTTGCCAAGCATTTTGCAATGATTCATTAATCGCATTGTATTATCTTGTTCAACTGCTAATGTAAAATGATGCCAATGATACCATTCAATAAAGTTGAGAAAGAACCACAGTGTGTATGCTTAATCTCTCCAGACACCCCTTTTACGGGATACACAAGTTAAATGACAAGTGAAGCTCACAATTTAACGTACTTGCGGCAATCGCCAGTTCCTACCAGGAAAGTGAAGGTTGTACGCCATTGACTCAGGTCGCAGTAAAATTACCAATCGCGCACACTTGGGTGGTAAATGTGGCTCTGTGAGAGCCACGTTTACCGCCCAAATGTGCGCGACTGGTAATTTTACTACGACTCCAGTCAACAAAGAAAAATATTTAGTTTAATGTAGTTCTTTCGAGTCTCGACTTGTCTAGTAGTGCATGGTATTACAATCCGGATTGGCATCAGAATCGGCCGATTGTGAGCTCAAACAACCAGTAATTGGTCTGCGACCATTTTTGGTAATCGGTTGAACACTAGACGTGGAGAGTAATTATATATTATTATTATGTTTGTATAGCAATAATAATTTCTTCACATATCAATAACAGCAAACCATGCAGTAGATGACTAAAATCAGTATCGAAGTATTGTGTATACTGTAATTATGATGAAGGTATTTTTTTGTTCGGGTTTGCATCGCAGTTTGCGAAGCAAGATCTCCCATGTGCGGTCCATTCACCAAAATTTGGTTTGTATTGTGCAATCAAAAAATTTATGTTCTCATCCAATATTCCAATTCAAAAATGGTAAAACTACTGATAAACAGTGTAACAATACACCAATTTATTTGATCATTCGGAATGATAAATGTAACCACCATTTTACGAGTTTTTTCAAATCAGTTAGCAAAACTCCACTAGTGTTTTCTATGATGTCGATGTGCACCAGTCATTCTTCATAATCATCTTCCACAACTTTTTTGTTCGGGTGGATCAATTTGAAAATTGCAAAGTGGAAGTCGAATTATGAACTGCAGGAGCATATTTCAATCACTGATATATTTATTTTTCATTGCCAACCCACTTGACCAGGGTAGGGCTGAAACGGTTGGTTCATTTTCACAACCGACTAACCGAGAGCTATAACCGGTTAATATCTGGTTATCCATAGCCATTATTTCACCGTATCTGGGATTAAAACTACAGGAATTGGAAAGCAGTATTCTCAGAAACTATTCTGTAGTGTGTATACAAACGAATGTTGTTGAGTACTTGACAACGTTCATTTGTATACATACTACGGAATAGTTTCTGCGGTTACTCAGTACTCACGGAAATTACCTATCATTAACGAAGTCTTGAACGACAAAGTCGATTATTTCTCAATATATACAGCACTGCTTCGAGGTGTAATCTATCTCAAAGGGCAAGCGGCAGATTTACTATGTTTTAACCGTGGAATGACGATCACTATCGATATTTCGGATAACCGGTTGACGTTTTTTTTTCAAATCGGTTAGATAACCAGTTTCAAACCGGTTATCCGGTTAACCATTTCAGTACTAGACCAGGGTACTCTAGCATTTTGTGTATTTGGTAAGGTTAGTTGTCGCGATCATCAGATGACTACTTACCTATTTTCGTCCGTAATTACCAGTGCCTGTGACTAAAATCGTCTTTCAGGGTTCCTGCACCTGACCGGACATGAAATTCCAGGCTTTTCCAGGCCATATACTTCCCAAATTCAAGGAGTTTCAAGGCTAGTAGAAAGTTAAATTCAAGGTTTTTCCAGGCTTATCGTAGCTGAACCACTCGAACCATCTCGGACGTATTTCATTCATCTCAACTCGGCATGCAACGCTTCATTTTTCAAGGCTCTTCCAGGCCCAGGGAGCCAAATCAAGGCTTTTCAAGGCCTTGAATTTCATTTTTGAAATTCCAGGCTTTTCAAGGCCCGCGGGAACCCTGTCTTTATTCGAAAACTGAAAAGTACATGTGGAAGGGTGTGCTTAGACTAAGAGGGGCCACTTGTTAACTCACATTTGGAAAGTTAGGGATGGGGTTATGCTAGAGTATGAGCTCAGACACAAGTAACCAGGCAGTGCAATATGTTATAGAAATTGGGGCGGGGGGGGGGGGGGGGGGGGGGGGCGGGCGAGGTTGACATTGCTATTCAATTTTCCAAAACAGTGATAAAAACTGCTAAACAAATTTTTAAAAACAAAAAATGCCACTCAGGATCACAGATCCAATGTCGAGTTGTGACCTTGACCTTTGACCTGGCGAGTCCAAGGTCAATAGAGTTCTTCCTCACACCAAGGCCAACACACCTATGAAGTTTCATGACTCTAGGTTGAGCCACTATCAAGTTCTCATCCGGAAACCAATTGTTGCGATATACTATGTTCAAGGTCACTGTGACCTTGACCTTTGACCTGGTGAGTCCAACATCAATAGGGTTCTTCCTCGCACCAAGGTCAACACGCCTGTAAAGTTTCATGGCTCTAGGTTGAACCACTATCAAGTTATCATCCGGAAACCAATTGTTGCGATATACTATGTTCAAGGTCACTGTGACCTTGACCTTTGACCTGGTGAGTCCAAGACCAATAGGGTTCTTCCTCGCACCAAGGCCAACATACCTATGAAGGTTCATGACTCTAGGTTGAACCACTATCAAGTTATCATCCGGAAACCAATTGTTGCGATATACTATGTTCAAGGTCACTGTGACCTTGACCTTTGACCTGGTGAGTCCAAGATCAATAGGGTTCTTCCTCGCACCAAGGCCCACACACCTATAAAGTTTCATGACTCTAGGTTGAACCACTATCAAGTTATCATCCGGAAACCAATTGTTGCGATATACTATGTTCAAGGTCACTGTGACCTTGACCTTTGACCTGGTGAGTCCAAGATCAATAGGGTTCTTCCTCGCACCAAGGCCAACACACCTATGAAGTTTCATGACTCTAGGTTGAACCACTATCAAGTTATCATCCGGAAACCAATTGTTGCGATATACTATGTTAAAGGTCACTGTGACCTTGACCTTTGACGTAGCGAGTCCAAAATCAATAGGGTTCTTCCCCTCACCAAGGCCAATCTACCTATGAAGTTTCATGAATGTGAGTTGAACCATTATCAAGTTATCATCCGGAAACCAATTGTTTAAGATTTACTATGTTCAAGGTCACTGTGACCTTGACCTTCGACGTAGCATGTCCAAAATCAATAGGGTTCTTCCTCCCACCAAGACCAACCTACGTATGAAGTTTAATGAATGTGAGTTGAACCACTATCAAGTTATCATCCGGAAACCAATTGTTTACGCCCGCCGCCCGCCCGCCCGCCCGCCCGCCCACCCGCCCGCCATTCACCAAACTATAAGTCGAGTTTGACTTCGTCACAACTCGACTAAAAATACCCTGTATCATGTAACCATAATTATATTACTATTACCAATTAATAAGGTGGCATATTCAAAAGTAGGTCGAATATTGTGAGTAACATTAATTCAATCATTTGTATCTAATACCCTCAATTCTTTCATTCTAAATGCCTGATATTTCGGGCCGACAATCAAGTGTAAATCACGGGAAATGACTGTGATTTACACTTTATTGACGGGTCAAAATATCAGGCATTCAGTATGAACAGATAATTTTGTGTTTTTAATTGTCAACATAGATTGGATCTGAATTATTTTTTCACACTTAGTCATATTTTCCACATGACTGCCCCTCCCAAATTGTTGATTGTCATAATAGACCATTTTTACATTCCTCCATCTTACATCCAGGACTTCATTTGCCCCCACAAACTGGGTTTATTTATCAACATTGATCACACGTGTACTGAACTGCTGATTGGCATTGAAAGTTTAGTTTTTTATCCCCGTTTTATCAATTAAAATTTGACAGTTTACCTAATCTGCGTTTGTTTTCATCCCCAAAGAGAATAAAGGTTGGGTGTTAGAAATTTGTGTATTTTGCAATGTTATATTCCTAACTTGTTATTTTCATGTGCGCATTTCTAAATAGCGCCATCATACATCTGGGACTCGATATGCCTGTTGAAACAAGCCATTCAGATTAGTTAATAAAAATGGCACCCACGTCTGCTGTACAGTACTGATCGCTGAACTGATAGTTTGTTTCCACATTATAAATATTTTTTGTCATTGCTGTCATTCTTTTGAAACAAAATTTGATTGTGTACCTGCCTGCCGTTCTTCGAATGAAACATTTTTAGCTTTAAAGGAGCCGACAGTACTTTGAAGTTGAGAGTTGTGACGAACGTTGGAACGAACATGAAGGATTGAATTACAACCTGAAAATGATAACAGATAAGTATGGAATATAACATCACAAAATACACAAATGTCTTTCTAATTTCTTTGGGGATGAGAACAAATGCAGAACAAGTAAACTGTTGGATTTTAATTGATAAAATGGAGGCGAAAAATGAAGCTTTCAATGCCGATCAGCAGTTCCGTACACATGTTATCAATATCGATAAATAAAGCCAGTTTGTGGGGGGCAAATGAAGTCCCAGATGTTAGATGGCGGAATGTAAAAATGGTCTATTGATTTTAAAAATAATTATACATGTATGTTTGATCAGTTCTTCCCCCTGTCCACCTTCAATTACGTTTGGGGATGAACTAGTTCAGCGATCCGAACGTTGTGGCTACCCCTCTACGTACAGATTCTTCCCATTCAATCCTATAGAAAAAGTTCCCAGCAAGTTTTTATGGGAACTCAAAACTCAAAATTTGAAATATATATCAAGCTTTCGTCCTTATTATCGGCTGCAATCGATAGTACGCGTATTTCCTTACATTTGGGCAGAGTTTATTGATCCAAACTATGTTTTATCCTTTAATTACCATCATTTGAAGACTCGCGAGGTGACAACAGAAATGTCTAAATCGGCCATGTTTTTGTATAAATATAAAACAGTGAAAACAATAACCCGGTAATGGCGCCGAAACGAATAGACCTTTTCATAAATAAGGAATCAGAAATTTGATCGCATTTGTGCAGAGGGGGTTGATAATCTGCTCAGTGCGAATGCGACCAAGTTTGATGACCTCCTCTGCACGAATGAGATCGAGATTCCGATTCCGCATCGGTGAAAAGGTCTATTCCTTTTGGCACCATTACCGGGTTATTAAAGGATAAAACATAGTTTGGATGATCAATAGACTCTGCCCAAATGTAAGGAAATATGCGTACTATCGATTGCAGCCGTTAATTAGGACGAAAACTTGATATATATTCCTAATTTCGAGTTCCCATAAAAACTTGATGGGAACTTTTTCTACAAGATTGAATGGGAAGAATCTGAACGTAGAGGGGAGGCCACTACGTTCGGATCGCTGAAATAGGGATGAACCATCCTGGTTTGATAATGTATTTTGGACGGAAACGGGTCAACTCGGCCTCTGGTCAACTCGGCCCTGGGTAAAGTCGGACCGGGTCAAGTCGGCCCACGACACTTTCAAATGACGCGTAACGGGGTTTGAAAAAAAAACTCTGACATTGGTGAGAGAGATAAAACGGCATTTTATTGCAAGATAATAATCACGTACAATTTTAAAAGATACAAAACAATGATGATTTACATAAGTCAATTATACAAAAGGATTACAGAAAATAAATAAGTTTACATACACCGACAATTTATTATAAATCTTAGAACATTTTCTAAAAGAACAGGTGGTTGTGATTACATTATCCCGATATTGATTCCATATCTCTTCCAGTTTCTTGGATATCTTTGTGTACTTTGTTCGGCCATCTGCCTCCAAATCTTCCGATCTTATATGAAGCTCGACTGTCTTTGACTCTTTTTGCAAGATTGGGATTAATTTATAGAAGCTGAGTCCTGTACCATTAGCATTGATTCGTCGATGCCAACCTAAAAAAAAAGAAAACGGATGACGTTAATTGAAGTGGCTTCATTTTCATTATACGTGTAAATCAGATAATTTAAAGATGAAAGAGATAATTACCTTCGACATCGTTGTTAGTCCTGACAGTGTGGTAATAAATGTTCCAATCAGCCACAGGAAAGACGGGATTATCCATCCACATTTTTCTCATTCCTGGGTCATTTCAGTAACTGGCAGCCGTGAAGTCGGACATATAGGTGAGTACAACTTCCACAAGTGAAAAATTTTAAAAAAAACCTTCGACCCGGGAAAATTGTGGGGGCCGACTTGACCCGGGGCTGACTTGACCCGGAACCTTTTGGACGAACCGTCCCGGGGGGGAACTAGTTTTTGGACGAAACGTCCCGGAGCCAAATCAATCTGGGATGTTTCGTCCTGTTATCTTTGGCCTAATGGAAGTGGACTGGACGGAAGGTGTTTTCACATGAAAACGAAAGAATTTGTAAGGGTATGATAATTTGATAAAGGGTATTTTTGTTCGGGTTTGCTTGAAAGGATTTCCTTTCTGTTCCTTTCGACATCTATCATATCTTCAAATCGAAATAGGCCTAATTGTTTTTTACATTTATCAACTGGAATCTTTTATCTTCAAATTCTTCAAGTGCAGAATTTTGCCGGCTCCAAAATCGTCGACAGTCTTCGCTGTTTTGTAAGAGTTCATAACTCACATTATCGCCCTTGATCTCACCACTTCCATTATACGGGCAACCTGCGTCAAATTATTGCGCAGACTAACTATTTATGTCGACTATCTGTTCCACAAGAGGAGTCATAGACGAAATTTTATTTCATGTAAGTTAGGGAGGGGCATTCAACTGCCAAACCTCCAAATAATCCGTATACCTCTAACTTGTGGATATCATTTTCTGGAAAACATAGTGAACAATTTTAAGAATGTATTTATATTTTGTGTACAAATTTAACCTTCGATGTCATCCGACATGTTGATTATAAGTTCAACTTCTCTGCAATTTTTTTTTATGTCCCAACTGCAGAAATTTTGACAGTTTTATTATAGATACTGGAATTATAGAGCCACAGACTGCTGGAATAGCAGCAATTCAAATTAAAATGTTCTCATCGTGCTTTAGATTACAAATGATTCAATTATGTAAAAACTGAAGATTGTCTAAAAATAAAATGACAGTTGCAAAATCCATATAAAACTGACTGCTATTGCAACTGTCACTGCTGGAAGTGTTTTAATAAAGAGATCATTCATCATTGGAAAGAAATTCAGTACTCTTTACACAAACTCATTTGTCTACTTATTTACTGAAACAACATGCTGTGAGGTGTATGTAGGATGTACGATTTTGAAGGCAGAGCCATGATTAATTTTACATTTATTGGGATTTAATGACACTTGACAGCCAGGGTCAGCTTGTGACAGACAGTTTTACGATTGGAGAAACCGGAGTGTGCGGAGAGAACCACAGAGCAATGGCGAGCAACTCCCAGACACCTCAAAGTACAAACTCCACACAAGCAGGGTTAGCATTGCTTGAAGACAAGTGTGCCATCAACATGCAGTATGCGTTAGTACACAGTGCCACCATACCCCCAAACGGGCAATCAGGATGAAGTGCCTTGCCCAAGGACACAATGCTGTTGCATATGACAGGGATCCAACCACAAACCTTTCGGTTTGAAGTTCAGTGCCTAACCACTCTGCTACTGCACTCCCCATATGCCATAATGGGGTGCTCAGAGAGTGGATAGCTTATTGTGAACTCTGCAAAGGCAGCTTAAACACCAGAAAAAGTTAACCTTTGTGAATTTGGGCCTTTTGAACGCTTCAGGAGAAGTCAGGCCAAATACTTTAAACAGCAGACGGCTTGGATGATAAAAAAAAATCTGTAAAAATACATTGATTGTCTTAATGTATTACTATTAATCATATATCCGAAAAAAACCCTCAGATTTATTCAAATGGTGTTTCAGTCAAATCTTCTTAGACACTAGGTTTAAGCTGGGAACCTTTTTTTGAAATTTCCATCAGTTTTGCGAATATACATGTATATGTTTCCTTCTGCACCACATCCAATCTTAGTGGGAACCCCAGGTGAAGAAGTGCTTGTTTACTGTGGTAAACAAGCTCTGTTTTACTGGTGAAGTAGCACCCGGTTACCAATCCCCAAGCTGGAAGTCCTCTAAGATGGGCAACATGGGAATAAACAGTTGACTAGACTTGACTTTATAGCCATGTTGCGGTGTTGATTAGCCTTTGTGCAGAAATATGTGACCTTAAATGCCAATAAGTAAATAAAAAATATTTGCGCTACATCCCTACCCCCAACAGTTCACCCAACACAAAAAAATACAACTACTGTGGCTGAAGAAAACAGTGAAGTAGCAGTGTGCAGTCTATGAATGCAGCTTCAGGAGGAATGTTTCCCTAGCTACAGAAAACCGAAGCCATTTAGAAATACTAAAGCCAGTCTAAGAGAGCACCATTGAGATTTAGCAAGGTTACACTTGGACTGACTTGACAGTGTCCAAGACTTTTCTCATAAGAAATGCAATCTACAGGTCTGAGCGGCTGTCATTCAACTCTACCAGTTCTCTCTCTCCACACAATTTGTGTTTTCATTTATAATGCAAATCATGCCTAAAATACTCTTTCTCCACGCAAGCAAAAATTTTCCATTCTGAAAGTCCACAAAGGAAACCTGGTGTCACATGTTGTTGCAAGAAGTTGAGCGACATATGTATGTTCTTTAAAAATGACATATGTAATAAGACTTGTCTTACTGCCAGTTGGCACAAAACTTCTGTCTCTTCATGTCAAGAGTATAATTTCAGACTTCCCTAACAGTAATGTGATATCTATCAGTTTCCCAAGGGTTTATATCCTGTATTAACCCTTTACCCAACGTAACGGCCAAAACCGGCCAGCGCTATTCTAAAAAATCGCCAATTAATTTTCATTATTTTTTCATTTTTTGTCTCAAAAACATAGGTTATGACCCCTCGTTGGAACGAGCTCGGCGAGCTCGTTCCAACGAGGGGTCATAACCTATGTTTTTGAGACAAAAAAATTAGTTATTCAAGAATTTGTCGTCTGCTTTTCATGTTAGGTAAAGGGTTAAAGGCTAGATAAAATAAAATCATATCTTTTTTTAAAAACGGTAACTCATTTCGGTGTAATTATTTCCAGCAGTAGTCATATTTCGGGGGATGAATTCTGAAGATGATATTTGATTCTGCAGAAAGCTTCAGTTTAGGAAATTCCAAATCAGAAACAGTCATTCCCACCACCTTTGGAACTTACCAGCTCACTAGCAGTAACTGTTAGCAAGTAATTGAGATGCCCTATTTTTTTTCAGGAGTTGTGCCCCTTACATTATTTTCTTGATTGATTTCCAACTTGCTGGCGGTATCAGCAAGATATCTTTGAGCAGACCGTATCCGATTTTTACCAAATTTGTCCTGTGCCTCTTGGGTTGTTTCCTAGTTTCAGGTGCTAGCTCAGATTCCATTTTATCCTCCACATATTGACCCCAGCATCTGTTGCGATTCTGTTACATCCTGTGTTTTCTTGTACCTTATTAGAATGTTTAAGTCGCCTTAAAAACATTCATATTTGATATGTAACCTAAATGAAAGAATTCCCGCGGGAACCCCAGGAAGTGACACAGTACCTGTTCACTGCGGTAAATAGGCTCTGTTTTACTGATAAAATAGGACCCAGTCACCAATGCTTGGGAGGAGCAAACCCTCTCCAAATGGACAACATGGCTCATTAATGCTCACCCTTGGTCTTGAGTTGATATTCCCGTTGTGGTCATGATTAGCCATAGTGCGAAAATATGTGACCTTAAACACCAATAAATAAATAAATGAGTGAAAGAAGGATTCACAGGTCTGTTGAACTCAAGCCCCTCTAGATATATTTAAGGGTGTAACTCTTGTGTGCCAAATAATCGCTTGTGTATGATTATTAATTTTGAGGACTTTTTCTGCCCTGTATGATGCTTATTCCCACCTGTATGATTATTAAATTCCCAGTTGTCATCAGGGAACAAAATTCCACAAAGTAACACCATCTATCAATATTTAAAATTGGAAACATTCCAGTCCTTATATGATTGAACTAATCTCAGACATTATTCCTTGGAAAGCTCTCCAGGAGAGCTTTCCAAGGAATGATGTCTGAGACTTGAATTTTCCATGCATAAACTGACACACTTCAAAGACTGATAGTTGAGAGTTAACACTCTGGTAATCTGGGATAATGGGTAAAAACCTTCAAAAATCTTTCAAACGGCTACTCTGAATTCCTGGATATTCGATATATCATTATAAGGTAATAAGGATGATTTCCAAATTTGTTCAAATCAATCCAAGGGGCATATTTAGGGGTTTTAAGGGGGCCACAGATTGTAATACTGTGGAAGCTTGAAATACTCCCCCCCCCCCAAACTCTTGCCCCAGAAGCTTTAATAATTAATATTTGATATTTAACAGTAAACACCCTATAAAGATAATTCATCGGTCTGTGCCAGTGGAGCACCCTCCCCCTTCCCATGGGGTACTCCGGAAAGTGCAACAGTGCTTGTTTGCTGTCTTAAACAAGCTCTTGTTTTACTGGTGAAATAGGACCCGGTAGCCCAGGGCTTGCCTTGAGTAAAATGGTCGGGGCCTAAAAAAAGTGCCCCACATATTGAGGTCGGGGCCTTTTCGGGGCTGATTTTCCATTTTGTCCATTATTGTTAGTGCTTTTTTGTGGAAAATGTCGGGGCTTGAAAAAAAGGCCCCAGCAAGTGCTCCTCGGGGCCTGGGCTGATCAGCCCCGACTCAAGGCAAGCCCTGGTAGCCAATGCCTGGGGTGGAAGTTCTCTAACATGGATATATACAATTGGCTGGACTTGACCTTTTGTCCATGTTGCAGTCATGATTAACCACTATTATTATTATAACTATTATTTACGTTTGACTGAATACACACATGGGTAAAGAAAATCTTGGCTTTTGCACTGGTTCCTTCATTTTTTTGAAAGGTCTGATTCTGATTTCTAGCGCTCAACCAGTCAAAAAAACTTATTATTTTTTATCTCCATTTTAGTTCTTTTTTTTGATTTTCTGTTGCATGATCATTGTTACAAAAAAAACTATCAGTGAAATCAACATGGAAGCTCTAGTATTTAATTTTAGGCCCCCACAACTGAATTTTAGGCATCGGCGACCATTCAATCAGGAGTAAAAAAAATAAAAACCACCCTCCCTCATTCATTTAAAAAAAATTGCTTAAGAATCAATTATTTAATTTTGTTTGGCCTAATGCAATGTGTTCATCCGGTAGTATGCAGTATGATTCTGTGATGCATACATCATAGGTACTTGACTCGTGCAAAAAAAAAAAAATTCCTGCATCCCCATGGGAACCCCAGGAGCTAAAAATATAAATATTTTCAAACGCCCATATTTCCCAATGTACATGGAACAGAGAGCTGTTATTTGGTGTGAAGCTTCCTTAGGACCAGTAGAATTGAATGGTTAAAAAATTGCCATTGGTTATATTAGGGTGTTCTGCAGAGGGCATAAAAAAAAATGCTGAGTCAGCATATTTGTAAAAATTAGAAAAAATCTTTTCTCCAGAACCAATGGTCAGAATCGTTGATATTTGGAATATGGCATCCATGGGGGTCTGATACAAGTTTGCCTAAATGAAGCCTCTTGGTTCATATTTGGACTCAATACAAGAGCCCAAATTTCTAACTTAGGGCAATATGGGGAATATTCTTTAAAAATCTTCTTCAGAACCACCAGTCAGAATCTTTTAATGTTTGGTATACATCATTGTTATGAGAGTCAGATTCAAGTTTGTTCAAACCAAGTCCCTTGGTTAATATTTGAGCTTCCTATGGAAGCCCAAATTTTAACTTGCAGTTAAAATTAGAAGTCCAGTCCCGTATTCTGCACTAATTTGAAGTAATAGCACATTAGGTTAGTGCAAAGAATGACATCTGATGCATGGTAGCGTATCATGATTTCTGCAGAATTGTAACACATGCCGGCTGATTGATATTCAGCACTTGTAACAGGCAATCAACAGTAATTAGTCACACATCCTATTTACATAAGGTGGCAATTAAATTTTAGAATGCAGATACTCAGAGGACGAGATTATGTTCATTACTCTATTTTCCCCCCTTTATCAATTAATTTCCCGACAATACAAGAAGTATTAAAAAACCCATATTGCGTGATTTTCGTTTTCGAAGATTGATGAGAAGATCATGCAGGTTGATTCAAGACTGCTAAGCCTTGAGAAGGCAGAAGTAAATACGTATTCATTTTGAGAATTTTTAGCCTACTATCAATTGCAGCCATTCTTATGGAGGACCTATGGGAAAAGCAAGCGTGGTTGGAAAAAAAGAACGTTCTCCGCAGAATACCGAAATGACAATGTATCGGAAGTGTTGCGAGCCAATTACGAATTCGGAATGCTCAGCTATTTGTAAAGAAAGTTTCAATTTCAAGAGATAGTTGGTGTTCTGTAAAACTATATTCATTTGGGTGAAAGCTGAACAAGAAATTAATTCACTAGGAATTTTGAAAGTCAGATCAACAAAAAGATCCCCCCCCCCCCCCCACCCCACACACCCTGTC
The DNA here is from genome assembly GCA_031216915.1 of Pictodentalium vernedei. Taxonomy (NCBI): domain Eukaryota; kingdom Metazoa; phylum Mollusca; class Scaphopoda; order Dentaliida; family Dentaliidae; genus Pictodentalium; species Pictodentalium vernedei. The sequence continues at coordinate 385,961,087 of CM062289.1, read as the reverse complement.
ATCAGCAGAACCAGCTCATGCATTGCATCCCTACATAGAGGGAAGCATGGGTAACAAACTGCCAATTCCTTAGATTCCACAACTCTTCCTCCCCACGCCAGCTTCGTTTTTTTTAGTAAAAGGTAAAAAAAAAAGTTATGTTGATTGCCAATGTCACCTTCGATCAAAACAGGGTTAACATTATTTATGAAAGGAACGTTGTATCAAAAACATTGATGCACAATTATTTTATCCATCAGAGCTGCTTGTGTGTGTGTGGGGGGTATTATATCTGGAAAAAAATGACTCCCCACTAGGGCTGTCACAATTTTTGAATTTAGGAATCGATTAATCGTCGCAAATAATCGATTATGATCGATTAATCGTACATAGATGACCCCTCCCCACATTTCCCTCTCTTTAAGTTGTTAAAAATGAAGTTCAAGTCAGTTGACCTTCCTCAAGTAAACAACGAAGACGATCCTCTTTTAGGTACATTCAAAGGTTTGATGTTGTGAACTTTTGAACCGTCAGTGTAATAATCAAGACCGGTCGTCAGTTGCGAACTTTGCAAGTACGCAACTGCCGACCGGTCTTGATCATTACACTGACGGTTCAAAAGTTCACAACATCAAACCTTTGAATGTTCCTAAAAGGCAAATGCTTCTAACGGCTTCTTGAGATTTGACGTCAACGTTCTTGACCCTTTACCTAAAGAAACAATAGTTTTTTTTCATTTTTTTTAATTATTAAACGTCTAAAACGGGGTAAAATTTACCGATTCTTCGACAACGAAAAATATTAATCGATTTTGGCATGATCGACCAGCAATCGATTAATCGAATAATCGTGACAGCCCTACTCCCCACCAACACGAGTTTCCGTCACTGCATGGTTCGGTGGGCAAACCGTGTTAACAATTTATGATCGATAAGTGTGGGCCTAACCTTCACAACACTTTTTCTGGGCAATAGCCAGAGAATATTAAACAACCCTTGACATACATGTATTTTATTTTCTTTTAGAAAGATATCCATGAAACCTTTCAAACAGTCGTTATCAATGTTTAATGTAGTGTTAAAAATGCAGAGACAACTGAAAATTGTCTACATGCTCATGCTAGAAATCGGTTAAAAATCATTTTTTCATTTTTTGTCCACGTGCGGCTTTTTGGGGTGAATTGATATTCTGATGTGGTACCCTTGATGGGTTAATATGTCGTGGGGAAGAATTTTCAAAATGTCTGAGAACAATCAAAAACGTGTAACAACTATTTATCCATGAAAAATATCTGAAAGAACGTTTTAGAAAACTTAGTGAGCATGAACATTGTGGACAAATTTTTCGTCCACATCATGACATGCGATTTGAGAAGTTGCTGCATCCTCTCTGTTTCGTACCACAGACGACTCAACCCATCGTTCATGTGAATTTAACATTATCAGACACCGTGAACGACTGTACTTTTGATTGTGGATATCCTGTGACCTGTCTGGGGGGCATTTCAGTCAGTCCTATGATGTCAAAGGTATTGTTATTAGATTGCATGGGGGCACGGTTGCTCAGTAGGTAGAGATGCAGGCTGCAAGCCGAGAGGTCCTCGGTTCACATCACACCTGCGGCAATCACGTTGTGTCCTTGGGCAAGACACTTCACCCCCATTGCCCACGTGTGGACATGGTGACGCTGTGTACTAAGGCGTACTGCTCGTCGATGGTGCACCTGTCTTCAACCAATGCTAACCCTGCTTGTGTGGAGTTAGTGTGTTGGGGAGCTGATAGTTGGTTGGTGGTTCTCTCTGGGTACTCCGACTTCCTCCATCCGTAAAACTGTCGTCATGATTACCCATTGTGCAGAAATATGTGACCTTAAACACCAATAAATAATAATGTGACCTGTCTAAAATCCATCCACGGTACATGGTGGATGCCTTTGTACAGAAGCACAAACAAAGTGGAATTTCCACGCACACTGGATTGTGTTATGTGAAAGAAACATTCTCAACTTCAAGTGAGCTCCGAACCAATACAAAAAGCTCAATCCACTGAACTATACTGTGTGTTCCTTGTGCTTGCTTTGTCGCAGGAACTGAGAATATCATTTGGGTGAATATTCCACCCCTGGGGTGATTTGCAGACACCCCAATTATAATATTATTATATGATAGGGAGTTCTTTGAAGAATAACTCTTGTCATCGGGTGAGTAGATGAGTACAAGTGGAGTTTCCTCGAGCTGAAATTTGCCAAGATTTCAGTTGGTTATCCCAAACGGTGGGTGGAGATGGGAATTTTATAGACCCATTCCACACAAAAACCCTGCATAAGCTTTCCTAGCTTCCTGTCTGATCCATCGTCAACTATGGTTGATGATCGCTACCCTTCTCGATGTAAACAAACTGGGAGCAGTATATGTGCACTCATCCTGCCTGAACAGAGAAAATGTTTCGCAATTTGCGGCAGTTTTTCAGTTAGCAGTCAGTAATGTTCATTGTTGGCAATCTCTGCATTATTTTATGGTAGAAGGTGTGAATAAGCTTTGAAAACAGTCCTGTCAATACACAAAGCTCCCGTTTTATGACCTCAATTAGAAAATTGATTACTTCACAACAATTAGGTGTAAAATTTATATTTCCATGGGTCTTATGTTCTTTTATCATCAGTGATTAAGGATTAATGGTGAAGAGGGATTGAAAAGACCTGATCTGGAAAAAAATCAGTTTGGGATAAAACAGTTAAAATAGAAAAAAACACAGCTCTTTTTTACCGGCTGTTCTATTTGTTTACAGGGATGGGATTTTTCAGCAAATTCACTGATTTCCAGGAATTCATGCCCCAAAAGCTGAAACTTTAAAAGAAATTAAGTATTTCTAAACCAACAGGTTCACTGTGTATTCTTAGATTTAAAAAAAAACAAAAAAAAAACCAACCTGATTTAAGGGAATTTTCACAAATTTCAGCAAATTTTGTTGCTTGCCTTTCTCATCCCTGTTGTTTACTGATAATGTTATAAGATACGCTTTGCTCATGGTGACGACAAGACAGTTCGTTAAAGTTGAAGAGCAAACTGAGACAAGTTAAAGAAATCAGAATTACGAAAACTCACTTAGCTTCAAAAGAATTTATCCCAAAGTGTCTGACAGTACTCTTATAAACAGATTACATGTACCTTGAAATACAAGCAGTGACAGAAATTGGCAAGGAGGCTGGGGGTGGGGAGTCTTTGAAATCATGTAGGCTTAAGGCCTATTTTTAACCACTCTGCACTGGAAAAGGGTGGGAAGGGGAGGGTGGGGGGGGGGGCGTTTTTCAATCAACATTCAAAAATTATTGTTTATTTAACCCTTAGGATAATACGAACATGCACGCCATTCGCCAAAAACAAGAACCCCCTTTTCCTCAAAAACTCAACTCGTGACCACGTAATCGTGATTTGAAATCGGGGGGGGGGGGGGGGGGGGGGGGGGGGGGGGGTTTGTCGGTCAAAATATTCAGTGGACGGTTTGACTCTGGGATGGTTGTGGTGAAATCGTTTGCCCACCTTATGGCCTCATATAGCAGGGGCGGTTCGGATCAAAACTATGGGGATCGATCTGGTCAGGGGATGCTCTGAGCAATTCCCATCGTACTGAATAGCATGTCGCAGACCACTGTGTTTGTTATTATTGGGTGTAGCTAGTGATATGAACAAGGTCTCAAAAAGGAATGAGAAGGTTTTAAATGATACTGAAAATTTGCTGCGTATTGCTCGTTAAAGATTCAGTTGGGAGACTAAGCGGTATTATCGGTTTTTGGATTTTTTATGGTAATTTTACGAACACATTTATCCATGTTTTCCAAGTCGAACAAAGTCACAGATATTAATTGATAAAATGTTGGAGTCAAAACATTTTTTATTAAGACGATTGTCTGATTTGGCAGCGACTTTGATTTCACTGTCTCTGTCTGGGCTTCTTGTGAAAATTAAAACTGGTCGTTTCGACAATTTTTTTGGCGTTTTTTTCTTTTATTGTCACGACTAATTTACCAGGTGAACCTGATTCGAAATGATATCGATGGATGTTCGAGTCCAGTTACAACCCATTTGTTTTCCTAATTGTATGTGTCGGAGATCAAAGTTAACGACCTCATGAATAGCGCACTACATTCTGTGTTACACAGCACCGAAGTTTTCTCATGTTTAACGAGATTTACTTGACTGTTCTGTGCTAGGTAGTGCATTAACTGGTGGAGTGCTAAATTATTTTTGATCATCAGAATTTGTTCACGTGGCTTTGCTTTGTTACAATTTATGGGAGAGTGCCAATTGGCACTCTCCCATAAATTGTAACAAGGAAAATCCTAACAGACTAAATAATTTCACTTCAAAAATAAATCAAAGCACATCCACTGAATATGAGGCCTTTAAGTTGTGGAACCTGTACTTCAGAGTAAAGCCCAAATATGGGCTTCCAGCAGTCTACCAGTTAACTAACGAATGCTTTCTGTACTAGACGTGACAGGACTTCTAGTTTTAACTGTAGGGCAAAATGGAGGATAATTTTTAAAAATCTTCTTCAGATCTACATGTACCAGTCAGAATGCTTTCATATTTGGTATACAACATCTCTGGGGGGGGGTCAGATTCAGATTTGTTCAAATCGGGTCCATAGATTAATATTTTGGCTCACTGTGGTAGCCCAACTTTTAACTGAATGCAATATGAGGAAATCCCTTTAAAAATTTTCTTCTTCAGATCCACCAGGCAGAATGTTTTCATATTTGGTAAACATCTCCAGGGGGGCAGGGTTGGGGCGAATATATTGTAAATGTATTGAATACGAATACGAATACTTTGAAATTTTATGAATACGAATACGAATACACAAATTTCAAATGTATTTGAATACAAATACGAATACTTTACAATGTATTCATGAATACAAATATGAATACTTGAATACTTTTCAAAATTATTTCTTGTAAATGGATGATAATTTGATCATTCTTATTGGGATTAAGGGTATAAGGGATTATAGGTGAAGAATTAGTTTTTCAGAGGGTTGATCTCTTAATCCTTTAGAATCCAATCAACAGACATAAGTTGGTATTAATGACAAACAAAAGAAAAAAAAAAGAGTATAAAATCCACTTACACAACCCCACCCCCCACCCCTGATACCAAAATTTTTCCAACACTTCTCTGTAAAAATTACAGAACAAGAATACCAATTTTTACCATTTTTTCTATATGACATTTTAACTTTTTGTCTGAAAAACATAGTTTATGACCCCTCATTGGAATGAGCTTGTTTTAAATATATATATATAGAAATATATATCGCCATATACATACAATCAATGACAAATTTTTTTTCTATTTCTTCAGGATTTTTTTTCTTCTAAACTGCATCTTATGACCCCAAAGTAGGGTCATAAGATGCAGTTTGGAAGGAAAAAATGGAAAAATAAAATCATTATATAGGGAACTGTGAGAAATTAACACAATTTTGGGGGTATTTTTTAAAGTTTTTTTCTTCTAAAAAGCATTTTATGACCCCCAATAATGTCTATTAATTGTGGCTAATTATGGCCTCTTTGCTTCATGTCTTTTATTAATATTTAAACATACATTGCTGGTGAGAATAAAAAAACTGGCCAGTGCTATTCACAAAAATCAATTAAGCAGTTACTGCACTATTGGAAAAATGTTGTAATTCAAGCACAATAATTTTACAGATCTATTAGTCTACACCTTATTTCTACTATTACTGTAGAAAAATATTAGATTAGTATTAATTGGATAATGGAGTTGTTTAGGGATTAAAAATTAATACTTTGTCCTAAGAATAATCTGTACAATTACAATGTTCAATTTACAGTGAAACAATATTTGAACAATGAAGAGTTTGCTATCAAAAGACAGATAAATAATTGAACTTACCTTCATGTGTAGTATGAAGTTTGATGTACTATTTGATGGACCTGATATGAATGTCGGACAGTGCTTACATTGAACTTTTATAGTACCAGATGGATTATCTGGTATTTTGTAATGAATAAAAACTAGCGATTTGTTCCTTGATGCCATCTTGGACAAAAACAAGTAAAGTATTCAAAAAGTATTCATGAATACACCTCAAATTTGACTCTATTCGAATACGAATACGAATACTTTAAAATTGCATGAATACTGAATACATTCGAATACTTGAAAAAATGTATTGAATACGACTGAATACCGAATACGAATATCCCAACCCTGCAGGGGGGTCACATTCAACTTTGTTCAAATCGAGTGCCTGGGTAAATCTTTGGGCTCCTTATGGAAGCCCAAATTTTAACTTCGTGCAATATGAGGATTCAGACTTCTTTAAAAATTTTCTTCAGATCCACCAGTCGGAATGCTTGCATATTTGGTATATAAAATCTCTTGGGGAGTCAGATTGAAGGTTGTTCAATTCGAGTGCCTGGGTTAATATTTGGACTCCCTATGGGAACCCAAATTTTAATGCTTTTGATTGTTCTCAGTCATTTGGAAATGTTTCCCCTCACATTAACCCAACAAATAGAGGTATACCGCATCAGTATATCAATTCACCCCAAAAAAGCCGCTCATGGACATAAAATGAAAAACTGATTTTAATCGATTTCTAGAATGTAGACCATTTTTCAGTTGTCTCTGCATTTTGAACACTGCACTAAGTATTTACAACAATTGTTGGATAGGTTTTCATGGACATCTTTTAAAAAATAAATAAATGTTGAGGTTTGTTCAATTGTGTGAAATTTAAAAGCGCCGTTGTGTGAATTATAATAACTGTGCACTTGTGAAAGAGTAGGCTCCAGAAAAAAGTGTTGTTCAGTGGTGAACGGTAGGCGTACGTGTGTATGTGTTGCAGAACTTGACATTACCTTGGGGGGGGGGGGGGGGGCAGCGGGCAGCTTCAAGATTCTCCTGTGTCCACCCCACCCACCCACCCACCCACCCACCCACCCACCCACCCATTTCATAGTTTATTCAGATTCCATTTGGTGGTGGTGTAGCCTAATTTTTAACGCCTTTCATCTAATATATAAATGCGAATGCCTGTATCTATCTATCTCTCTCTCTCTATTTTTGTTCCGGGTGAACTCCTCCGTTTCTCCACTGACCGATGTCAAATTTTCTACACGGGGGTAATTTGTCCCTGCAAGTAACATGGGATGGGGTGCCGTGTCCGTGCGGAGTGACCTTGAAATTGATGACCTTGACCTTTTATTTCAAAAACGGCTGGGCCGATCAGGCTAAAATTTCATATGTGCGGGTATATTGACCCATCAATCATTTTTAGCTCACCTGACTGAAAGTCAGGGTGAGCTTTTCTGATCACTTTTCGTCCGGCGTCCGGCGTGAAGGTGGTGTTTGGGTCTTTTTCTTCCAAACCACTGGCCGCATGTTAATGAAATTTCATGTGAGTAGGGGTTATATAGCGGCATTTTGATTTTTGGGCAAATTAGGTTTCGGCTCATATTGAGCAGAGGGGTGGGGCAAAAATGCTCCAATTCTTAAAAAATCTTCTTCTCAAGAACCAGCAATAGCAGAGACTTGATATTTGGTATGCAGCTTCCTTTTGAGGTGTAGACTCAAGTTTGTTCAAGAGAAGTTTGTAGGTCTATACTTGGCGATGTTATGGGAGGAGCAAAAATTTTGGCCCCACCCCAAATTTCTATTTTTTAAACCGAGAGGCCAATTTGAACCAAATTTTATGTGAGGGCTTATTGGGTCATAAGTACCTAATTTATGCAGAAATTTTTTTTCCTGTAGCCCCGTGGGAACCACAGGAGCTAAAAATAGAAAAAAATTAAAACGCCTATATCTCAAAAACTGCACGGCAGTGAGAATTTTTATTTGGTGTGAAGCTTTCTTGGGACCAACAGAAAGGATTGGTAAAAAAAAATTGCTATCGGTTTTATCATAGGGTACTTTTTCGGGACTCTGAAAAAGTGCTGAGTCAGTATTTTTTAACACAGTAGGCAATGGGAAAAAAATAAAGAATTGTTTTCTTCCAAACCACTGCTCTAAAAGCTTTCATATTTTACATATAACATCTTTGGAACATTGATTCACATATTTGTAGAAATCAAATTCCTCGGTCCATATTTGGGTTCCCTATGGGAACCCAAATGTTCAAATTAGTGCAATATGAGGGATATATTTTAAAAATCTTCTTCTTCGGATCCACAAATCAGAATCTTTTGATATTTGCTATGCATCATCCTTAGGGGGGTGAGATTGATGTTTGTTCAAGCCAAGTCCCTGAGTTCATATTTGGACTCCCTTTGGGAACCCAAATTGTAACTTAGTGCAATACGAGGTATATTCTTTTAAAATCTTCTTCTTCGCATCCACCGGTCAGAATCTTTTGATATTTGGTATACAGTATGCTTAGGGAGGTGAGATTCAAGTTTGTTCAAGTCAAGTCCTTCGGCTCATATTTGGTCTCCCTGTGGGAGCCCAAATTATAACTTAGTTCAATATGAGGAATATTCTTTAAAAAAAATTTTTTTTTCAGATCCACCAGTCAAAATGTTTTGATATTTGATGTACAGCATTCTTAGGGGCTGAGAGTGAAGTTTGGTAAAGCCAAGTACCTGGGTTCATATTTGGGCTCACTGTGGGAGCCCAAATTATACCAAAATTTTTATTTTCCAAACCAAAAAGTCGATTTGAACCAAATTTGATATGAGGGCTTATTGGGTCATAAGTACCTAATTTATGCCGAAAATTGTTTTCCTGTCCCCCACGGGAACTGCAGGAGCTAAAAAATTTTTTTCTTTTTAAATGCCCATATCTCCAGAACTACATGGCACTGAGAATTTTTATATGGTGTGAAGCTTCCTTAGGACCGGAAGAAAAAAATGGTAAAAATTTTATCATAAGGTTCTTTTCTAGGACTAAAAGTGCCGAGTCATCATTTTTTAACAGTGTAGCTAATGGGAATAACGTTGAAGAATCTTCTTCTCCCAAAACACTGCTTCAGAAGCTTTTATTTTTGGGCTCCCTATGGGAGCCCATGTATAACTTAGTTCAGTATGAGAAATATTCTTAAAAAATCTTTTTTTTCTGTTACTCCTGTCAGAATCTTTTGATATTTGATTTTTGATTTTCTTAGAAGTGGCAAATTGAAGTTTGTTCAAGTTCTGCTTTATTGATAAAATTGGGCCCAGTAACCAATTCCTGCGTTGAAAGCCCTGTAAAGTGGGCAGTAATAGGCATAAACGATTGACCAAACCTGATATTATAATTATGCCTCTGTAATGATGTAGCCTTAGAAAGTGACCTTAAATTCCAATAAATAAATAGATAAATTATTGAGTACCCAATATGGGGATCTAACATATGAACACTCTGGGTTACTAAGTAGAGAAAACACTTTTATGTTGAAAAACTGATAATAACCACAAGGCAGAATCCCTTGCTATTTTGGTGATATGACTCGGCCAGTATCAGGTGAGCGCCCTCAGGCCCCGTGGGGCCTCTTGTGACTTTATCGGGGTGACAGTGACCTAGAAATTGGTGACCTTGACCTTTTATTTCGAAACCGGCTGGGCCGATCGGGCTAAAATTTCATATGTGCGGGTATATTGACCCATCGATCATTTTGACTTTATCGTGGTGCCCGTGCAGGGTGACCTTGAAATTGGTGATAACCATCTCCTCCCGTGCAGCACCGGGTATCACCCGTTAGTAACTTATAAATTAAGGAGACAAACGAACTCGAGTCAACAAAATTACCTTTTTGTTTCTCAAATTTCTAAATCTTTCCAATGACCTCGCCAACAAGGTGGGGAGTGGGGGTCAACCCCTTCTGTGCTTGCCCCCATCTCGCAGCTGCATGGCTCTGGTGATGATGCGCATCATATTCCGTACGCCTTCCTCCAAAGATATTACACTTAGCCCCCCCCCCCCCCCCCCCAAACTTTGATGCCCTGGCTACGTGCTTGTTGGTTTGGGGGAGGGCACAATTTTTCAGATATATATCTATATTTTGCCCCTCCCCCTCTCTCTCACACAAATTCACACATGGCCTTGTGATGAATAAAATAATTACCCATATTTTTGTGTACTTTTCACATCTTTTTCTTTTCAATGCTTCATTCTGTCATTGTTATTGTTTTGTTTTCGCAATCTGTCTCTCTGTAGGTGTTAATTGCTTTACAATAATAAATCTTACAAATCTTGATCAAAGATGTTACTGGCCGCCTGCAAGAACTGAATAACATTCGAGATCTTTTGCTTCCAAAGCAAGGCTAGTGGTGGAAAGGAGGAACTGTGGTGTTTGAGGAGTTGGTAGTTTGTTACCCATTCACGATTCCCTCTTCAATGAATACGGATGCAGGGCTATGAGGAGTCTTCTGGTGTTCTGCTGTGGGAATGGTTTTCGTTCAAGGATTTTTACTAATAGCGATAGAGCCCTACCAGGCTGTGATTTTCTGCCTGACTCTCCGATGCTGTAAAATTTATATCGGAGGTCTTCTTTTCTAGTTTAGTTTGTTGTAGCATGCTCGTACAATTTGTATATTCTTGTAAATATTAATAAGCCTTTTGATACATCCAGACTGAATGAGTCTCCATGTTTTGTTTTTTCGGGGGAGGAGGTTGTTGTTTTGTTTTGTTTTGTTTTTTCTGTTACAATGCATCAGCTGAATGCATATACTGCATGTACATTTTCTAAGCCGATAAAATTGACTTGCTTTGAGTATATCCTGCCGTCAAATAGGTGGATAGTGTAGGTATTATTTCGCAGTGTTTGCAATAGTATACATTGTATATGTGTTTGGCAATGGCGAACAAAATTTTTGAGCGGAATTCGAGAAATTTATTTTAGACTGTTTATTTTTCTCGTGAATCTATGTATACTGTACAGCGTCTCTAAAACTTTGCCCCATCTAGTGGGGTTTAATGGCTACGGGATTCATCTTGTAAGTTTTTATGTGTACCTATACTATGTATGGTACACATAATGCCGGCATCCGGGTGGCCATCCTTTGTCTGTCCGTCCGGCATCCGTATCCATTTCTTTGGTATTCGATAACTTGAAAAATATTGCTTGGATTGTCAAGTTTCTTTATATTTGTGTTCAGGTTACTGATGTGCTGATCTGGTAGTTTTTGGTGTAAATCAGATAATTTGATCCTGAGATTTTAACCCTTTATCCTTCAAATTGAAAATTCCTCCAATCCCTTTGGCATTCGATAACTTGAAAAATATTGCTTGGATTGTCTAGTTACTTTATATTTGTGTTCAGGTCACTGATTTGCCGAGCTGTATAGTTTTTTATGTAAATCTGATGATTTGATCCCAAGATATTAACCCTTTATCCTTCAAATTGAAAATTCCTCCAATCCCTTTGGCATTCGATAACTTGAAAAATATTGTTTGGATTGTCAAGTTACTTTATATTTGTGTTCAGGTTGCTGATGTGCCAAGCTCTATAGTTTTTGGTGTAAATCTGTTATTTTGATCCTGAGATATTGACCCTTTATCCTTCAAATTGAAAATTCCTCCAATCCTTTTGGCATTCGATAACTTAAAAAATATTGCTTGGATTGTCAAGTTATTTTATATTTGTGTTCAGGTTACTGATGTTCTGAGCTGTATAGTTTTTGGTGTAAATCTGTTATTTTGATCCTGAGATATTAACCCTTTATCCTTCAAATTGAAAATTCCCCCAATCCCTTTGGCATTCGATAACTTGAAAAATATTGCTTGGATTGTCAAGTTACTTTATATTTGTGTTCAGGTTACTGATGTGCCGAGCTGTATAGTTTTTGGTGTAAATCTGTTATTTTGATCCTGAGATATTAACCCTTTATACTTCAAATTGAAAATTTCTCCAATCCCTTTGGCATGAGATAACTCCAAAAATATCAATCCGATTGTCATGTTACTTTATATATGTATTCAGGTTACTGATGTGTTGTGCTGTATAGTTTTTTATGTAAATCTGGTAATTTGATCCAGAGATATTAACCCTTTATCCATCAAATTAGACACTCCTCCAATCCATTTCTATATGTACCCATACCATGTATGGTGTACATAATGTCGGCATCCCCGGTGGCCCTCCGTCATACAGCTTTCTACTAGCTGTGCGTATGGGTACACATCTGACGATTTCATCGGCCTCTTTTTAAATTGTCTCTTCACCCGTTTTCTGTGGCTGGTCAACAAAAAAATACGCTGCATGCACAGTGATTACAGGCTCCAATGCATGCCAACTTGTTTGCAAACTTTGCAGTTACCGTGTAAGTTATTATGCAAACCACAAGATGAATGTCACACACAAAACACTGAAATGAACACAGTAGCAATTTCTGTGAGACCGTGTTTACTGCCAACCATCAACACTAATCTCTTTCACACACAATCACTGACCAACACAGTGTTAGTTATCTCTGCTCTAACACAGAGTTTCGCTGGAAAACTCTGCGTTTTGATGAAGTGTAAACACCGTGCCCAGTATTTCATGTGGTATACACTCTGTACGTACTGTACAACATCTCAGATTCAAGTTTGTTCAAATTGAGTCTGTAGGTTAATATTGGGGCTCGCTATGGTAGCCCAAATTTTAACTTTAGTTCAATAAGAGGAAATTGTTTTTTTTAAATTTTCTTCTTCAGGTCCATCAGTCAGAATGCATTTATATTTGGTATATAACATCTCCAGGAGGTTGGGGGTCAGATTAAACTTTGTTCAAATCGAATGCCTGAGTTAATATTTGGGCTCCCTATGAGCGCCAGAATTGGCCATGTAGCTGAAGAATTAGAAATTTTGTATTCAGTACCCTCCAGAGTTGGGTAACTAAGATTAATCCACATCTAGGTTGTATCGACGGGCTTCATAGAGGAGGTCCACTTTTTATATTATGATCACCTGAAGACAAGGCATGATGTCTGGACTATTTTAGTCACCCCTGAGGGGCTCAAGGATTGACAGTGTATCCTATGAAGATGGATTGCTTAATGTTGATTCATTCTTGGACTCTGTTTATATTGTGTTCTGTTCAAGATGAGCGCTTCAGGCCCTGTAGGGCCTCTTGTTATTTTAGCTGATACTGCCCAGCACTACTTTTAAATGCTGTTCACGTGATATTCTTCCATTAACTGCGCTCAAATTCAATGTTAGTTGCCAATATGAATAACAACTGGTATTTAAGACTGGACATTATACAGTATATGATAATTGGGAAATATATACTCTGACATATTTTTTTTTTTATATTTCAGTAACTCTGAACTTTTGTGCTACACAAAAACCAAAATGTCTATCGGTGAAGATCAAGTTGAGGTTAGTGTTAACTTACATGTATGTCGAATAGTCTAGTGAATTAGACATTTGTCCTATAGAAATTAGTGTTCAACCGATTACCAAAAATGGTCGCAGACCGATTACCAGTTATTTGAGCTCACAATCGGCCGATTCTGATGCCGACCCCGATTGTAATACCATGCACTACTAGACAAGTCGAGGCTCGAAAGAACTACATTAAACTAAACATTTTTCTTTCTTGACTGGAGTCGTAGTAAAATTACCAGTCGCACACACTTGGGCGGTAAACGTGGCTCTCACAGAGCCACGTTTATCGCCCAAGTGTGCACGACTGGTAATTTTACTGCGACCTGAGTCAATGGAGTACAACCTTCACTTTCCTGGTAGGAACTGGCGATTGCCACAAGTACGTTCGATTGTGAGCTTTACTTGTCGTTTAACTTGTGTATCTCGTAAAAGGGGCGTCTGGAGAGATTAAGCATACACACTGTGGTTCTTTCTCAACTTTATTGAATGGTATCATTTTACATTAGCAGTTGAACAAGATAATAAAATGCGATTAATGAATCATTGCAAAATGCTTGGCAACAATCGGTTGAACCGATGTTCCACAGAGCTCGCCTTGAGTAAAATGGTCGGGGCCTAAAAAAAGTGCCCCACATATTGAGGTCGGGGCCTTTTCAGGGCTGATTTTCCATTTTGTCCATTATTGTTAGTGCTTTTCTGTGGAAAATGTCGGGGCTTGAAAAAAAGCCCCTAGCAAGTGCTCCTCGGGGCTGATCTCGGGGCCTGGGCTGATCAGCCCCGACTCAAGGCAAGCCCTGGTTCCAGGACCCATTGCCGTTGTCATCCGATTGCCTACAATTGGCCGATTGTGGTGACCGGTTCTGATCATCGGTTGAACACTAATAGAAATTGTAATTGAAATAATAAGAGTTGTATATGAACTGGACTGGGGCTAGGTAGAATTGGGAGAGAAAATATATTGTGTATATCACAATATTATCATTCTTGATACCTGGAGTCCATCATTGGCATTTCAAGTAAACTTCAGCTAGAGCTGTAGGTTTTTAAATTTCTTGTTCGGTTTTGGTTTTGGTTTTTCAGGTGGAGTAAAACCTCGGTTCGGTTCGGTTTTCGGTTTGTTCATGAGGCCAAGTAAAAGTCAATAAACTCATTCTTATGTCCGGAATCATAACTGAATGGTAGTGAAATTGAGTGAAACTCAATGAATGCCCGAAATAAGCTTTATAATACATGAAGAATCAGGAAGGCCAATATAATAATTACCTAAATATACAGAACTTTTATTGTGCTTGGCCATTTTTCGAGGTCTGACACCTACACGCAACTTGAGGAAAGCTGCAAACACAACTAAACTGAAATGTCGGAAATTCACAGAATGTAGCCTTCCCAGAGTAGTGAGAGTACCCAGACACTGCCATTGGCAGTGTCTGGGTACTCTCACTACTCTGGGATGGCTACATTCTGTAAATTTCTGCAGCAAGAGAGTATTTAATAAAAAAAAAATGAAAAACCTTTGATTACGGGATGTCGACAGTTTCGGTTTCGGTTTTTTAAAAAAACTAAAAACCTCGGTTTGGTTTCGGTTAACCTACAGCTCTAACTTCAGCCAGTGACTGGCTGAACACCTGAGTTCTGTCAGAAATGTCATTGTCTCGCCCCATCGCATGAAAGAGCTTTCTATATCGAATGCTACTGAGATCTCTTCAGTTAATTTTAAGTGATCGCTTTCTGGTTTAATTCTCCAGAAAACTGGACTCTCTTAGCAGTATACAGTTGGCTCCCTGATATGGTGTGACATTTTTCACCAATGTTAAAACAAGGTGTCATGCAAATGTGCTCAAAGTTCATGTTTGTTATTTGTAATTAGCTCTCTTGTCAAAAGATCATACAGGTCACAACTTCTTGCTGTTAATCCTTTACCTAATGAATCCGACATATCCGCACGCATAATTCACAAAATGAGCAGTGGAAAAATCAAAACAAATGGTTTCCAGATGATAACTTTATAATGGTTCAACCCACGTTCATGAAACTTCATAGGTAGGTTGGCATCAGTGAGAGGAAGAACCCTATTTATTTTGTACTCGCTAGGTGAAAGGTAAAGGTCATGGTGACCTTCAACATAGTAAATCGTAAACAATTGATATCCGGATGATAACTTGATAATGGTTCGACTCACATTCTTGAAACTTCATAGGTAGGTTGGCCTAGGTGAGTAGAAGACCCCTATATATTTTAGTCTTGCTAGGTCAAAGGTCAAGGTCACAGTGACGTTGAACATAATAAATCGTAAAGAATTTGTTTCCAGATGATAATTTGACAGTGGTTCCACCCACATTAATGAAGCTTCATAGGTAGGTTGGCATTGGTGCAAGAAAGCGCCCTATTTATTTTGGAATCACTAGGTCAAAGGTCAAGGTCACAGTGACCCTTCACATAGTGAATTGTCAATAACTGGTTTCCGGACAATAAGTTGATATTGATTAAACCCACTTTTGTGCTGTCACAACTCTATATTGGATCAGTGATACTATCGCCATTTTTTGTTGAATACCTTCATTGGCGTCAATACATTTGATTGGCTTGAATACATACCTTAATTTGCCACTTTTTTATAATTACATAATTTTATATGCCATAGTTCATGAAGGTTGAGAGTCTTCAAAATCCTTGAATTTGGCTCTATGGGGGCCCTGGAAAATACTTTAAAAATGTTGACATTGGCCCTGAATTTTATGTATCCTTGCCTCTGGACAGGAACCTTGCTTTGCAAAGTCCAATGTTCATTTCGCTCTCATGCTTTACCATTTACTGTATGAATCGTCCCTCTCCATTCCTGTAATATTCAGATTGAGCAGTTAAAAAATGAACAAAACCATATCATGTGACCCCTCATTGGAATGAGCTCATATTTAAAATAATAAATTTTAATATCCTGTGCATCGGATAAAGGGTTGAAATCCTCAAATTCACCTGGGGTATGTACATTTACATTGCCTCTGGATCAATGAAACATCCATAAAGTTGTTTTCAGCCAAGCAAAAATTCATGTTCTCTGAAACAAGCACTAGGGCTGCACGATATTCGGATTTCAATACCGGTAACGATATTTTAAAAAATATCGCGATATATCGGTATATCGTCAAGTTCAAAACATAACATGGAAGATTCTCACCCAAATTGTCCCAATATTATTTTTTTGACATTCGAAGTCAAATAATTACGTTTTAAAAGCATTGAAATAATAAGCCTAGTACCTTGTCTTAATTCATTCTTGTATAAATATTTGGAAATAAACTTCATGATGGCACAACAAATATCGTTTATTTTGAGTCAATAATTTCATATAAATATATACTATTTGATCCATCGCTTTACAAAACAAAAATGCTTAACCTGCATTTTGTCGTATACATGTGAATAGATCACAACTAGAGGGCGTTTGCCATATACTGGTTAAGCAGGACGCCGCTAGAGGGCTAGGAGTTTGTACACTTTTCCACAAATGAAAGCAGTCAGTTTTGTCACGTGGTATCACAAACAGCTGAAACGCACATGCTCGATAGGCACGTTTTGATGGAAACACCTCGTGCAGTGGGTGAATGCTGGCGATGTATAAATACTATTTCAATATTAATCACTCTTAACAAAGTGAAAATAAACAATATTATTCCCTTTATATTTTATTAGTGTTTTGATGACTATCTGTATAATTTTTAAGATGTGGAATACAAGTCAGATCAAAACGTTCACCTACTTTTCAAAACATTAACACTTGCGAACTGGTGTTGACAAAAATGAATATTCATTACCGCAGCGCTTGGAATTGTGGGATCATTAATACGTATGCGATTTGTTCATATCGAAAAGCACATTCCAAGTGTGTCGGTAATAAAATAAACTTTGAAAATATTACTGCAGTGCTTGAAATTGCGAGAACAAGTGCAATGAAGTGGGAGGAACTATTAGTATTAAACCAGAAATTTCCCTGTCCAACAAAAGCCATTATTAATGGAAATACGGTAATCATTCTTCACGGTTTACGTTCGAATCCATACTGTTTGGGGAAAATCTGTACTTTCCTGTGTCATCGGAGAAACAAAAATAAAACAGCTTATGGAAGAATATTTTACTAGTACCAGGACATGAAGTGTATTGATAAAAAAAAAACAAACAAACTGCTTTCACAGTTTCTGTTTACCGGTATATACACTTTTTTCAATCAGCTGTGCGATTAAATAGAATTTTTACGGAAAATGTCTGTCAATAAAAACTGCGGCTCGAAATGAATATCGTCACAGACAATATACCGGTATTAAAAAAAAAAGGACAATATTTAACCGGTTAAGATTTCAATACCGGTATTACCGGTATATCGAAATACCGTGCAGCCCTAACAAGCACCAGAAGTACTGTTAGTAAAAATCAGCCTGTGTCTCTCAACAAAGTGAGCGAGAATCCATGCAGATTCTCGCTGCACCTCTGCTAGTATTCGTGTGAAAAGAATTTAGTCATTTTAACCCTTTACCTAACATAGCAGCAGCAAATTAACCAATACAAGGCTGATATGACCTGGAATATCTTGCTTTTTCAACAAAATTGTACAAATATGGCTGTAACTGGAACCGGCTCATTAAGCCGGTTCCAATGGCATCCATATTTGTGAGGTTTTATTGATAATGTTGTTTTTGTGTTTTCTATTTAAAAATTAGCAAATTCAAATTAAAAACCTGTGTTGGATTAAGGGCTAACATGTGTTCTCAAATTACAACAGGGGTTCAACCATGGTGGCCTAATGGGTTCCTGGGACACTGATAGCAGGACAGGCAATTCTCACATTCCTTTCTGTTTTTGAACTGTAACCCATACTGGTTAATATTCCAACTACATCATCAAGGCATGCCATCGATGAAGGCATGCCTTGATGATGCAGTTGAATATTTCATCAGCTTTACAGCACCCCCCCCCCCCTCCCCCTCCTCCTTTCACCCAATCGGTCATCTTCAAAAAAATCATCTTTAATAAAACAAAAATAGCATCTCTGCATTCTTGCAGCTCCTTCAGAGAGATAGGATTCTACAGTGTACTTAACCCTTTACCCAACATAACGGCCAAAACTGGCCAGTGCTATTCTAAAAAATTGCCAGTTAATTTTCATTATTTTTTCATTTTTTGTCTCAAAAACATAGGTTACAACCTCTTGTTTGAACAAGCTCGATGGGCTCATTCCAAAGAGGGGTCACAGCCTATGTTTTTGAGACACAAAATGCAAAAAATTAGTTATTCAAGAATTTTTTTGGCAAGTGTCGTCTGCTTTTCATGTTAGGTAAAGGGTTAAGAGAAAAATGGAAGGATAATTTTGACTGATTTAAATTCTCTATCTGCTTTTGTAATCATAGTATTGTAATTTCTCTCAATGTGTCCACATTCTACAGTACGTGGAGAGTGGATTGTAACTAAATCACCCGTGGAGTGGAGTTATCACCCAAGCTATAACTTTCAAATTTTGTACACATCAACAAAAAAACACAAGCAATGTTTCAGCCAATGGACCTCCGCGTTTAACCCGGAGGTCCATTGGCTGAAACTTTGCTGGTGCTGGTTATGCTTTGCAACAAATTTGCAATTATTGCTCTGGTGGAATCTCCACTCTGCGGGTGATTTAGTGATAATACACTCTCCGCGTACTGTACATGACTTCAGTCTCATTCTTAGTTTTCAAGGTGATAATGAATCTTGGGAGTTTTGAAAATGTGTTATGATGAAAACTGTCCTTTCTTGTATGAAAGCAGGTTTTTATTGGATGATTTTAGGTACCGATACTCACATTCCAAATACTAATAAAAGACACTATTATTAACTCATCATCTAACGAAACAGTCACATTCACCTGTATAATTTACAAATGGAGCAGTTGAAAAAAAAGTTCAACAAAACCATTTCATGTGACAACTCATCAAGCTTGTTCCAATGTGGAGTCAAATGATATGGTTTTGTTGAAAGTTTTTGAGAAAAAAAAAGTGAAGTGGCAAATTTTTATTTTGTGTAAGTGGGTAAAGAGTTGGTTTCGGAGAAAAATATTGACTGCCATTATTATTTGGCGATAAAATGTATAGTGAAAATGTCATTATTTGGCAAAGGGGCGATTATGTCATGCTCTCACTGTCACATTTTCTCACTTTTTGACTTGTCCACCGGTTAAGCGAATAAGCGAGAAAATATGACAGTGAGAACACAACATAGATTAAATGAACTTAATTCCTTTCCAAAGTGTGATTTACTGGGATTTCCCGGTTTGATTATAAATGATAACTTCACAAATAAATTATGCAATCAATAATTGTGTCATGTATTCGTGCGTGCAAACGAAGACGCTTTGCCGTGGGTGTAATGGGGACTTCATTGTTTTTTGGTTTTTTTTTTTGGTTTTTTTACCCTTTACCCAACATGAAAAGCAGACGACACTTGCAAAAAAAATTCTTGAATAACTATTATTTTCATTTTTTGTCTCAAAAACATAGGTTATGACCCCCTCATTGGAACGAGCTTGACAAGCTCGTTCCAATGAGGGGTCACAACCTATGTTTTAGAGACAAAAATGAAAAAATAATGAAAATTAATTTGCGAGTTTTGAGAATAGCGCTGGCCGTTTTTTGCCGTTATGTTAGGTAAAGGGGTAAATAATATAATTATCATTAATAATGAAAAGTAATAAACAGAGTAATCGCTTGGCAGAACTGGTTACGTGAAATAATTCATTCGAGGCGAGGGACTATTTTGTAAAACACTCGTGCGCATTCGCACACTCGTGTTTGTACAAAACCCCTCAGCTCTCATGAATTATTTCAAGTAACCAGTCCAGTCAAGCGATTACTCTCTATTTATTCATTTGTTATTACTATAATTTTTTTTTTTTCTGACTCCTCAGGCTAAGCAACTCATTAGCTTGAACCCCTAAGTATGATCAAAAGGAAGTTAGGCTGAGCCCAATGAAGATATGTACAGACCTGGCCTTCTGTGGTGCATGGTGTTATACAAACTACATGTATTCATTTTTTTCAAGTTAAGGAGCCTGGCGTGTCATTTACTGGTACTAAATATTCCTAATATATAGAAAAGCTTAACCCTTTACCTAATGTAACGGCCAAAACCGGCCACCCTATTCTCAAAAATCGCCAATTAATTTTCATTATTTTTTTCATTTTTTGTCTCAAAAACATAGGTTATGACCACGCGTTGGAACGAGCTCATCGAGCTCGTTCCAACGATGGGCCATAGCCTATGTTTTTGAGACAAAAAATGAAAAAAATTAGTTATTTAAGAATTATTTTTGCAAGTGTCGTCTGTTTTTTTAGGTCAGGTAAAGGGTTTAAACCCAAGGATTTTCCTGAAGCCGAATCAAAACTGAATCTGGAAAATCAAAACTTCCCAATTCCTAGTACATAAGACGGATGGGGGGAGGGGGAATGGTGGGAAAAATGTTTCATACTCAATTGGATGAGAGGGAATTTTTATGGTGATGGAGATATCTTACAAACCATTGTTTCAATGGGTTTGTATTAAACTTGTTTGTTTTTCATATTTTTTCAGTGTCCACTGTGTATGGAACCTTTAGAAATAGATGACATCAATTTTTTCCCTTGCACATGTGGCTATCAGGTAAGTATCTGAAAAGTACAGTGGGATCCACTTAAGTACAGTGGGATCCACTTAATTGGATAACACTTAATTGAATGACCCTGTTAGCTGAATATAATTTCCAGACCAAAAACCATTTACCATACTTCATTACAAATTGACCTGTTGATTGCATATAGGTTATAGACTAAACTCTTGTTTCTTGAATAAAAAAATCTTGTAGTCTGTCAATAAATTCGCCTTGCAATCATCACATTCCTCTTGTTCCCCTTCAGCATACCCAACACAGGCATTTAATCTTTTATACCTTGTTTCAACAAGAGCTCCAAGAGCTCCGTCAGACAAGATAAAATAGTATATGCACTCAGTTTATCTCTAGAATGTTTGAAAGTGACCAAATCCTTGTTAATTGAATTCTCATGTAAATTGAATAATTTTCACTGTCAAAGTGGCTGAACATTCAGTTAACAAGGTTCCACACGATATCAGTTTTACAGAGCCTGAATGCAACAGATGATTAATTGAACATGCCTTACCAGGGATTCATTTGGGTGCCTACAGGGGCTGAATATGGACCTTTTCCAAATGACATTTAGGCATGATTTTTAGCTCACCTGACTGAAAGTCAGTGTGAGCTTTTCTTATCACTCTTCGTCCGTCCGTCCGTCCGTCGTCCTGTGTGAAGGTGGTGTTTGAGCCTCTTTCTCCTAAACCACTGGCCACATTTTAATTAAATTTCATGTAAGTAGTGGTTATATTGGGCCATTTGGGTTTTTCTTCAAATTGGATTTCTGCTCATATTGTGGAGTGTGAGGGGGGGGGGGGGGGGGGGGGGGGGGCAAAATGCACAAAATTTAAAAAAATCTTCTTCTCATGAACCAGCCATAGCAGAGACTTGATATGTGGTATGCAGCTTCCATTTGAGGTGTAGACTGTTCAAGAGAAGTTTGACAGGCAATATTTACCTTTGTTCTGAGAGGGGCAAGAATTTTTGCCCTGCCCAAAATTTCTATTTTCTGAACCCAGAGGCCGATTTGAACCAAATATAATATGAGGTATTATTGGGTTATATGTACTTGATTTATGCAAAAAAAAAATTTCCTGCAGCCCTGTGGGAACCGCAGGAGCTACAAATAGAAAAAAATTAAAACGCCCATATTTCCAAAACTGGACCGCATCGAGAATTTTTGTATGGTGTGAAGCTTCCTTAGGACCAACAGAAAGGATTGGTAAAAAAAAATTGCCATCGGTTTTATCATAGGGTACAGTTTCGGGACTTTGAAAAAGTGCGGAGTCAGCACTTTTTAACACTGTAGGCAATGGGAAAAACATTAAAAAATCTTCTCCAGTTCCAGCAGGAAGAATCTTTTGATATTTGGTATGCAGCATTGTAGGGTGGATCTGATTCAAGTTGGTTCAAATTGGCCCCCTGGGTTCATATTTGGGCTCAGTATAGGAGCCCGATTTCGAACTTAGTGCATTTCAGGCAAATTTCTTTAAAAAATCTTCTCCAGATCTAGCAGGCAGAATCTTTTGATATTTGGTATGCAACATTGTGGGGTGGATCTGATTCAAGTTTGTTCAAATCGCCCCCCCCCCCCCCCCCCTGGATTCATATTTGGGCTCACTATAGAAGCCTGAATTCGAACGTAGTGCATTTCAGGCAAATTTCTTTAAAAAATCTTCTCCAGATCCAGCAGGCAGAATCTTTTGATATTTGGTATGCAACATTGTGGGGTGGTCAAGTATCAGGATTTCACGGTAACGATAGTTACCGGTAGCGTGTGGTACCCGTGGTCACAAAATGACGGAACCGAAATATCGTTACCCACTCAATCTGTCACTAAAGACATTGAAACATTTGTTGTTGAAAGAAATGCTCATAAGAGCTGCTCGTTGGTGAACAATCATCACTGTGATAGAAACGAAATGCTGTTTACATCGAATACAGAAACAAGTTGAAGTGGGAAAAACACGTGTGTACCGTTTGCACACGTTAGACATTTCAACCAATAACATTCTCGGAATGAGTAAAGTGCGGGACCCTTTCGCTGAAGTGAATGTGATTGGCTCATTCTGTAAACATCTTGACGTTTTTTTTTCGTCAGTAACATGGTCCTTTTGGCTGCCGCGTACTCTCTTTTTATAACCAATGTAAACTTTAAAAAAACTAATCATTAAATGGTTTATATCTGATATTTTATCCAAGTTAAAGCAAAGCCTTCTTGTCCTCAAGGGGCAAAATACACCACCACCATTCTACTCTGTAGATTATGAGGCCTAAAACTTGAACCAAGAACATGAAATTTTGATGGCAAAGAAATAATTACAGAAATAAAAAATAAAATAAAAAACTGCTTGCCCACGTGCAATTTTACAAATAATGGCCTGAGAAACAAGATCTACTTTGTGTGCCTAAGCAGATAATATTAAGACAAAGTTTTTGTTTTTCATTCATAGATATGTCGGTTTTGTTGGCACAGAATTAGAACAGATGAAAATGGTTTATGTCCTGCATGCAGAAAGGTAAATATTTTCTTTGTGTGTAGGGGGATTCAGAATAACAGTAATGGGATTTTCTCCAATCTTGAGAATGTTGAAATTATTATTAGAAAGGTATGGATATTTGGCCCTTTCAGGAAGCCATCATAGAAAATAATAGGTTTTTCAAATTTCTAAAAGGTATAAAGTGACCGAAAGCCATTCATATAAATTTGAAATTCATGTTTTGTTTAAATACCCATTCCTTGAAAATCAAAGACTTTTGAGAATAGCATACAAAGAAAAACTCAGTTGAATACTGTTAATTGAATACCAAGTTTGTCAAGAAAAATGTGTAATTAGGAATAATCAAGAAACCATAATCTGGTGAATTCCCCCTACTTGGGTGATAAAAAAAAGTTATCATCCCTATGTGTTGATCAAGAAACTTGTATCAAGCAGGGATGATGTTCATCTAGTAGAGCTGTAGGTTTTTAAATTTCTTGGTCGGTTTCGGTTTTGGTTTTTCAGGTGGAGTAAAACCTCGGTTCGGTTCGGTTTTCGGTTTGTTCATGAGGCCAAGTAAAATTCAATAAAACTCATTCTTATGTCCGGAATCATAACTGAATGGTAGTGAATTGAGTGAAACTCAGTGAATGCCCAAAATAAGCTATGTAATATAGTGCTGTAGGTTTACCGAAATTTCGGTTCGGTTTTCGGTTTTTACAAAAAACCGAAAACCGAACCGAAAAAAATGTGCACCGTACGGTTTTCGGTTTTTGTATAAAACGCCCCCGCTATTGTCACATCGTCTATGACAGCGTTAAATTTGACAGTTCAGTGTTGATCGCAGATCGCCAACATGGCAGAGAAGACCAAACTAGCGTGTTCCGTCGTTGACATCTTCCAAAGACTTAATAAAAGGGTTTGTGTGTGCAGTATCTGTAAAAAAGAGTTGTTGCTGAACATGGGAATACCTCCAATCTACGAAGGCACTTGTCTGTGCACCACAAACAGAAATTTGTGGAAATAAAAGAGCAAGAAGAGGCATTGGATCGGAAAGCGTGTAAAACAGAAAGTAAGTTTATTACCTGTAACCTTGACAACCACTCTGCTCGCTAAATAAATCCATCGAATTAATAACGGAATGCGGGAATAAATCCTGACCAGTTTTGTTGAAAACGTTATTCATCACACAACATGAACTCCCCACTTCCAAATCCAAAAGAAATTGATCTATAGATTAGAATATTCCCATTTTCTAAGTTTAGTTTTAGTAAACTAGAAGATTAAACTACACATTTACTTTTCTAAGAAATTAAGAATTCTCCATGACCCTTGAGTCTTGACCTACATGCCCGCCTGACATATGAAACGAAAATGAAAGCAGGAACTTGCCTTAAAAGTCTATTTATAAAATAGGGAAACCCACAAATTGCGCAAAATGTTTCAGATTAAATTGCAAATGCCAAATACACTGCTGCAGCCTCCATTACGGGCTACTGAGCGTATGCACATTTAATTGAAAAAATTAAAAATATTTTGAATTATTCATTTATTTATTGGTGTATAATGTGACGTCACATATTTCTGGCACAATGGCAAATCATGACCTCAACATGAATATCAATGCAAGACCAGGGTGAGCATTGATAATCCATGGTGGCGATGGTGCCCATTTTAGAGCGGGCTTGCCTTGCACCGCCGGAACCTGTTTACCATAGTGAACAGGCACTGCTTCATTTCGTAGGGGGTGGGGGTGAGGGGGTGAATAGTGTACATGAAAATTACTAAACAGTACCACGTGTTTGGGACTGTACTGTGGGCAAAAAAATTGCAACAATAATGAATAATGCCTAACACACAACTCTCTCTCTCTCTCTCTCCCCCCCGAGTCTGGGTCAGTGACTTCGAGTTCGCATTAGCTCTCTACTGACTCTAGTCTCTTTTTTTCTTTCTCATTTACCTGAAACTCTACAGTCTGAGATTCTGGAGCCCCCCCCCCCCCCCCAACACACACACACACACCACCACCACACAGTAACAATACCCGCGCACACCCCCTTTCCGGTAACTTGTTCCATATATTTATTTCATTTTTGGCTTTCAGACTGAGTCCTCAAGCACTGCTGCATCTTTAAAACAACAGCCACCGCAGGTGGCATGCTTCAATCCTATCTTGTGCACACCCAAAAATGGAGTAACACAGATCATCGTCAAAAACAGTGCAACAGAAAACTCGCCGAGATGATTTGTGTGGACCTTCAGCCTTTAAGTATTGTTGAAGATGAAGGCTTCAAACAATTTGTTGAATCTCTGCAACCAGGCTACACATTACCTAGTCGATATACTCTACAGTACAAGTTGATTCCTGAACTTTATTCAAAATGCCAGGCGCGAATAAGAGACAAATTAAGCCAAACACAGTCACTTTCTATCACAGTGGATCACTGGACATCGGCAGCCAGAGAAGCCTACATGGCCGTAACTGCACATTTTTTCTCTGGGGCTAGTGAAGAAAAGGATCAGTTTGAACTTATTGATTGTTGTCTAAACGTGCAGTTCATGCTGAAAGTCATACAGCCCAAAACATTTCAGAAGAACTTGTGGACTGTATAAAATTTTGGGTCCCAAACATTAAAGCAAAAGACAGCAATCTTTCCGTGTTTGTTGTTACTGACAATGCTTCAAATATGCAAGCAGCGCTTAAGTTACTTCCAGCACAGACTTTCATACCAATTGGCTGTTTCGCACACACGCTGCAACTAGTCCTTAATGACGCCCTAAAACAATTTCCGGGAGTACAGAAAGTAATTGCCAAAGCCAAAAATATTGTGAGTTTTTTTAATCATAGTGCACAGGCCACATACAAACTGGCAGAAATGCAGAAAGCATTGAAAAAAAATCAACATAAGTTGAAGCAACAGTGCCCGACACGGTGGAACAGTACATTCCACATGATTGAAAGGCTTGTTGAACAGAGGGAGCCCTCTCTGCAGTTCTCGCCACTATAAATAAGTCAACAATCTGGAAACCTATGAATGGAAAATAGCTGAATCATATGTGGATGTTTTAAAGCCATTCAATGACATCACTGTCATGATGTCAGGGGCAAAGTTTGCAACTATTTCCATGGTGATTCCTTTGTTAACCGTGCTCGTTGACAAACTAAAATCTTGTGAAATGGACAACTTTGCTGATGCGGTAGTCAAGAGCATAGAGAAAAGATGGCCCGATTTTGAAAAGAATGAAATATTCTCAGTTTCATCTTTCATTGACCCACGTTTCAGGGGAGCCTGCTTCTCCACAACAGAAACGAGAGATTTAGCTTTCAGTTCTGTTGAAGAGAAACTGGTTTCTGCATACATGTCTAAAAAGTTAAGTAAACTACAAACAGATTCTGCAAGTGGAAATGTTGAAGAAGGTGTGAGTGCACATTCCATGGAAAAAAACACAATGGAAGTC
This sequence comes from Pictodentalium vernedei, assembly GCA_031216915.1. Taxonomy (NCBI): domain Eukaryota; kingdom Metazoa; phylum Mollusca; class Scaphopoda; order Dentaliida; family Dentaliidae; genus Pictodentalium; species Pictodentalium vernedei. The sequence goes on along the minus strand of CM062289.1, from coordinate 385,934,206 downwards.
ACTACTAGTGTAGCAGTTCAGGGCAGTGAAGGCGCTGTAGGGGATGTTGGCACTAGTTCAGCTAGTTGTGAAGTCAGAGAACCTTTTGAATCGTATCTTCTTATTCTTTGGAGTCTTCTGTCAAAGTTAAAGATGATATATGGAGTTCTTTTCAACGGTTCGTCTCACAAAGAAAAGTCAGGGAGGCTGAATGTGAAGCAGAAGATGAAGACTCAGTGAGAAAGAAAATGGAGTACGAGTTGAAAATGTATTGCGGAGAGCAACTGATTGACCCAAAACAGTGCCCGCTCAAGTGGTGGTCACAAAACTACCAAAAATACCCCCAATATTGCTCAAATGGTTCCCAAGTACTTATGTGTGCCCGCAACGTCCGTTCCAAGTGAACGGATGTTCAGTAAAGCCGGTTTGGTGATTGCCAACAGGCGCACTTGCTTGAAACCGGAACATGCCGAGCATTTGATCACACTGGGTCATAATTTGAAATGCCGGTTTGCAATGGACATTTAATTAATTTCATCAAGGATTAGATTAATTAAATGCCAATTGTAAAGCATATGCATAGTGCAGACTGTGTACAGTATTAGACTATCAGTGATTGCTGATTAGTGGATCAGTTGGTCCAAGCTGGGACTATGTTGTTATTTAAAATTGTTTATTTTCCCCCAACAAGGCCGTTTGCCATGACAGATAAAAAACAACAAAACAAAAAAAAAACATGCACACACACAAACTAACTGCAAGTACGCAGTTTATGGGACAGCAAGCTTGCCGATTTTTTACCCCCCCCCCCCCCCCCCCCCCCCCGGCACTCGAGGAGAGTTAGGGACTGCAAAAACTGCATTTTTTGTTTAATTTTTTCTTTCATTAAATTAATCTTTGGGCATCGGGCCATCGGCTCAATTTGAACTTGAAGACATAAAAACTGTGAAGTACGCTAATCAGAGGAGAATACAAGACTGAGCTTTTGAGTATTGTGGGAAATGATGGAGGTTTGCGGCTAACAATAGCTACAATAGTCTGTTAAAATTCAATAAATTTAAAAAAAGATCCAATTCCGTTCAATTTGTATAATTTTGTTACATCTTTGTAAAGTGAAAGTTGCATTTATTTTATTGGTAGTAACTAGTAAGTGATGATATGATCACTTAACGGCTGCAAGTGACTAAACTGACCAGGTATTCGCCTGGTCAGTGTAGTCACTTGCAGCCATTAAGTGGAACTCTCGCGTCTGGTTTAAGTGGTTTTGTTCTGTTCATAAGTTGAACTTATCAATTACTCAAATTATATAAATAAGCATGTTAATGGAACGGACAAATTCGGGCCGAGTCAGTCGGCTCCAATAACATGCTTATTTGTAGGTATTCCGCGACGTCAGAAATTCAGAATCAACATCAATGGGAATAAATTCAATACATTTAACTTGGGAGTTGGGAAGATTAAAAATCAGAGCTTGAAAAAAGAAGTAACGCCAGTATTGTTTAAAATATTTTTATTTCTTAAGTTTTTTTGCAATAAAAGGCACTTTTCTTGTCAGTATCTTGAACTTTCTTCGCTCTTGTAAGTCTTGTTCTGTGGCTGTATTCAAGTGTGCAGCCAGCCTGCCAACCAAACCCATCCAAGTTGAATGTCAACAACTCGGTGACGTCTGTGACGGACTCAGCTACTTACTGACCTGTCCTACTTGCACTAGTTGCAGACGCCATCACGCAAGAGTGAAGAGTGAAGACTGACATCTACTGAAAGTGTAAGATATGAAGGTAGAAGTTGGGTAGTTATTATAGTACATATATTGAGTCATTGACCATGAAATATACAAATAGTAAATACCCAAATCAATTTACCAAACAACAGTCAAAGTTCGTCCAATTGTCCATTTTTTCCCCACATTGTCAATCAGGGGCCGTCGCTTGAATCTCTGAAGTCAAACTGTCCTTTGTGCCAATTAAAGTATCGTTAGGATCCGAAATGTGGCTTAATGTGCACAATTTACACGGAAGACAGACTTTGTGGGGAAAAACCGAAACCGAACCGAAACCGATGTTTTCCTCAACGAAAAAACCGAAACCGAAACCGAACTGGATTTTGAAAAACCTACAGCACTAATGTAATACATGAAGAATCAGGAAGGCCAATATAATAATTACCTAAATATACAGAACTTTTATTGTGCTTGGCCATTTTTCGAGGTCTGACACCTACATGCAACTTGAGGAAAGCTGCAAACACAACTAAACTGACATGTCGGAATTTCACAGAATGTAGCCTTCCCAGAGTAGTGAGAGTACCCAGACACTGCCATTGGCAGTGTCTGGGTACTCTCACTACTCTGGGATAGCTACATTCTGTAAATTTCTGCAGCAAGAGAGTATTTAATAAAAAAAAAAAAAACGAAAAACCTTAGATTACGGGATGTCGACAGGTTTCGGTTTTAAAAAAAAACTAAAAACCTTGGTTCGGTTTCAGTTAACCTACAGCTCTATCATCTAGGTATCATGGTGAGCCCTTTGGGGCGAGTCGCGGTACATAATAGTAACACCACTGAGGCTTGATCCAAGTTTCTTGATCAAAACATTTGGTGATGACAAAGTTATCTTAGTATCTCAAACCCCACTTGGTGGTAATAACCAATTTATCTTACAATATTCCTCTCTTTCTGGACTTGTTTGCATATATTTTGACAACCATTCAGCGTCTATGAATTGATTTTTAGCTTAATTTGTCAAGATAAGTTATTGCCATCACGCATGCAGAAGTCTGTTAGTCTGTGAGGCTGTTCACATTTTCCTTTAGCACAGGCTACACCCTGTAGTTCTTGTCTGATCGTCACGAAATTTCATATGCAGGTTTGGGGTCATGTCTAGATGAGAACGTCCCCTTTTGGTCACGATTGGTCAACCGGTATGGCTGCCTGAGCCCAAAACCTGAAAACCATTAGCACAGTCTACAGGTCGTATTTATGAAGGGATTTCATTGTAACTTGGTAGGATGACTCCGTATGATGTCTAGATGAGAACTTCCCCATTTGGTCGCGACCTGTCATCCGTGACGACTGCCTGAGCCCAAAACCCGAAAATCTTTAGCACAGTCTACAGGTCATATTTATGGAGGGATTTCATTGTAACCTGGTAGGTTGTCTTCATATATATTGTCTAGATGAGAACGTCCCGTTTTGGACGCGATTGGGCAACTGTGACGGCTGCAGGGGCCCGAAAACCTTTAGCACAGTCTACAGGTCATATTTATGAAGGGATTTCATTGTAACTTAGTAGGATGACTCCAAATAATGTCCAGATGAGAATGTCCTCTTTTGGTCGCAATCATTCATCCTTGATGACTGCCCGAGCCCAAAACCCAAAAACGTTTAGCACAGTCTATAGGTTGTATTTATGGAAGGATTTCATTGTAACTTGTTAGGTTGACTCCATATAATGCCTAGATGATGACATCCCCTTTTGGTCGTGATTGGTCAACTTTGATGGCTACAGGTGCCCAAAGCCCGAAAACCTTGAGCACAGTCTACAGGTCATATTTATGAAGAGATTTCATTGTAACTTCATAGGATCACTCCAGATAATGCCCAGATGAGAACGTCCCCTTTTAGTCGTGATCATTCAACCATGATGGCTGCCCAAGCCCAAAACCTGAAAAACTTTAGTACAGACTACAGGTCATATTTGTGAAGGTATTTCATTGTAACTTGGTAGAATGACTCGGTATAATGTCGAGATGAGGACGTCCCCTTTTAGTTGCAATCGGTCAACCGTGATGGTGACAGGCCTGAAGCCCGAAAACCTTTAGCACAATGTACAGGCCATATTTATGAAGGGATTTCAATGTAATTTTGATAGGATGACTCTTTTTGGAACAATTTCACTGTAACTTGGTAACTTTCGTTGACGTACGTTAACTGTGAGGGCCACATACATTAACTGTGAGGGCCACATTAACCCACCCCTCAGTTCTTTAGTACAGTCTACACCTCATATTATTTTTATTAAAAACATAGCATACAGGGAACAGAAATTAACATACTCCCAATTATCACAATTCTTGTCTTATTTCATAATCCTTTCATAAACTCCTTCCTCAGTTTCTAATGTAGATAGTTAAAACTTTAGCATATGGTTACACATGCCTTGAAGATGTGCAACATCTATAAAGTTTGCAGAAAAAAATATTTTTTCACAAAATTATGGCCCTTTATCAACTGGTGTAATCAACTCCTCCCACAATTTCTAATGTAGAGTGTGGAATGTTAGGATATGGTTACATATGTTTGGAGATGAGCAACATATATCAGGCTTGCTGAAAAATATTTTTTCACAAAAATTATCAAACAAGTCACTTACATTTGGTAAAGAGGCGATGGTACTTTTTTTGTGTCACTCTGTGGTTTCACTTATTACTTTTTATGATAATGCCCCAATGGTCTGTAATCTGTCAAAGGTCTGTCATCGTTCATCCGTCACTGACTATTAAATGTTTCATTTCTATAATAGTATTCATGGTATTGCAGGGCTGGTACCATAGATGGGGCATGCCAGCCTCGGCGTTGTTCAAGTTGAATATTTTTCAACTGCTTAGTTTGTAAATTACGCAGCAGGCTGATGCAGTAGATTTATTATGTAAAGGGTTAAAATATCTTAATGAGCTTAATCTAGTGTTCTTGAGAGAAGTATTTGAGTGCTTTTATCAAACCTGTATTTTTGTTGTATTTATAGCAATATCCAGAAGATCCTGCAGAATTTAAACCGCTCACAGAAGATGAGTAAGTGTATTTACTTTATCTAATATACTTCACTTGAATTGAACAAATTATGATTAGGCCAAAAAAAGACGTTTGTTTCCACTAACCAGAACTGCCCTATTTCAAACCGCCTAGTCTAAGCATTTTATTGAAATCGCAGATGAATTAAAAAAAACTGTGGCATTTTTGCCACTTTCTAAATTGCACCACATATATTGATCATCAAAAAATTAAGATTTTATAAAAAAAAATAAAATATTTTATATAAAAGCCAATCAAGCTACGGAACTTTGCGAGTTGTATCCAAGTGTCATTCATAGGCACCGTAAGGATAGTCTAATGCCCATTTTGGACTAATATGGTACCATATTTCTAGTCTAAAACAAAACAATGGCGACCAGCAATATGGGACTCGCGTTGACTTTTGAAAAATGCCTTCACAGCCAAAAAAATGAATTTAATGAAAGTCATACAAAGCTTTGAATGTTTCCATGATGATGGAAGAAATTTTCTATATGATTCACAAAGATAAGTCAGTCGTTGTTAAATGTCGGACAAGTGCCGACTCGGATTTGTTCGACGTCAGGAAGGACATGACACTGTGCAAGCTGAACGACAATTTCAGGGTGATGTTTGTCCAGTTTGTTGAAAAGGTCATAAATTGGGTGGAGGGAACTGCATTGTGGAAAATTTTTTTTTTAAAAGTCTCTTAGCAGAAACAAACTTTGGTTTTTTTTAGGCCTTACTGATTAATAAAATATCCTGTTTATTACATATCTTAAATATCTGCAGTGGAACCTGTTAACTGAGTAATCACTTTGCTAGTCTCGTGGGAATCCTGGGAAGTGAATGAATGCGTGTTTGATCACTGATAAAGAACTTTTGTTTTACAGGCGTCTAGATTAGTCTAATATTGGCACAATGACAAATATGGATCCACTGCTGTGGCCTGGTGGGAGAGAAAAGTACCAGCATTCACCCCTTCTTGTCATCTGTTTCATATACTTTCTTGGTAATTTTCTGTTTAGAATCCTAGTTTGCAGTCCTTTGTTGTAGGTCTTCCCTCTTCCTTGTTATTATAATTTCTCCACCTTGAGATACAATTTACTCAAGAAGTTTTCTTAGTTTTCTGGCATCAAGCCAAAATCCTATTTAAATGTAAATTAACCATGACAATTAGTAGGAAAGACCACAAATATGAATACATAATAAATCTCAAGCTTTGAGTACTTCCTCATACTTTGTCAGTGAAAAGAATTTTGTAGCGAAAGTGAAAATAAATTTGTGTTGAGAGTTTTCCACACTTTTTTTCACCATAAGTTGTGATAATTGGTTGATTTTTTGTAAGTGACTTTGTCATGGGTTCCTGCAAATCGAGTTCAAGTTTTTCTGTGTTGGATAGGGTTTTTTTTTTGCCAAGTTATTGACCTTGAACTTAATTTATGATGTGGGCATGCATGTCATACTGACACATCTGGTTTTTTAAAAGTGTTGACCCCCCAGCAATATAAGGTAAACTGCTGATCTCCCTGTGGGAACCCTGGGAAGTGAAGCAGTGCATGTTTAATGTGGTACTGCTTGTTTACTGTTGTAAACAAGCTCTGTTTTCCTGGTAATTTACTGGTACATTAGGATCCAGTCATCCATGCTTGGGGTTGAACTTTTCTAAAATGGGCAACATGAGTATAAACGATTGGCAGGACTTGAATTTATATCCAGTTTGCACGCATGAGTAGCCATTGTGCAGAAATATGTGACTTTAACCAGCCAATAAATAAATAAATGGTTATAATGCCTCTCGCAAGTAGATGGCAGGAAATAATCCAACCAAAAATAAAAGTATTTGATCATCGCTTTATATTTAATATTAAATGATTTTGTACCCCTTATTTCAGATTACAAAGAATTCGAAAAGAAAGAAAACAAAAAGATTTACAGAGAAAACAGAAAGCTGCCGAAAACAGAAAGCATTTAGCAAATGTTCGGTATGACATCATTTTATTTTTAGCTCAACTTTGGCAAAGCCAAATTTGAGCTTATGCCATGGCCCGTTGTCCGTATGTCCGCCTGGCCGTCTGTCCGTCTGTCCGTCAACAATTGGATACGGCTCGGGCTAGAGGCCGTATTTATGAACCGATCTTTACGAAACTTCTTGGGTATCTTTGTTATGACCGTGGGACGAGAACGAGTGTTTTTGGGTGAAGTCCGAAATTCAAGATGGCTGCCAGCCACCATTTTGTACCGACAATGCAGAAATCTGTTTTTTGTACAGAACTTCCATATGAAAGCTCTGATTTGAATAATTTTTTGTATGAATGTTTAGTACCATGGGATACATCACATATAATACGGGGTTTTTTCTCGTGCGGAAATTATGCAAATTAGACTAACTTTGATGTTTTTTGGTGTTACTTTCAGCACTGTAAGTGCAAATGCCAATACGGCTCGGGCTAGAGGCCGTATTTATGAACCGATCTTTACAAAACTTCTTGGGTACCTTTGTTATCACCGTGGGACGAGAACGAGTGTTTTTGGGTCCGGTCCGAAATTCAAGATGGCCGATGGCAGCCATTTTGTACAAAATTTGGTGCAATCAGATTTTTGCACAGAACTTCCATATGAAAGCGCTGATTTCAATAATTTGTTGTGTGAATGTTTAGTACCATGGGATACATCACATATAATACGGGTTTTTTTCTCGTGCAGAAATTATGCAAATTAGATGAACTTTGATTTTTTCAGTGCTACTTACACACAGTAAGTACACATGTCAATACGGCTCGGGCTAGAGTCTGTATTTATGAACCGATCTTCACGAAACTTCTTGGGTACCTTTGTTATCACCTTGGGACGAGAACGAGTGTTTCTGGGTGTGGTCCAGAATTCAAGATGGCTGCCAGTGGCCATTTTGTACCGAAATTAGGTCTAATCAGTTTTTTGTACACAACTTCTATACGGCTCAGGCTCGAGGACGTATTTATGAACCGATCTTTACGAAAATTCTTGGGTACCTTTGTTATCACCGTTGGATGAGAACGAGTGTTTTTGGGTGTGGTCCGAAATTCAAGATGGCCACCAGCAGCCATTTTGTACCAAAATTAGTGCAATCAGTCTTTTGTACAGAACTTCTGTATGAAAGTTCTGATTTGAATAAAGTTTTGTATCAATGTTTAGTAACATGGAATACATCACATATAGTACGGGTTTTTTTCTCGTGCAGAAATTATGCAAATTAGATGAACTTTGATTTATTTAGTGCTACTTATACACTGTAAGTGCACATGTCAATACAGCTCGGGCTAGAGGCTGTATTTATGAACCGATCTTCACAAAACTTCCTGGGTACCTTTGTTATCACCTTGGGACGAGAACAAGTGTTTCTGAGTGTGGTCCAAAATTCAAGATGGCTGCCAGTGGCCATTTTGTACCGAAATTAGGTCCAATAAGTTTTTTGTCACAACTTCTACACAGCTCATATTTGTGAACTGATCTTCACGAAACTTCTTGGGTACCTTTGTTTTCACCTTGGGACAGGAATGAGTGTGTTTTGGGGTGCCTTTGTTATCACTGTGCTATGAGAACAAATATTTTAGGGTTCAGTCAGACCCACTCTGGGACTCAAAGATTTCTTTTCTAGTTTAGCATCTGACTGTCACCCACCTTTACAATACTTTACCTATACATTTGTTACAGGCAACGGCCAGTATTTATGTACAGACCGTTACAATACTTTATATGTACCTTTGTTATCAGGTCATTACCTAGATGTTTGTCATTGCTGTGTCACATACTATACATGTACATGTCTTTGTCTTGACAAGTTGAGCTACAGTGTCATTGACACTTTCATTATTGAATAACAAAATATTTTCAGTGTGATACATGTATTTTTATGCCCCGCCAAAACAAATTTGCCTGGGACCAAGCAATGGGATTGGTCCATGGTCTGTGCGTAACAACTTTAGACTGTATCTCGGTCAGTGCATGTCGGATTTGAATGATTTTTAGCTCAACTTTGGCGAAGCCAGATTTGAAGTATTGTCATGGCCCATTGTCCATCAGTCAGTCCGTTGCGCCGTCAACATGGCTCTGGCTAGAGGCCGTAATTATGAACCGATCTTTACGAAACTTCTTGGGTACCTTTGTGTTTTGGGGTCCGGTCCTAAATTCAAGGTGGCCGCTGGCAGCCATTTGGACAAAATTAGACGCAATCAGATTTTTGCGCAGAACTTCCAAATGAAAGCTCTGATTTGAATAATTTTTTGTATGAATGTTTAGTACCATGGGATACATCACATATAATATGGGTTTTTTCTTGTGCTTAAATTATGCAAATTAGACTAATTTTGATTTATTGAGTGTCACTTTCAACACTGTAAGTGCAAATGCCAATACGGCTCGGGCTAGAGGCCATATTTATGAACCGATCTTTACGAAACTTCTTGGGTACCTTTGTTATCACCGTGGGACAGGAACGAGTGTTTTGGGGTCCGGTCTGAAATTCAGGATGGCCGCTGGCAGCCATTTTGTACAAAATTAGCACTGTAACTGCAAATGCCAATACGGCTCAGACTAGAGGCCGTATTTATGAACCGATCTTTACGAAACTTCTTGATATCTTTGTTATCACCATGGGACGAGAACGAGTGTTTTGGGTCCGGTCCGAAATTCATGATGGCCATTTTGTACAAAATTTTGTGCAATCAGTTTTTTGCTCAGAACTTCTATATGAAAGCTCTGATTTGAATAAATTTTTGTGTGAATGTTTACTAACATGGGATGCATCACATATAATACTTATGTCCTATTCTTTAGACCATTGCAGTCACCTTGTAATTGATTTACTATGGTTGACGTGGACACAACAAAACTCCTTTTTCTCTTATTCATTATTGTTGACTTGGTCACAACAAATACTGATTCCTGTCATATTCAAAGTTGAGCTGCAGTGTCATTGACACTTTCATTGGTATACTGATGGACCATAATGGGGGGGGGGGGGGGGGGGGGGGGGGGGGGGGGACGATATTCACAAGTAACAGGTTTTGTCCAATCATTTTTAGCTTAACTTGACAAAGTCAAGATAAGGTATTGCCATCACGCGTCCGGAAGTCTGTTAGTCTGTGAGTCTGTTCACATTTTCCTTTAGCACGGACTACACCCCCCAGTTCTTGTCTGATCGTCACAAAATTTCATATGCAGGTTTGGGGTCATGTCTAGATGAGAAAGTCCCCTTTGGTCGCAATCGGTCAACCGGTATGGCTGCCCGAGCCCAAAAGCCGAAAACCATTAGCACAGTCCACAGGTCATACTTATGAAGGGATTTCATTGTAACTTGGTAGGATGCCTCTGTGTAGTGCCTAGACGAGAACGTCCCCTTTTGGGCATGATCTATCAACCGTGATGGCTGCCCAAGCCCGAAACCCAAAAACTTTTAGCACAGTCTGCAGGTCATGTTTAATGTGGAGGGATTTCATTGTAACTTGGTAGGATGACTCCTTATGATGTCTAGATGCGAATTTCCCCATTTGGGCATGATCTGCCAACCGTGACTACTGCCCGAGCCCAAAACCCGAAAACCTTTAGCACAGTCTATAGGTCATATTTATTGAGGAATTTCATTGTAACTTGGTGGGTTGACTTCATACAATGTCTAGATGAGAAAGTCCCCCTTTGGACATGATTGGGCAACTGTGATGGCTACAGGAGCCCGAAGCCCGAAAACCTTTAGCACAGTCTAGAGGTCATATTTATGAAATGATTTCATTGTAACTTGGCAGGATGACTCCAAATAATGTCTAGATGAGAACGTCCCATTTTGATCGCGATCATGCAGCCTTGATGGGTGCCCGAGCCCAAAAACCTTTAGCACAGGCAAAAGGTCATAATTATGGAAGGATTTCATTGTAACCTGTTAGGTTGACTCCATATAATGCCTAGATGATGACATCCCCTTTCGGTCGTGATTGGTCAGTTGTGATGGCTACAAGTGCCCGAAGCCCGAAAACCTTGAGCACAGTCTGCAGGTCATATTTATGAAGGGATTTCATTGTAACTTCTTAGGATCACTCCAGATGATGCTCAGATGAGATTGTCCCCTATGGTTGCGATCATTCACCCAAGATGGCTGCCCAAGCCCGAAGCCCGAAAACCTTTAGCACAGTCTACAGGTCATATTTATGAAGGGATTTCATTGTAACTTGGTAGGTTAACTTCATATAATGTCTAGATGAGAACGTGCGATCATTCACCCATGATGGCTGCCCGTGCCCGAAGCCCGAAAACCTTTAGCACAGTCTACAGGTCATATTTATGAAGGGATTTCATTGTAACTTGGTAGGTTAACTTCATATAATGTCTAGATGAGAACGTCCCCTTTTGGACATGATTGGGCAACTGTGACGGCTAAAGGTGCCCGAAGCCCGAAAACCTTTAACACAGTCTACAGGTCATATTTATGAGGGGATTTCATTGTAACTTGGTAGGATGACTCCGAATAATGTCTAGATGAGAACGTCCCCATTTGATCGCGATAATTCAGCCTTGATGGGTGCCCGAGTCCAAAAACCTTTAGCATAGGTAAAAGGTCATATTTATGGAAGGATTTCATTGTAACCTATTAGGTTGACTCCATATAATGCCTAGATGATGACATCCCCTTTTGGTCGTAATTGGTCAGCTGTGTTGGCTACAAGTGCCCGAAGCCCAAAAACCTTGAGCACAGTCTACAGGCCATATTTATGAAGGGATTTCATTGTAACTTCATAGGATCATTCCAGATGATGCCCAGATGAGATTGTCCCCTTTGGTTGCGATTATTCAACCATGATGGCTGCCCGAGCCCAAAGCCCGAAAACCTTTAGCACAGTCTACAGGTAATATTTATGAAGGGATTTCATTGTAACTTGGTAGGTTGACTTCATATAATGTCTAGATGCAAACGTCCCCTTTTGGACGCAATTGGGCAACTGTAATGGCTACAGGGTCCCGAAGCCTGAAAACCTTTAGCATGGTCTACAGGTCATATTTATGAAGGGATTTCATTGTAACTTGGTAGAATGACTCCAAATAATACCTAGATGAGAACATCCCCTTTTGGCCGTGATCATTCAGCCTTGATGGGTGCCCGAGCCCAAAAACCTTTACCATAGGCAAAAGTTTATATTTATAGAAGGATTTCATTGTAACATTGTTAGGTTGACTCCATATAATGCCTAGATGATGACATCCCTTTTGGTCGTGATTGGTCAACTGTGATGGCTACAGGTGCCCGAAGCCCGAAAACCTTGAACACAGTCTACAGGTCATATTTATGAAGGGATTTCATTGTAACTTCGCAGGATCACTCCAGATGATGCCCAGATGAGATTGTCCCCTTTGGTGGCGATCATTCAACCATGATGGCTGCCCGAGCCCGAAGCCCGAAAACCTTTAGCACAGTCTACAGGTCGTATTTATGAAGGGATTTCATTGTAACTTCGCAGGATCACTCCAGATGATGCCCAGATGAGATTGTCCCCTTTGGTTGCGATCATTCAACCATGATGGCTGCCCGAGCCCGAAGCCTGAAAACCTTTAGCACAGTCTACAGGTCGTATTTATGAAGGGATTTCATTGTAACTTCGCAGGATCACTCCAGATGATGCCCAGATGAGATTGTCCCCTTTGGTTGCGATCATTCAACCATGATGGCTGCCCGAGCCCGAAGCCCGAAAACCTTTAGCACAGTCTAAGGTCATATTTATGAAGGGATTTCATTGTAACTTGGTAGGTTGACTTCATATAATGTCTAGATGAGAACGTCCCCTTTTGGACACGAGTGGGCAACTGTGACGGCATCAGGGGCCCAAAGCCCGAAAACCTTTAGAACAGTCTACATACAGGTCATAATTATGAAGGGATTTTATTGTAGCTTGGTAGGATGACTCCAAATAGTGTCCAGATGAGAACGTCCCCTTTTGGTCACGATCATTCAGCCTTGATGGCTGCCCGAGCCCAAAAACCTTTAGCATGTCTGTAGGTCGTATTTATGGAAGGATTTCATTGTAACTTGTTAGGTTGACTCCATATAATGCCTAGATGATGACATCCCCTTTTGGTCGTGGTTGGTCAACTGTGATGTCTACAGATGCCTGAAGCCCGAAAACCTTTAGCACAGTCTACAGGTCGTATTTATGGAGGGATTTCATTGTAACTTGGTAGGTTGACTTCATATAATGTCTAGATGAGAACGTCCCCTTTGGACGCAATTGGGAAACTGACGGCTACAGGGGCCCGAAGCCCGAAAACCTTTAGCACAGTCTACAGGCCATATTTATGAAGGGATTTTAATGTAACTTGATAGGATGACTCATTTTGGAATAATTTCATTGTAATTTTGTTGATATATGTTAACTGTGAGGGTCACATATATTAACTGTGAGGTCATATTAACCCACCCCTCAGATCTTTAGTACAGTGTACACCTCATATTATTTTTATCATAAACATAGCATACAGGGAACAGAAATGAACATATTCTCAATTATCACAATTCTTGTCTTATTTCATAATCCTTTCATAAACATTGAACATTATCCTTTTCATCAAACACAACTCACAAGTTAAGCTACAGTGTCATTGACACTTTCATTATACATATTAGCTGCACTTTGACAGTCTATATCCTGTGGCTTTGCAGCTATTTCTTGGCAAGTCTTGGCTGCCTGTATAGGCAGCCAAGACTTTCCAAGAAACAACTGTCAAGGTACGCAGAATGTAACTTTCAAGTTTCCCAAGAGACTGTGTTAGAGCACCTGTTATCCTGCAGTAAAAAGTGATCAAAGTCTGTTTTAGGCCTTAACCCTTTACCTAACGAATCGGCCATGTTAACCCTCTATGGAACAAGCTCATCATTTGTTGAAATTTTTTGAAAAGTTTAAAAAAATGATATTTAAAATAATAAATTTTATTGTCATCTGCGTTGGGTAAAGGGTTAATGGGTTAAATATTTTTTCCTCACCAGGGAAATATCTTAAGTAAATTTACAGGGTTATGTTGATGGTAATTTGAGCTGATGCTTCTAATTGCAATTGAAACTCGAGTGAATGAATTATTTACACACTTATTTCTTCCAAGCTCCACAAAACGTCTTATATCACTTAATAATGATCTTGTTAATTGAAGTGTTTATGTTGTGGTTAATACAAGGGTAGATTTTTACCAGAGAACTATTTATTTGTGTTGATTCTTGAATCTAGTATTTGATCTAGTTCCCCGTCGGAACCCTGGGAAGTGACGCAGTGCCTGTTCACTGCAGTGACCAGGCTCTGTTTTAATGGTAAAATCGGACCCAGTCACCAATGCTTGGGAGGTGCAAACCCTCTCTAAAATGGTCAACATGGCTTATTAACTCTCACCCCTGGTCTTGAGTTGATACTTATGTTGTGGTCATGATTAGCCATTGTGCAAAGATATGTGACCTTAAACACCAATAAATAAATAAATAAATTTGATCTAGTGTTTGAAAATTATCTCCATTCAAATAGCTTTCCATGTATTACTTATTACATTTGTAATGTTGACATTATGTTATTACAGTAGATCCCCTCGAAGTAAAGCAGTGTTTGTTTACAGTGGTAAACAAGCTGTGTTTTCCTGGTAAAATAGGAACCAGTAACCTGCCTGGGGTGGAAGTCCTCTAAAATGTGCAACAGGGGTATAAACAATGGGCTAGACTTGACTATATATCCATGCAGTCAAGGTTAGCCATTGTGCAGAAATATGTAACCTTAAACACAAATAAATAAACTTACAGGTCACACATGCCTTCAACCGATTACTTGACCTGACTACTGGTCGACAACTTTATTTGTCTTACAGTACTGAATATTTTAATTTTTTCTCACAAAATGTACCTGATGACCCTTGATTGATGCACCTTGAACTTGTTTCAATAAAGGATCATGTTATGTTTTTGTGCCATTGTGTGCAAAAATTGAAAAAATATCAAAATTTGTACGACATTAGATGGATTTGTTCAGCACATTAGGAAAGGGATAACCTTTTACCTAATGAATCAACTGCATTCACCCATGTAATATACAAATTTGAATTGTTCAACAAACAAAATTTTCAAAAAATTTCCACAAAACCATATGATATGGTTTTGTTGAAATTTTGTGAAACATTTGAAAAAATAAAAAAATAACAAATTTTGGGATTGTGTGCATTGGGTAAAGGGTTAACTAATGCATGTCAAAATCTCAAGATCCTATTGTGGTCAGCTAGTAAGCTGGAAATGGAAAACTTGACAGTTATTTGTCAGTGCACAGTGGCTATCTTCGGGTACCCAGGTTTCCTGTATTATAAAACTTTCACGCAGTATGACCCAATCCATTTAAAGTGTCATGAAACTCATTAAACATTCCATTCTTGATTGATTAAAAAAAAATATTTGTATTTCTTAAAAGTTAAAGGCAGCAGCTTTACTTGTATTAAATTATGTTTACACAGGGTTGTACAGAAAAATCTTGTGTTTGTTGTTGGTCTGTCCCAAAGGTTAGCAGAAACAGAAGTATTGAAAAAACACGAGTATTTTGGTAAATTTGGAAAAATCCATAAAGTTGTGATAAATCAGAGTACATCCTATGCAGGGTCACAGGTGAGTTCTCTTTTTTTGTGTGCGATGCTACAAATGAAAATCAGACAACATGGTTAAATTTCTTCATCGATTGTGTTATTATAATTAGGAAGATTAGGTATTTTCAAAATAGCTCATGTTGATTTTATTGCAATTTGTTCTTACAATAGGAACATTTTACGAATATTTACTCTTGCTGTTTAAAAGGATATCAGGCCACTTTCCACAGTTTTTAAAATTTGAATACATTTGCTATGACACACACATGCCATTGCCTGCCCCTTTTGGCATAGCAGTACAATATTATTTTTTCTTGCCACCTGGTGCTTTCACTCCATCAGTTGTTAACATTTTGCCTGTGTTAATCCTTTACCCAGTTTGAATAGCAGTCGTCACTTGCAAAAAATATTTCTTGAATAACTAACAAATTAATTTTTTGTCTTATAAAAGCATTGCTTACGGCCTTTATTGGAAAGTGATAACGTTTCATTGAGAGGTCTTAAGCTATGTTTTTGAGGCAAAGAATGAAAAAATAATAAAACCTGAATGGCAGTTAGTGAATAACACTGGATGGTTTTCCTGTTAAGTGAGGCCACAATTAATTTTTGGTTTAGCATTATTTGCCTCATTTTGTTTTTTTGTGTGAAATAACACATTTTCTTTATTATTGGCTCTGCAAATGGGTGACTTTTATAGGGCCAGGAGAATACACTGTTTTTGTTTCTTCCTCATCCATTGAAATGCCAGATATTTTTATACTGTACCAATGACCCAGACTTAGCTGGTGCTAACTCTAACAAAACCAGGGCCAAACACAAATTTTGCCCCCCAATCTCCAAAATTTGCATCCAAAACAAAAAGAAATAATGTCCTAAAGGACCTCCATACTACGCCTCTACTGCGCATGCGCAGTGACGCAGACGTCCCGAAATTGGCGCCAATTATCATTCTCTGTTTGGCCCTTCATCAGTCAACATCTCACTGATCTTTGTGCTTGTAAATCTCAGTTTAAAGGATGCCAGACACGTAATTCTTGGAGAAAATGTGATTCTAAGGAGGATAGAAGGAGGAGAGGAAAAAGAAGTGACAAAAATAATCAGGGCTGTACTTAAAATTTTTTGATGAAATTATGTTAAGTTGCCTATTTTCGAGGCATGGGCCTCTTGTTGTCATTCTTGCTATTTGTTGCACTGCTTATTCAGTGTTTCCTCTCCCCTAGCCTTCTAAAGTCCCCCCTTGCAATTCTCCCATGCTTTTGGCATATTTTTGAGAAATTTCATTTCTAAAATTTCCTGGGAGAGTTGCTTGGTTACAGAATGTTTTCTGTTATTTTCCCCATAGTTACGTTTTCACCCATGGGTGTATAACGTTTGTGTTCTGCATCTTCCATCTGATGTTCTACAGATTCTCCCCTGGGAGTCTCTGTTTTGCATCAGATAGAGTGTAATTGATGACTGATTCCGGGCCAGTTTTTTCAGTGCCTGGAGTCATGTTTTCTGGTGTTTTTACACTGTTTGTTTTCATTGGCAACAGCCTTTTTTGAGGGGGGCTGTTTGCCTTTGCTGTAGTTTATCTCACTATAAGATACATTTATATTATCCGAAAGTGTCTCATTAATTATTTAATATAAATTTAAAATTTTTGACCACACTTTGCCATCGGATCCATCGGGGCTCAACGTTACTTTTCAGCAACTTGGGCTTCGCTGAAAAAATATTTTTTCAAAATTATTTTGTTTTGCAATTGTTTCTTCATTTATTAATGGATCATGTTATTATGTATCTTTTTGTCAGGGGTTTTTGCGAGTAACTAGGACTTATTGTTGTTCTTTCACAATGAAGGGACATTGTTCAAATTGTAATAGGAAGAAATATTCCTCTGACTTTCATGATCATTGTATTAATTGTAGTCAGTGTTCTCGCATTAATCCCTGTCCTATATGTGAACATTGGGATGAGAAACATTGGAAACGTGTGTCACGATATGTTGTTTCTGGAGAAAGAGCGATTCCGGCTCTTTCTCCGCAAGGTCACTCTACTCTCTCAGTTTCTATTTCAGAGGAACCAGAACAGGGTGATGTTTCCATGTTATCTTCTTCAAGCGTGCGTCCGTCGTCACAAATGAATCAGAGCTAGCGGCAAAAGTGCTCATGGAGATTAGACAAATGTCGTCCGCTAGCTCGCCCGGTGTAGCGTCCATTCACCGAATGGTTCGGCAGCCGGGTTCGTCCGATGCGGTCCAAGAGGAAATTTTGGGTGATGCGAGCACTATAAACATAATAGATGCACACCCAGTGACGGCGGATA
This sequence comes from Pictodentalium vernedei, assembly GCA_031216915.1. Taxonomy (NCBI): domain Eukaryota; kingdom Metazoa; phylum Mollusca; class Scaphopoda; order Dentaliida; family Dentaliidae; genus Pictodentalium; species Pictodentalium vernedei. The sequence continues at coordinate 385,916,532 of CM062289.1, read as the reverse complement.
GTAAGCGAGAACGGAGGAAGCCTTTGAGTCCGGTTCCTAGCTCGTCCAGGTCCAGCCGGGCCGCGAGCGAGAGAGGCCCCTCTCTCGTACAACAACATCTGGGACCAGATGTTGTGGTACAAAATGTGTCTTTAGCGGAGCATACGTCCGTCGCTCGGGACGCTCCGTTGTATAAGCAGTCCGCAGAGACTGTTAAGGCTTCCTCTTCTCGTCAGCGCACACGACCGCACCTTGGCTGCGTGACCGCCGATATATTACCAGCTTCGCTGATCAAGGATTCTTCGGCGACCAGGTCACACCATCTGGCAGCCAGGGATTCGAGACCGATGGACTCCGGACGTTCGCATAGGAAAAGTATGCGGAAGCCATCTGATGCGGAGCTGCCCTCGGCGAAGCAGCGAAAGACTGCGCCTCCGCAGGTCTCGATGCCAGACATTCTTGTGCAGATAGCACAGCTTATCGCAGCATCCCAGCAACCGACAGAAACGGTGTCGGATCGAGAATTATCCGACGGCGCTGGGTCGTTACGCTCTGCCGAAGCATCGGGGGCGGACGACCGGGAACATCATGTGGTCCGACCGGATGGTGAAAGGGATACGGATGACTTGGAGCTATCCCTTTCGGAACAACATAAAGCTGCCGTGGACTTCATCCGGCACTTTCTCCCTCAAGTTGTTCCGTCGGGCCAGACTGCTGCGCTTCCGGACAAGAGAATTATAGCGTCATTGGACTCTGAATTTTTTGAGCGGTTCAGGGACATCGCTCCCGAGTTTCCGTCGCAGTCCAATAATGTTGCAAGAACATTTGAATTATTGAACGACGCTATATTTAAACTTGCTTCCAGGACGGGGAAAGCAGGTTTCTTGTCCGCTAATACTCTCAACCTGCCTTTCATTAATGCAAGGAATAAATTCGATACGGCAGGACAGGGTATACCGAGAGTTCCTCCGCGTATGGACGACGAGGCGGAAGACTTAGAGCTATCATTACCGTCGTCAGCTTCTATTCCAACCGCGGTGTTGGAAACAGCTATTGCGTCTAACAGAGCCAATTTAGATGCCTTATCTTACGCAGATCACCTTACTAAGGCGTTATCACTGCGCCTTCAGGGGAAAGAGTTTCAGGATATACAATCCTCTTTAAGACTTCTTTCAAGGGCAGTAGCTTATTCCACGTGTAACTCCGCCCTTTCAGTGGCAAATCTGGAGTTGGTTAGACGTGACGCAGCCCTAGCTACATCCACACTAGTGGATTCTAAGGTGAAGAACTCTCTAAGAGTCGCTTCGGTCTCAGGAGAACTTCTCTTTGACGGCAAGCTTTCCGCTATTTATGATAAAATTACAAAGAAAGCTAAGGATTCTCTGTTGTTCAAATCTGCTCCTAAGAAGTCGGATACAGCAGACACGAATAAGGTAGGCACTTCTGGGTCTAATGCGCCCAAGAGAGGTTCCTATAGAGGTTCCGGTGCGTCCTCTTGGTCTTATTCGAGAGACCGTCAGGATAGCGACTCTCGTTCGGGACGTCCTTCAGGCCGGGACAATCGGTCGGACGCCCCGAGGTCGACGGGGCGAGGTGCGGGTCGTGGAAGACGTGGTTTCTCCTACCGCAGGCCTCGCAGGTCCAGGAGGTGATGGCTTAAACCTCTATCGTGTTCCGGTTGGCGGAAGGTTGTCGAGCTTTTCACAAGAATGGGCGTCGATTACGGACGACCCTTGGGTGAGAGGAGTGACTTCGGAAGGTCTAAAGATATCCTTCAAACGAAAGCCTCCATTAACTCGAAGTCCAAAGTGGACTCATCTTCCGTCAAATCCGCAGAAAAGAGACGCTCTGTTATCAGAGGTGCAGTCTCTTTTAATGAAGAACGCGGTAGAGGTCGTAGAAAACCAGGAATCTCCGGGATTCTACAGCCATCTGTTTCTGGTTCCGAAACCAGACGGCTCGTTCCGTCCAGTCATAGATTTGAGCAGAGCTGGATAAACAAGCTGATCGTCGCTCCGAAGTTTTATATGGAGACGATTCGATCGGTCAGAGCGAGTATTCGGGTGAACGATTATGCAACGAGCATAGATCTCAAAGATGCGTACTTTCACGTCATGGTACATCCGACATTCCGAAAGTATCTACGCTTCGCAGTCCTAGGAGTGGTATATCAATTCCGGGCGATGTGCTTCGGATTGAATCTGGCACCCTGGGCTTTCACTCGGGTAATGAACTCGGTAATGATCTACTTCCGAGCTCATTCGTCTGCGGTAACGTCGGCCTACCTGGACGACATTCTTCAGAGGTACGGCAACGAGTTAACGCTTCAGAACGATGTTCAGAATCTTCTTCTATTGCTCCGACGTCTCGGTTTTATAGTAAACGAGGAGAAGTCGGATCTGGTGCCGTCCAAGTCATTCACTCATCTGGGAATGAGCTTCGAGACGCACAACAATCTCGTTCGTCTGCCGTTAACCAGAGCGAAATTAGTCAGTTGTTACGCTCGCTATTGTCTGCACGCAGACAAAGTCACGGCGAGAGAATTTATGAGACTGATAGGTCTGTGCGGAGCCGCCGCGGATCTCATTCCGATGGGGCGGTTACGCACACGTCCTCTTCAAATTTTCCTGACTCAGAATTGGAGTGTGAAAATTCATTCGCTCGATGTGGACGTTCTCTTGTCAGATCAAGTGAAACAAGAGATTCAGACTTGGGCAAACATTCAGTGGTTAACTCAAGGAGTTCCGCTGCAGTTGCCGGATCCGAGTTTTACCGTTATGACGGATGCCAGTCAAACAGGTTGGGGTGCATCATTAATCCCAACGGATTCGAGATGCCAGGGTCTTTGGGATCCGCAATTCCTGTGCAAGCACATAAACATCAAGGAAATGATGTCAATTTGGCTTGCGTTACGTCACTGGATGGACCTTATTCACGATGCTCATGTCCAAATCCTATCCGACAATACGACAGTAGTGGCGTATATACGGAATCAGGGAGGCACTCATTCAGTTCCGTTGTTCAATCTAACGGAAAGAATCCTTCTGTTTGCGTTAGAACATCACGTTCTTCTTTCGGTCCGTCACATACCGGGTCGTCTGAATGTGCTAGCAGACTCCCTTTCACGAAAGGGTCGCTTGTTGCCGTCGGAGTGGACTCTCAACAAACAAGTATTCAATCAGATTTGCTACCAATGGGAACGGCCAATGATAGACTTATTTGCGACACATCTCAACAATCAGTTGCAGACGTATGTGTCTCTGTGTCCGGATCCAAGAGCATTTGCAGTAGACGCTCTGTCGATCCCTTGGGACGGAATGATAGGATATGCGTATCCTCCAGCGCCGTTAATTCAACAAGTATTGCTAAAAATAAAACAATCTCAATGCAAGATTCTGTTGGTAGCATCTCTGTCACCACAGAGACCGTGGATAAATCTACTCAGGTGTCTGTTGTGGGACCTACCACGGAAGCTTCCTCCACGGGAGGATCTTCTTTCGCAGGGGAAATCGCGCCAACTCCATCACAACCCGCAAGGTCTCAACCTTCATGTTTTTCCGTTGTGCGGTCCTTCTTGCATGGCAAGCACTTTACAGGACGAGCAGTGGACGCGATTTCTAACTGTAGGAGGACCTCCTCTTCGCTAAACTATGCGGCTAAGTGGAAGGTTTTTCGTCGTTGGTGTAGGGATCATTCTGTAGATATATTCGATCCCTCTATACCAGACATTGCAAACTTTCTAGTATACTTGTTTGACGAAATCAAACTGCAGCCTGTTACTATAAAGGGTTATAGATCTATGTTATCTGATACCTATGCACATCATGTTAGTTTACAAATTGGATCTAATGTCTCTTTATCGAAGTTGGTTAGAAACTTTTCGATAAATAGACCCAGAACTCTTAGATTAATTCCTAAGTGGAATTTAGCTTGGGTTCTTCTTAAATTGAAGGAAAAGCCATTTGAACCTCTTGGGACAGTAGATTTCAAATTCTTATCTTATAAGACAGCTTTTCTCTTAGCTTTCTCTTCTGCTAGAAGAGTCAGTGAGCTTCATGCACTATCGGTGGATGATTCTCATTATCGTAGTGTTGGGAATACTATCACCTTCACTACTAATGTGGGTTTTTTAGCTAAGAATCAGACTCCTAATAAATATCCGGAACCTATTGTTATTAAGGCTCTTCCGTCTTCAGACGGGCGTAGGCCTTTACTCTGTCCTGTTAGAGCATTACGTATCTATAAACAGAGATCTCAGTTTATCAGAAAGGGACGGAAACGTTTCTTTCTGTCTTTGATGCCTAATAGAAGGGATATTTCAGTCCATTCTATTGCTAGATGGATTCAGTTAACTATCCGTACTGCTTATGAAGATTTATCTTCTTCTCAGCAGTCTGTGCTTAAGATTTCTGCTCATGAAGTAAGAGCTCTTTCTACTTCCTGGGCTTATGCTAATAGTGTTGCTATTACAGATTTAATGAAGGCTGCTTATTGGTCTCAGCCATCCACATTTACGAATTTTTATCTCAGAAATATTGAGTCCATTTCTGGAGACCTGCATTGTTTAGGTCTGTTATCTGTTGCTCAGAATGTCGTCCACTAAACAGTTGCAACTATAGTTATGCAGGCTTTCTGTTCCGGCAGTGACTCCGTCCGGCTGCCCTCTTCGCTCTGGGCTATTTGACCCAGGGCAAGGGGAAGGGGGGGGGGGGGGGTGGGTGTTCCCTTAGGTCACCTGCTTTATAGTGAAAAGCAAGGGAATGCCTCCTCCAAGTCAGTATTTCTGAGTCGCTTCCGGGATGGTTTTAAAGTGTAATATTAATGTTTAAAATTCATTCATGTCTTATTTTTAAAATGTAGCTCGGTGAAGCATTTGTATATGTCAAGTGTCAAACGGGCTTTAATATACAATACTCGGACATTTTTAAATGACTATAAAGAGTCTCAATTCTCTGGACTACTTTATTTATTGGCTTGCTTTAAAAATAATTAGTATAAGGGTTATACTGGATGTTAATAGAGAACATGAATGTTATTGTGCTCAATTATTAAGGGTAGTGTATCTTTCTAATTTAAGATTAAATAAGAAAGATACATGTAAAGCCTAATACTCCTTTTCTCCTTAAGGGGTTACCTCTTTACTATATAGTTGAGCTTATTGGATTTTCCTCTATGTCCTAGGCCCTCCAGCCTGTTTACTATTCAGCTAAGTCTGGGTCATTGCTACAGTATAAAAATGTTAAAAAATTTATAGTAATTTATATATTTTTTATACTTACCAATGACCCAGACGGGGATGGCCCTCCCTGGAGTTGGGAACTCTTGCCTCCCCGCTGAGTACATAGCGCTGACCAGGCACTGCCAGTAAGAATGATAATTGGCGCCAATTTCGGGACGTCTGCGTCACTGCGCATGCGCAGTAGAGGCGTAGTATGGAGGTCCTTTAGGACATGATTTCTTTTTGTTTTGGATGCAAATTTTGGGGATTGGGGGGCAAAATTTGTGTTTGGCCCTGGTTTTGTTAGAGTTAGCACCAGCTAAGTCTGGGTCATTGGTAAGTATAAAAAATATATAAATTACTATAAATTTTTTAACTTTTGCCTCATTTTTTTCAGATCACTATAGCAATCTGGCAATAATGAGGCAATAGTCTGGTGTTATTAGGGGTAAAATGTTGACTAATGATACATTTTATTCAGGCTGTTCTGTATATAACCCTGTACATAGAATGTTCTACTGATATAACCTACACATGCAAGAAAGCAGTGTGTAAGAGCAAAATGATAAAATATGCATCTTGTGGAAAGAGATATATTATGCCCAGGCCTTTAAATTCATTTATTTTGGGGACTCCATTTTGCCCTAACTTGGGCACATTAAAACCAGTAATAACAGTTGTATCCTGTTATTAGCCCGACTGTTTACAGTGAGGGCTATAGTAATGACTTTTATCCATCCGTCCGTCCATCTGTCCGTCTGTTAACATTTAGAGTTTTGGTTAAAGTTTGTGGTTAAAGTTTTTTATTCAACCTCGCAAGTACAGGCTACACCCGGTAGTTCTTGTCTGATCGTCACGAAATTTCATATGCAGGTTTTAGGTCATGTCTACATTAGAACGTCCCCTTTTGGTCGTGATCGGTCAACCGGTATGGCTGCCCGGACCCAAAACCCCAAAACCATTAGCACAGTCTACAGGTCGTATTTATGAAGGGATTTCATTGTAACTTGGTAGCATGCCTCTGTATAATGCCTAGATGAAAACGTCCCCTTTTGGGCATGATCTGTCAACCATGATGGCTGCCCAAGCCCGAAACCCAAAAACTTTTAGCACAGTCTGCAGGTCATGTTTAATATGGAGGGCTTTCATTGTAACTTGGTAGGATGACTCCATATGATGTCTAGATGAGAATTTCCCCATTTGGGCGTGATCTATCAACCGTGATGACTGCCAGAGCCTAAAACCCGAAAACCTTTAGCACAGTCTGCAGGTCATATTTATGGAGGGATTTCATTGTAACTTGATAGGTTGACTTCATATAATGTCTAGATGAGAAAGTCCCCTTTTGGACATGATTGGGCAACTGTGACGGCTACCTTTAACACAGTCTACAGGTCATATTTATGAGGGGATTTCAGTGTAATGTGGTAGGTTGACTTCATATAATGTCTAGATGAAAACGACTCATTTTGGACGCACTTCGGCAACTGTGATGGCTATGGGGGCCCGAAGCCTGAAAACCTTAATCACGTTCCAGAGGTCTTATTTATGAAGGGATTTCAATGTAACTTGGTAGGATGACTCCAAATAATGTCTAGATGAGAACATCCCCTTTTGGTCACGATCATTTAGCATTGATGGTTGCCCGGGCCCAAAAACCTTTAGCATAGTCTATATGTCATTTTTATGGAAGGATTTCATTGTAACTTGTTAGGTTGACTCCATTTAATGCCTAGATGATTACATCCCCTTTTGGTCGTGTTTGGTCAACTGTGATTACTTCAGGGGCTTGAAGCCCCAAAACCTTGAGCACAGTCTACAAGTCATATATGTGAAGGGGTTTCATTGTTACTTCGTAGGATCACTCCAGATTATGCCCAGATGACAACACCCACTTTTGGTCGCAATCATTCAACCATGATGGCTTCCCGAGCCCAAAACCCCCAAAATTAAGTATAGACTACAGGTCGTATTTGTGAAGGGATTTCATTGTAACTTAGTAGAATGACTCAGTATAATGTCGAGATGAGGACGTTCCCTTTTAGTTGCAATCGGTCTACCGTCGTGGCTATAAAGGCCTGAAGCCCGAAAACCTTTAGCACAGTCTACAGGCCATATTTATGAAGGGATTTCAGTGTAACTTGATAGGATGACTCATTTTGAAATAATTTCACTGTAACTTGGTAACTTTCATTGACATACGTTAACTGTGAGGGCCACATACATTAACTGTGAGGTCATATTAACCCACCCCTCAGCTCTTTAGTACCATGTACACCTCATATTATTTTTATTAAAAATATAGCATGCAGGGAACAGAAATTAACATATTCCAAATTATCACAATTCTTGTCTTATTTCATCATCCTTTCATAAACATTGAACATTATCCTTTTCATCAAACACAACACATACACAAGTTAAGCTACAGTGTCATTGACACTTTCATTATCCCCTCCCACAAGAGAGAGATATAGCACAGACCTCGCTCCGTCAGTCTGTCGGTCAGTCCGTCCGTCCATTCGTAAGTCCATCTGTCTGTCCGAACTTTCTTTATGCCATAACTTAAACTAAAGTTAACAGATCTCAATTCTTTTCAGTACATGCCTCTAGGTCATGTTTGATGATCACAATCATCCAATGAAAATTGTTGAAATTATTGCTCTGCCCAGCCCCCGCTAATTATGCATTTTTTTTTTTCTTTCTTTCCTCCAATATGCATTTTTAACTCTTTACAGTCACTTCATGCGGAACTTTTTTTTAAACTCACGTAATGGCTCCGACTATTTTGTGTCTGAGCATTGCCATTGCTGGGACAGTTTGGCTGCATGTGTGACATCACTCTAGTATTTTTTTGCTTTGCCTTTCTTTGTGTTTCCGTGATCATAGTATGATGGAAGTTATTCTCAAATATATATGAAGCACAGAGAACTTTTATATTTTTCTTCATGGCTTCACACCTTCTTGGGAGCGCGGTGGCTCAGTGGTAGACTGTTGGACTGGATACTGAAATTTTGAGCAGCAGTTTTTCCCATTATGCAATTGGGAATTTCACTAATTGAGTATTTTTTGACAGAACTCAATGAACTCTGTCAAACAAGATTGAATTGGTTGAAATCCCAGTTGCATTATGAAAAAAATTTGCATCTTGAAATTTCAGTATTTTGATATCAGTATGCGAGGGGTTAAGCATGTTTGGTGGGGGCACTTTTGGTAATCTGGCAAGTCTAAACAATGCAACAATATTCTCAGTGCTCCAATCTTAGCAAAGATTCTTGAGTCATTAGGCCCAACAAAATTAAATAATTGATTCTCGGGCAATTGTTTTTAAAAAACGAATGAGAGAGGGCGGTTTTTATTTTTATTTCTGATAGAATGTAGCTGATGCCTAAAATCCAGTTGTGAGAGACTAAAATTAAATAACAGAGCTTCCATGTTGATTTCACTGATAGTTTTTTTGTAACAATGATCATACAACACAAAATCAATATAGAACAACTAAAGTGGAGGTTGAGTGCTAGAAGCCAGAATCAGACCTTTCAGAAAAATTAGGGTACCTGTGCAAAAGCCAACATTTTCCTTACCCATGTTTCATATTCAATGAAATGTAAATAATAGTTTGTTTATACAAATTTGTTCTATTACAAATTATTTGAGAGTGTCTTTTGGTACTCCAATAATTTAGGCCACTAAAACTAATCTAGCTCTCAACCAGTTAAATAAATATTTATTTTGTATATACATATAAGAATCATGCCACATTTCATGAAGAGAATAACAATACTGCATCAGTGTATATGACATTGTATCGCAAATCGCAAAATCACACCCTATGATAGTTTTATACATTTTGAATTTTGCCATCAAAATAAATATCACGAACATGGGCCGAAAAAATGAATGCGTTGGTGCCTGAGAATTAAAAGATTAATTTTCTTTAGTCTAACACCGCCCCGCAGAGAGATGTAATGACTTGAGTGTCTATGTAAGGATTTACCTTGCCAAATTCAGACACAAGGGGACCCTTGCTGTGAGAAGTGTCATTAACCCTTTACCTAACCTGAAAAGCAGACGACACTTGCAAAAATAATTCTTGAATAACTAATTTTTTTCATTTTTTGTCTCAAAAACATAGGTTATGACCCCTCATTGGAACGAGCTCGATGAGCTCGTTCCAATGATGGGTCATAACCTATGTTTTTGAGACAAAAAATGAAAAAAATAATGAAAATTAATTGGCGATTTTTGAGAATAGCGCTGGCCGGTTTTGGCCGTTACGTTAGGTAAAGGGTTAAACCCCAATAAATAGATACACTTGCCAAATTGTGTACACATTTAACCGTAACTGGCTGAGTGATGGAAGACCAAGTTGGGCTCCATTCTGAAGCGCATATACCAGCATTACATTTGGTGGATGTGTTTTATAATATTATTGAAATAAAAAATTTTTTAAGGATTTACTTTGTTGCAATTTATGGGAGAGTGCCTGTCACACTCTCCATAAATTGTAACAAAACAGAGACATGTGAACAGATTTTGACAGTCAAAAATTATTTAGCACTCTATTAACTCTTTGCATGCTGCTAGCAGATATTCTTGCCCAGCACAGGGATTCTCTTGTCACTGAAATAAGTATAATTTGGGCACATGTAATCATATTTTCACCCTGTAAATTGAATAGAATTTTTCAACAATGATTTCTTCTGTTACATTTAGATTAATTTTTCATCAATTCTAGTCATGGCTGCTTTACAGCAGCTATGACTAGATTTGATGAAAAATTAGTGATGAACCGATAATCGGCAATCAGAACCGGCTGGTTATGGGACATCAGCCGATTATGACAACTGGCAGTTTCCGATTATTCTATATTTAACACTGACTATTAAAAATCCCTTTGATATCTGGCCATTTCAATAAAGTTTCCCCATTAAAAACGTTGTAGTACATAGCAGAAAGTTTATGGATTTGCAGAGCAGAGATATTACGGAATTTACCAACTGCAATCGGTCTGAGATCGCCACCATTTCCCAAAGATTGTAGAGTTCATGCAAACATTAGAGAAACACATCAAGGGAGATAACATGAAAAAAGAACACGGAATAAAACATTCTGACAAACGTGTAAACCATGCGTCATACGACTTCACAACACACGTTAACATCAAAATTATTATTCTTATAAGATACAAAGTATGTGTGCTCAGTATATTCCTGGTTAATACAACCAAGTGTATTGTTTCCTTACACAAAACCGTATTAACTCTATTTACCGGAATAAAACACAATCTTCATCTGAACAATATCGTGTGATGGTATCGTTAATAACGATCTTTTCCCCGCACTCCAACCAAAATGCAAATATTATTTTGGCTAATATTGCCCAGCACTAAATATGCATACTCTGAGAACTTATGTGGTATTAAGCTTTCGTGATTGATGATTTATCAACAAAATTCTGTAGTATAACAGGCACCAACAGATTTTCTTCAGTGTCCTACTTCAGCCATCGGAATCGGCATAATCGGCAGAGAAATAACTGGTAATCGGTTGATAGCAGGTTTTGATAATCAGTTCATCACTATGAAAAATATCATGAAAATACTCATCGGCTTAAGAGTTAATTATAAAAATCCTGTAAATAGTAGAGAAAAGCGAACATAGATGAATGAAATTGATATGAAGTAGAGTCATGATCATAAAATAGAAGGTAATGTATGTTCATGACCAAATTTATTGCAGCAACACTGATGTGCTGTGACATTGCTGGCTAACTTGAAAGCTGCTTTTCAGTAGTGTGACAAATGATAGCATGATATTGTTTTTGGAAGAAAATTCCAGTACAGTAGAATCCTCTTAATTGAATATCCATTTTGCCAGTGAAAATTATTCAGTTAGCAGGAGTATACAATTAACAGGGATTTGGTCAGTTTCTTGTGTTCTGGAGGTAAACTGGGCATTTATTCTATTATATCTTGTTTGACAGAGCTCATAGAGCTCTGTCAAACAAGATATAATAGAATAAATGCCTGTATTAGATGTAGTGGGGCCAAAAAGGTTGATAAATAAGGGGAATTTGGTGCGTGTCACAATAATTTTTTCGACATATTACTAAAATTTATATACAATTAACAGGAGTTTACTCTACAACCCATATGCAATTAACAGATCAAATGGGAGCGCGGTGGCTCAGTGGTAGACTGTTGGACTTCTATGCTAGAGGTCCCGAGTTCGATCCCCATCCGGGATGACCCGCGTTGTGTCCTTGGGCAAGGCACTTTATCCCGCTTGCCTACATGGGCGCACGATGACGCCGTGTACTAAGGCATACTGCACGTCGATGGTGCACATGTCTCCAACTGCTGTAACCCTGCTTGAGCGGTGCTTGAACAGAGTTAGAATGTTGAGGAGCTGACAGTTGCTCGTCGCTGCTCGGAGGTTCACTGTCACGGTCACGATTAGCCATTGTGCATAAGTATGTGACCTTAAACCCCAATAAATAAATAACAGATCAAATTTGTACTGAAGGTATGGTAAATGGTTTTGTGTTTGAAAATTATATTCAATTAACAGGGAAAAACAATTGAAAGATATCCAATTAAGTGGGCACCACACTGTTATGAACTTGGGATCTTCTTTGCCAGTCAGTGCATTTGTGACATTAAAACATAGCTGTGGGAATTGAAAACTTACTTGCCCGGCAGGACAAGTGACTGTTATCTTACTCATCCCACTCGGCAGTTCACTTGTCTTACACTAAATACAGAAAATCAATATAGTATTCATACCATAGCAAAAATCTGTGAAGCTAATATTGATTTTCTTTTTTTTTTTAGTTTTTTCAAAACAATAGCAAAAAAGTAGTACTTTCCTTCAGATTTTTGGCCTAAAACAATATAAAACAACTTTTCCTGCTGTGTAAATAAATGATAAATGTATCCACACAAATGGCTTGGCTGGGAATGGAATTGTTGAATTTAGTTTCTCCCCATTTGGTACCCTGGAAGTGCAGCAGTGTCTGTGTATTGTGGTAAACAAATTATGTTTTACTCATAAAATAGGACACAGGTAATCAGTGCCGGTGGTGAAAGTTCTTTAAAATTGCATCATGAGTTCAAACCATTGGCTAAACTTGACTTCATACTTGTTTTGGGTTCATGATACAGCTGTAGATGCTCACACACCAATAAATGAAATTAATTGGACTTTGCTGTTTATGTCTTAAATAGGAAAACATCTGTTTACATTTTGAATATTTTATTGTATGAAAAAAAGGAAAACTGCACCAGTATTGATACTATAACTTTCCTTTAGACTTGCCAGACTACCAAGTGCAGTTTTTCAAGATAAATTGGTTATTACCACCAAGTGGATTTCCAAGATGGTGTATTGAAGTCGAGACCTCGTCTCTGAGCAAAGGTCGAATTATATTAGGATGACTCAAAATATGACCCAGAGTCGAGGTTGAGACTAGGGCTGCACAGTATATCGATAAACCGATATATACCGGTATTCAAACCAATATCGATTGAATACCGGTGTAATTACAAAAATATCGGTTTATCGTCATTATTTATTTACCCACAGTTTCATTTTCAAGATGTCTCAAGTTTTTTAACCGTAGCCTCGAATGAATAATATTATCCCCTTATCAAAGGAATCGTCTGCTTGCGCCCTCATAATATACAAAATCAGCAGTTGAAAAAATAAATTTAAAAAATTTCAACAAAACTATATCATGTGACCCCTCATTGGAACGAGCTCGCTGAGCTCGTTCCAATGAGGGGTCACATGATATAGTTTTGTTGAAATCTTTGGGCAAAATCTGATAAACTAATTTTGAAAATAATAAATTTTGATATCGTCTGCGTTGGGTAAAGGTTTTTCGAACCGCATCATCAAGGCGTGCTAATTCATTCCGACTGTGATGCCTCGAGTCTCGATTGTGGTACTTGTGTTCATATATCTGAACAGTTTTCGATATACCGGTATACCACGGTATTTTTTTGAATACCGATACCGGTATTCAGTTTTGAATATCGTGCAGCCCTAGTTGAGACTTCAATACACTATCTCGGAAACCCACTTGGTGGTAGTAACCAATGTATCTTAAAATATTCCTCGCTTTCTAGACTTGTACGTAATATTATGAAGATCATGACATCATGGTATTGCATTCTTGCGCTATGGATGAGAACGCAATATTCTACTTTTTCTATGACTGCTGAAGTTTATAGCAGTGTTTCAGTTGTGCATTTCTTTGTTTTATTTTTCAGGTTTGATGCACGGTAGGCCTATGTAAAAAATATTGTCATGTTAAAAAATGTTCTAGTGTAATTTATTTTGTTGAGCTGGCCATTGATTTATAATTTAATTGTTAGCAGAAATGGTGGTCTTGACATGTGTAATCAGTTTTTGTTGAGTGCAGGTAAAAAAGTTCTCTTTCTGAATCGAATGATTGCATGCACAGTTGCTACTCTCAATACAGTTTTGTATTTGGTCTCTTTGTTTTTACTTGTATTGGAAAAAATACATTCTTGTTGATAGAGCTGTAGGTTTTTAAATTTCTTGTTCGGTTTCGGTTTTGGTTTTTCAGGTGGAGTAAAACCTCAGTTCGATTCGGTTTTCGGTTTGATCATGAGGCCAAATAAAATTCAATAAAACTCATTCTTATGTCCGGAGTCATAACTGAATGGCAGTGAAATTGAGTGAAACTCAATGAATGCCCGAAATAAGCTATAATACATGAAGAATCAGGAAGGCCAATATAACAATTACCTAAATATACAGAACTTTTATTGTGCTTGGTCATTTTTCGAGGTCTGACACCTACACACAACTTGAGGAAAGCTGCAAACACAACTAAACTGAAATGTCGGAAATTCACAGAATGTAGCCTTCCCAGAGTAGTGAGAGTACCCAGACACTGCCATTGGCAGTGTCTGGGTACTCTCACTACTCTGGGATGGCTACATTCTGTGAATTTCTGCAGCAAGAGAGTATTTAATAAAAAACGAAAAACCTTAGATTACGGGATGTCAACGGTTTCGGTTTCAGTTTTTAAAAAAAACTAAAAACCTCGGTTCGGTTTCGGTTAACCTACAGCTCTACTTGTTGAAAGATAAATTGGTTTTTTTTGGACAAATCGTACTAAATATCCTTGGAAATTTTATGCAAACATATTATTTCATAGAAATGGATCAAGTATGCACTTCCATACATACATAAATGTTTGTTTCCTCCTTTGGTTTATACATAGTGCGGTAGTTATGGATTTTGCCTTTTCAATGAGGCCCTGTTTGCGGGCATTCTGAATGAGAAAGATTTGTTGGTGACTTTTCCAACTTATATACAGTGATTTGACACAAGGTCACAGAAATGACCAACTCTGAACATCAATTTATTTTGTCATGATTTTACTTGGAGCAGCTATTAATTCAGTGGAACCCTGTTAATTGAATAGTCACTTTGCCAATGCCAGTTATTCAATTAACAGGAGTATTCAATTAACAGGGATTGTGTCTCCTATATTCTAGAGATAAACTTAACATTTATTCTATTATATCTTGTTTGACAGAGCTCCATGAGCTCTGTCAAACAAGATATAATAGATTGAATGCCTGTATTGGATGTACTGAGGCCAAATAGGTCTATAAACAAAAGAAAACTGGGGAGGGTCAGGGTAATTTCTCGACGGGATACAAGATTTTTTATTCAATTAACAGGAGTTTACTCTATAACCTATATTCAATTATCAGGTCAGATTTGTACTGGAGGTATGGTAAATGGTTTTGTGTTGGGAAATTATATTCAGTTAACAGGGATATACAATTAAGAGATATACAATTAAGTGGGCTCCACTGTATTGTACAATTAATATAAATTTGTAATTTTATTGTTATTTTAGGGTCCAAGTGCTAGTGCCTATGTGACGTACAATAAACCAGAAGATGCTCTAAAAGCAATATTGGCTGTGAATAATGTCCACATCGATGGTAGAACATTGAAGGCATCATTAGGAACTACAAAATACTGTAGTCATTTCCTAAAGGGCACTCAGTGTATGAAATCGGTGAGTGTTGTGAAAAATAATTCAACTTTTCATCTGACAGATTCGTTGTAGACCCCATTTAGGAGCCTGTTCATATGCATTAATTCAAATAAAAATTGGACCCTCTCAGGGTCAAGATTTTACCACTTGAGTGTTTTAACTGATGGAGTTAAGAAAGCTCATACTTTGGCTCTACTGAAAATTTTCGGTACTGGGCTTAACCCATTACTCAGTGCAGATGATATCAAAATTTAGTAATTAATTTTTGTTTTTTCAAATATTTCAAAAACTTTCAACAGAACTGTTATCATGTGATCCCTGATTGGAATGGGCTCGTTGAGCTCGTTCCAATGAGGGGTCACATATGGTTTTGTTGAAATGTTTTGAAATTTTTTTTCAACTGCTCGTTTTTATACGGCCGCTCATATGAGTGGGCCATATTATGGTATGGCAATGTCAGTCTGTCCGTCCATCTGTTCGTCTGTCCGTCCATAAGCTTTTGTTTGTCCATGCGATAACTTGAAAACAATACATCCAACAGATACTATTTTTTTATGGTTGATTAGTTATGACTAGAGGATGGTTCCTTTTGATAACCAGCATTCTGGCATATCCAATGTGGCCACCACGGCAGCCATCTTGGATTTTCAGGGACTTTTGATTGTCCATGCGATAACTTGAAAACTAGAGATCCAACAGATGCTGCTTTTTTTTTGGTTGATTAGTCATGACTAGAGGATGGTTCCTTTCGACAACCAGCATTCTGGCATATCCAAGATGGCCACCATGGAAGTCATCTTGGATTTTTAGGGTCTTTTGATTGTCCATTTGATAATCCAACAGATACTGTTTTTTATGGTTGATTAGTCATGACTAGAGGATGGTTCCTTTTGATAACCAGCATCATTGTCCATCCATCCATCCATTTGTCTGTCTGTCTGTCTGTCTGCCCATCCGTCCATTAACTTTTGTTTGCCCACGTGATAACTTGAAAACAATACATCCAACAGATCCTGTTTTTTATGGTTTGATTAGTCATGACCAGAGGATGGTTCCTTTTGATAACCAGCATCATTGTCCATCCATCCATCCATTTGTCTGTCTGTCTGTCTGTCCGCCCATCCATCCATTAACTTTTGTTGGCCCTCGTGATAACTTGAAAACAATACATCCAACAGATACTGTTTTTTTTATGGTTAATTAGTCATGACTAGAGGATGGTTCCTTTCAGTAACCAGCATCAATGTCTCCGTCTGTCCGTCTGTCCATCCGTCCATCCATTAACTTTTATTTGTCCATGCAATAACTTGAAAACTAGACATCCAACAGATACTGTTTTTTTTTTTTGTTTTTTTCTGGGAGTATTGGTGACTTTTGATTCTCCACACAATAACTTGAAAACAATATATTCAACTTCAATGGGTCGTAAGCCAGGAATGTACAATTATTTTTGAAGGAATTATTGACCTTTTGTTCAACTATAAATTTTTTCACAAGTACGATTTCTTCATAGGTGGCCGTATATTGATCCACCGTCTGGCGGTGCACTTGTGTAAATTATGTGGATAGATGCAGTCGATTTGTTAGGTAAAAGGTTAAAAGGGTTCATATTCTATGCATGTTGTTTGTATTCAATTGGAAACAATTATAACCCCACTCTCGAAGAGAATGGGGGTATACTGGATTACATTTGCATCTGTCTGCATGCGTTTGTCCGTCTGCAGTGATATCTCAACAATGAGTGAATGAATTTCAATGAAATTTGGAATGAGGGATCCTTGTGACCAGCCTCTCCTGGATAATCTAAAAAAAGTTGTCCACATATTTTTCACCAGAGTTAGGGTGCTGATAAAATATAAAAAATTAGTATGAACAAATTCCGAATTTCAAATGTAATTTAGCACTCTAACACTTAACAGGTAATGGGCTAGATTGATTGGAGGTATCAAGTTGTTTAATGATGATTGTTTTATTGGAATGTATTGGAAGTTGCCTACATCCACACTCCAATAAGTTCTAACAATAATCTCTATTGACAAAATAAAGTTTTATTCCAACTGAATTTCGAGCACATGATTAGAATGTGACAATTTTACTGTGGAACGAACATACACTACTACCAATTTCCTTTGGATCTGACACACTACAGAACAACATATTTGTACATAAAAAGTAAATGTGTAAATTTTTATGTGCAAATATTCAGTGTGTAGGGTTAATCCTTAGCAAATTATGAGTAGGACATTTTTTTCTGAAGCCGAAATATGAGATTCCAGCATCGAGTCAGTTGATGGGTAATTCACCCACTGCAACATGATGGCATGATATTAGATTAGCTGTTTTATCACCATTCCTCTATACAATGTAGTTGAAAAGTTAAAAAATGATATTTAACTGGTTGGGTGCTGGAAGGCACTATCAGGGTTTTCATGTGTACCCGTACTATGTATGGTACACATAATGCCGGCATCCGGGGTGGCCATCTGTCGTTCGTCCATCCTTTGTCCATCCATCTGTCCATCCGGTGTCCGTATCCATTTCTTTGGCATTCGATAACTTGAAAACTATTGCTTGGATTGTCAAGTTACTTTATATTTGTGCTCAGGTTACTGATGTGCCGAGCTGTATAGTTTTTGGTGCAAATCTGATAATTTAATCCTGAGATATTAACCCTTTATCCTTCAAATTGAAAATTCCTCCAATCCCTTTAGCATTCAATAACTTGAAAAATATTGCTTGGATTGTCAAGTAACTTTATATTTGTGTTCAGGTGTCAGATGTGCCGAGCTGTATAGTTTTTGGTGTAAATCTGATAATTTGATCCTGAAATATTAACCCTTAATCCTTCAAATTGAAAATTCCTCCAATCCCTTCGGCATGAGATAACTCAAAAAATATCAATCCGATTGTCATGTTACTTCATATATTTGTTCAGGTTACTGATGTGCCGAGCTGTATAGGTTTTGGTGTAAATCTGATAATTTGATCCTGTGATATTAACCCTTTATCCTTCAAACTGAGAACTCCTCCAATCTTTTTCTTCGGCATGCGATAACTCAAAAAATTTTAATCCAATTATCAGGTTACTTTATATATGTATTCAGGTTACTGATGTGCTGTGCTGTGTAGTTTTTTATGTAAATCTAATAATTTAATCCGGAGATATTAACCCTTTATCCATCAAATTAGACACTCCTCCAATCCGTCTCTATATATACCCATACCATGTATGGTATACATAATGTCGGCATCCGTGGTGGCCCTCCGTCATACAGCTTTCTACTAGTTGCGCATATGGGTACACATCTGACGATTTCATCAGCCTATTTTTCAAAACAATGAGGTTACCAGAGCAAAAGTTAATGTTTTCCGCACTTGTATTTCATATTCAGTCAAATTTAAATAATGATTTTGTTCATATAAATTGGTTTTATTACCTATTATTGGAGAGTGCCTTTGGGCACTCTCCAATAATTTGTAATAATACAAATTTTAGATAAATTCAGACCAACAAAAATAATCTAGCCCTAACCAGTTAATAACATTCTTGGATTGATTCTTTCACAGAATCTATCAAAATTGTTAAGAAATATAATTTTTGCAATGAATTGTAATTTAGCATATCCATGCTAACAAATTATCATTTGCATCCAGTTGAATAAAAAGCACATGCAAATATTATGAAAACTTTGTGGAATTTGTGCTTTTAGCACAAGTTGCAGTTGAACCCTTAGATCCCAACACAGCAAGGCTACCCCCCCCCCCCCCCCCCCCCCCCTTTATATTGCTCTGAAAAAGTTGTCCCAAGTGGATTTTTCCTTGAAAACTCTACTAGTAAGATGCATTTATCTTGAAAATGTTTTTGCGTTATCTTTGGCTGCTGTGTACATGAATGTACAGTAGTTATTAGCTCACCAACTTTTGTTGTCTGAGATTATGGCATGGCTCGATCAGTCGGCATCAGCATACGTTTCCAATAATGTTAAAGCTTCTGTGTAGGTCACTTACTCGCCCTATTTCCATGTCATGGCCTTTATAATGCTGCTATGTGATGATTATTATCATTCTACCATGATTTAACCCCTCATACCTTGCATTTTAAACATTTTTCTTAACATTTTTAGTTGTGTTTAGTTTTCTGTTTAGCTCAGAATTTCATGTTTAACTAAGTGTTTAGGTCAGCTGCTGTGCTCCTTCTCTTCCCATGGCACTTATATTCATCATACATGTTCCTCAGTATCATTGTTCCATGATTAAAACCTCATACTCTGCATTTTAAACATTTTTCTTGACATTTTTAGTTGTGTTTAGTTTTCTGTTTAGCTCAGAATTTCATGTTTAACTTAGTGTTTAGGTCTGCTGCTGTGCTCCTTCTCTTCCCATGGCACTTATATTCATCATACATGTTCCTCAGTATCATTGTTCCATGATTAAAACCTCATACTCTGCATTTTAAACATTTTTCTTGACATTTTTAGTTGTGTTTAGTTTTCTGTTTAGCTCAGAATTTCATGTTTAACTTAGTGTTTAGGTCTGCTGCTGTGCTCCTTCTCTTCCCATGGCACTTATATTCATCATACATGTTCCTCAGTATCATTGTTCCATGATTAACCCTCCATACGCTGCATTTTAAACATTTTTCTTGACATTTTTAATTGCGTTTAGTTTTCTGTTTAGCTCAGAATTTCATGTTTAACTTTTTATGTCAGTTTCTGTGTTTTACTTTTAAGAGGTTGTGTTTAGGTAAGCTTTGTCGCATGTTATGGGAGTGTTTGATACAGTTCGTGTGTTTGCCAAAGTTACTATCAAAGAGGAATGTTGGTGAGCTATAGGGCGTTGGCGTCCTTCTTAACATAAAATTTATCTGAGGACTTGATGTTAAAAAAAAACCCAGCTAGACAGTCCTGGAAAAGAGACGGGTGCAAGTGCAATAGCTGATAGGGCATATAAATATGTGTTCTTTTGAAAAAGCAGCACTCTGCTGCCAGTGGCAAGTTACTGTCATAATTCAGCAGTTCCTTATACATTTAGCCCCTTGAACCCGATCATCCACTTTTCTGGCCAGGAACATGATCCATGTGCGTCATAATGTCATTAAATAGTATGGCTGTTTAGTAAATGTGTGGGGTCGAGCAATCAATATTTTCAATGTGCAGCCCTGAGGCTGCACGTTGAAAATATTGATTGCTCCACCCCAAATAATGAATATGGACTCTCCTAATTGCTGCCATTGAACTGGCATGGAATATACCACTATAGTTCAAATGGTTATGGTTTCCTGGTGTTTCGTGACAGTATTCCTTTGAAAATTCATATACTAACATTTTACAGGTGCAATTTTCTCCCGTCTCTGCATTCACAGGAGCTTAAAACTGCACCCATCAATTTTGTCCATTTCCAGCCCAGTCTAGACAGAAGGAGTGTTTCTGTTGCTATATATTTTTCATGTATTATGTGTAGTCGTTAAAATAATGTATCTAATTTGTCCAAGCTTTGTTTCGTAAATGCTAACTCATGTGAAAATTTGGGCATGCTGGCGGTGCATTCAGAGAAATTGTCTGATGTTATTTCCACTCAAGCTTTAATCATTTACTCCACAGGAATAGCAGACAAAATATTTCTTGAATCACCAAAACTTTTCACTTTTTGCCTAAAAAAAAATGACTCCTCGCTGGGACGAACTCATTCCAGTGAAGGGTCATAAGGTAGAGAAAAAAAATGAAAACATAATACAATTTGAATGGCATTCTTAAATTATTGTGTCGCCTGCCCCACTAAGTGGGGAGCGACATATAGGGATTACTTTTGTCGTCTGCGTCACACTTTCTCTTATCTGCCACTCCTCTTTAACCTATGAATGGATTTTTATGAAACTTTCAGTGATTCTTTATCACATAATGGCATTGTGCACCTCCTATTTTATTTTTTGATCCGCTTTATTTTTTCCAGAGTTATGCCCCTTTTCCACTTAGAATTCTGTCTGAAACGTCTTGGAGTGTCTCTTATCCGCCACTCCTCTTTAACCTTTGAATGGATTTTGATGAAACTTTCAGTGCTTCTTTATCACATAATGGCATTGTGCACCTCCTATTTTATTTTTTGATCCGCTGTATTTTTTCCAGAGTTATGCCCCTTTTCCACTTAGAATTCTGTCTGAAACGCCTTGGAGTGTCTCTTATCCGCCACTCCTCTTTAACCTTTGAATGGATTTTGATGAAACTTTCAGTGATTCTTTATCACATAATGGCATTGTGCACCTCCTATTTTATTTTTTTATCCGCTGTATTTTTCCAGAGTTATGCCCCTTTTCCACTTAGAATTCTGTCTGAAATGCCAGGAGACACAGGTCTTCCATGGAAGACTCACATCTAAGTTTTGTAAATCGAGCTCACCAGTTTTAGCCATTATGTAAGACAATGAATAAAAGTATGGGATCATGCTTTGATGAGAAATTTCAAATCTTTAATGCTCGAAAAATCAGACAGTTGCAGGGAAAGGAAAATTATATACAAAATTGTGATATTGTTGAATTAAACCTTTACCCAACGAATCGCCCGCATCCATCCGCGTAATATGCAACTTCAGCAGCTGAAAAAATATTTTTTGAAAAGTTCAACAAAACCATATCATGAGACCCCTCTTTGAAACGAGCTCGTCAAGCTCGTTCCAAAGAGGGGTCACATGATATGGTTTTGTTGAAACTTTTTGAAAAATTTTTAAAAATGTTATTTAAAATAAAAAATTTTGAAATCGTCTGCATTGGGTGAAGGATTAATCTTTTGTACAGTGGTTTATTTTTATTTTTAAAGATGACTTACCTGTTGTTGCTGTACTCACTAGTTTTTTCACTTTTTTTAGGACTGTATGTATTTACATGAATTAGGGGAAGAAGCTGCAAGCTTTACTAAAGATGAGATGCAAATGGGGTGAGTTTATAAAGTTGAATGTTTTATTTTTAATACAATTTGGAATCAGTAATTCACACCTAACTTAGTCTTTTAGTGGTACTCAGTCTTCACAAACTGTGCCATTTCAAAACATT
This sequence comes from Pictodentalium vernedei, assembly GCA_031216915.1. NCBI lineage: Eukaryota > Metazoa > Mollusca > Scaphopoda > Dentaliida > Dentaliidae > Pictodentalium > Pictodentalium vernedei. The sequence continues at coordinate 385,894,243 of CM062289.1, read as the reverse complement.
CTTGAAGGGCTAACTGAACTCCACTTCTGAGGTGGCAGAACCAGATAGCACACGTGCATGCACACCCACCCACTTGCCCACCAGTTCCAAATATTCAGACTGTTGGTTTTTCCATGATTATGTCACTAAATAGTATGAGTATATTTAATGGTCATTTATTAGTCTGCATTATTAACTTTTTACCTGCTGAGTGTTTTTTCAAACTCGACGTATAGCTTGATGAATGGCGGGCGGGCATAAATAACTTGATAATGGGTTGACCCATGTTCATGAAACTTCATAGATAGGTTGGCATCGGTGAGAGGAAGAAGCCTGTTTGTTTTGGACTCGTTAGGTCAAAGGTCAAGGTCACAGTGACCTTGAACACATAATAAATCGTAAACAATTGGTTTCCAGATGATAATTTGACAATGGTTCCACCCACATTCATGAAACTTCATAGGTAGGTTGGCATTGGTGCAAGAAAGAGCTCTATTTATTTTTTGAATCACTGGGTCAAAGGTCAAGGTCACAGTGACCCTTCACATAGTAAACAATTGGTGTCCGGACGATAAGTTGATAATGATTAAACCCACTTTTGTGCTGTCACAACTCCACTTTGGATCAGTGATCCTATCGGCATTTACATGTGAATTCAAAGAAATAAAAGGTCCCATCACAGCTTTACAAACTGGTTTTCATATAATTTGGGGCAGGAGCGCGGTGGCTCAGTAAGTAGAGGTGCTGGCTGCAAACTGAGAGGTCCTCGGTTCGAATCCCACCTGCAGCAACCGCGTTGTGTCCTTGGGCAAGACACTTCATCTCCATTGTCCGCGTGGGGGCACGATGATGCCGTGTACTAAGGCGTACTGCACGTCGATGGTACGCATGTCTTCAACCAATATAACCCTGCCTGTGGTGCAGTGCGGAGTTACGATGTTGGGGAGCTGGCAGCTGCTCGTCGTTGCTCGGTGGTTCTCTCCGGGTACTCCGGCTTCCTCCACCCATAAAACTGTCACGGTCATGATTAGCCATTGTGCAGAAATATGTGATCTTAAACATCAATAAATAAATAAATAAATATAATTTGGGGCATAATGGATGATTTTGATACATTTCCGTTTATGCAAGCACAATTTCAGTTCATTTTCAGTTTTTTTTTTCATTAGACAGAAGTCACATGCTTGATATATTTGTGGTTTCAAAGCGAGGAAAGGAGTGGAGGAACTCTTTAAAGTTAACAAAGCATCTAGATATATTGTGATTTCTTTTTAATATATATGATTTTCTTTTATAGTAAACATCAAGAATACGAACAAAAGTTACTTGAACAGTATTTGAATAGTCAGAATGTAGCAAATAGTCAACAGCATCAACAGATAACAAATAATAACAAACAGCAAAATACAACAAGGTGAGGTTTTTTTTTAAGTTGAATGATGTATGTGTAGTTTGTTTTTCACTCTAGGGCCCTGCGAATCAGAATTTCTAACCTCAGAATCAAATCAGGAGTCTGATAGAGATGGGTGGTATTGGAATTTTGAATTCAGTATTGGTTTGGGTATTTATAGAGGGTATACCTCCTTATCTGAGTAGCCTGAGATTTGCTGATAGAACCAAAAGGGAATTCACACTCAGAAAATACAGAATAGGTTGTTTTATCAGTCGACCACAGCACCTCAAGTGCCACTACTGATGAGCTCAACATTGGCATTCTTTTGCCAACACAAATCATTACTACAGTAAATTTTGTCACTTGTTCCAAACACACAACCTTTAACCCTTTACCCAACACAGACAATATCAAAATTTATTATTTTAATTATAATTTTTTTAATTTTTCAAAAAATTTCCACAAACCATATCGTGTGACCCCCCATTGGAACAAGCTCAATGAGCTTGTTCCAATGAGGGGTCACATGATACGGTTTTGTTGAAATATTTTGAAAAATTTAATTTTTTCAACTGCTCAATTTGCATATTATGCGGGCGGATGCAGACAATTTGTTAGGTAAAGGGTTAAAGGCCTTTTTCAGGCTTTTGCGATCACAAGAGTATGTGCCCTTAGTATGCCATTGTTAGAATGTCTTGCTGACAGTTGACAATTCACCTGGGAAGTGATTTCCAGTCAAGTCTTGGCTGCCTCAACAGGCATGTACAGGTTGTAATCTAGTAGGAATTCAGGACATTTGTCCAGACCCCCAAGGGTTAACAAAACTGAAAAGAAAATTACTTATTTCACTTTTAGTGACTTACCTCATGAAAATGAACACTTCACTGCTATCAAGCCTCAATAAAGCCTAATAAAGAGCAAATGTAGAAATATTTGAAAATACAGATGGTTTTGGTATTCAGTCATTTGTTTAGTTCATTTTGGTACCCCCATATTGGTTTAAATTGAATCCAAATCAAATCAGAAACGGCACAAAACATGAGTAGCATGAGTACCTGTGTGGAGTTAGTACGTTGGAGAGTCTGTTGTGTGGAGTTGGTACGTTGGAGAGTCTGACAGTTGCTCGCCATTTCTCTGTGGTTCTCTCTAGGTACTCAGGCTACCTCCACCCGTAAAACTGTCCCAACACGAGGTGACCCTGGGAGCGCGGTGGCTCGGTAGAGGTGCAGGCTGCAAGCCGAGAGGTCCTCGGTTCGAATCCCACCTGTGGCAACCACGTTGTGTCCTTGGGCAAGACACTTCATCTCATTGCCCGTGTGGGGGCACGATGACGCCGTGTACTAAGGCGTACTGCATGCCGATGGTGCGCATGTCTTCAACCAATCTAACCCTGCCTGTGCTGCAGTGCAGCGTTACGATGTTGGGGAGCTGGCAGCTGCTCGGTGGTTCTCTCCGGGTACTCCGTCTTCCTCCACCCGTAAAACTGTCACGGTCATGATTAGCCATTGTGCATAAATATGTGATCTTAAACATCAATTTTTAAATAAATAAATATGAGGTGACCCTGTCTGGTGAAAGTGTTAAACCCCAATAAATAAAGATTTTGGATTGTAACTTCAAAGCCATTGGTCGGATTTGGATCTCCTTTGGTATGCTGATAGACTGGCATGGGGGAATGGATATGCACAGGGAATGGGTAATAAACAGCAAAATACAGCAAGGTCAGTTTTGTTGAGCAGTTGAATGATGTATGTAGAGTTTGTTTTTCACTCTTGGGCCCTGTGACTCAGAATTTCTCACCCTGAATCAAATCAGAAGTCTGATAGAGATGGGTGGTATTAGAATTTTGCATTCAGTGTTGGTTTTCCCAAGGTTATGGCCCTTTTTCACTCTTCTCACTTTATATTGTCCCTTTGTGAAAAACATGAGTCACCCGATTTGAAAATATATGAATCAGGAAGCCAATTTGATGCCGATCCCGAGTCAGGCCATCCATATCGAATCGAAACTTTGAAGCTTTGTAGGGCCATATTTTTCCCACCAAGTTATAGATCATGGCACTTTTATGCCCCTGAGAACCTCTCGGGGCAGGGGGGGGGGGCAGCATTATATTTTCACCATGTTAGTCTGCCATCTGTCCATTAACATTTGTTTTCCATCAAATAATTAATGAACCACTTATTTGATCAAATCATAATTTTAGGGGTCACTTGTGGTTGATCAGATAATGCTTCCCTTTGATTTTGGTTCAGCTAGCCAATTCAATATGGCCGCCATGGCTTCCATTTTGAATTTGGTTTCCATCAAATAACTCATGAATGCCAACGAATAATTTTTTTTTTTTTTATTATGCATTGTTGGTGTCTAGAGGAAGCTTCCTTTTAATTTTGGACCATTCAGCTGAACCAAGATGGCCACCAGTGGCCAGTTCATTATGGTGGCCATCTTGAATTTGGTTTCCGCCCAATTACTAAAGAATATTGACTGAAATCAGTTTCATTTTTTGGTTATGCATTATTGGTGTCTAGAGGAAGCTTCCTTTTGATTTTGGTTCAGCTAGCCAATTCAACCAATTCAATATGGCCACCATATTGAATTTGGTTTCTGTCCAATACCTAATGGATGCTGACTTGAATCATTTTTATTTTTGAATTAAGCATTGTTGGTGTCAGAGGAAGCTTCCTTTCATTGTGGGACCAGTCAGCTGAACCAAGATCGCAATCGGAAACCAATTCATTATGGCTTCCATCGTGGCCATCTTGAATTTGGTTTCCGTCCAATAACTAATAAATACTCGATTGAATCAGTTTCATTTTTTGGTATTGTATTATTGGTGTCTTGAGGGAGCTTTCTTTCGATTTTATATCAGATAACCAATTTAATATGGCCGCCATGGTGGCCATCTTGAATTTGGTTTCCGTCTGATAACTTATGAAGGCTGATTCCTGAAGTAGACAGGAAAATCCCTCTATTCCATTAATAGCCCAGGAATTCCCATTCCCGGGATTAAACCCTAGTCAGGACCAAGAAGAATTGATGCCTGACAAACATGCAAATTGTGCCTGTCATTAACCATATCAGGCTGTTTATTTGCAGACTTGACTTGAATAAAAGATCTGGTAGCTCTTGCACGGGGGTGCGGTGGCTCAGTTGGGAGAGGTGCAGGCTGCAAGCCGAGAGGTCCTCGGTTCGAATCCCACCTGCGGCAGCCGCGTTGCGTCCTTGGGCAAGACACTTCACCCCCATTGCCCATGTGGGGGCACGGTGACGCTGTGCACTAAGGCGTACTGCACGTCGATGGTGCACCTGTCTTCAGCCAATGCTAACCCTGCTTGTGTGGAGTTGGTATGTTGGGGAGCTGACAGTTGCTCGCCGTTGCTCGGTGGTTCTCTCCGGGTACTCCGGCTTCCTCCACCCGTAAAACTGTCACGCATAGGTTAGCCATTGTGCAGAAATATGTGACCTTAAACACCGATAAATAAATATAAATAAATATAGCTCTTGCACAAAATACAAATTCTCTAAAATTAGCAATAGTTTCCTAAATAGAAAGCATCAGTTGGGCTTGATGAGCTTGTTCCAATTAGGGATCATATGATACGGTTTTGAATTTGTTTTTTTTTTTTTTAACCCGGTAGACAACGAATCGGCCACATCCACCTGCATAATATGCAAATTCAGCAGCTGAAAAAATATATTTCAAAAAATTTCAACCAGACCATATCATGTGACCCCTCTTTGGAATGAGCTTGTTACAAAGAGGTGTGTGTGTGTGGGGGGGGGGGGGGGGATTCTCATGATATGGTTCGGTTTGATTGGAATTTTTAAAAATAATTTTTTCATGATTTTATATTTTTTTTTTTTTTCTGTTTCTTTGTAGAAGAAAGAATTCATCACCACAGTTAGTTGAACAAATTCAAACATCTCAACAGATTATACAGCCTCCTCCAAACACAAATAATGATGCTTGGCCATCATTAGAAAATGGTCCGAACAGTAAAATAGAAATAATACCAAATGGCAACAGTAAAGCAATGCAACCTTCACCCCCTCCTCCACCACCTTCATCACAAAATCAAAGCAGTAGGGTAAATGTAACGAATGGACAAAACAGAATGCCAAATACACACAAGTCTAGAACTATAACAGAGAATGAAACATTGTCGTCATCAAGGTAAGATTATCAATTATTATTGATTTATAGAGGATCTGCAATGAGTCCCCAGTTTGTATTGAAATTTACGAAACTAGTTCACTAAATTAAGTCTGGATTGAGCCTTTTATGGAAGGTCTTGTTCAGTGTTAGCTTTTTATATGCGTAATGTTCTTACTTATGTCCTATGATTGTGAAGAACTTTGGGGACTTCTACACAGGAGCATGTAAGCTTCTAATTTTCAATTTTAGCCTCCAAAACATAGCTTAGGACACGTCATTCCAGTGAGGGTCATGAGCTATGTTTTGGGTGTAAAAAATTAAAATTTTTGGCTATTCAAGAAATATTTGGTTAAGTGTTATCGCTTATTTGTACGTTAGGGGTTATAATTGTACCTTATGAGTATAGTTACAAATGATGGAATGTTCCTGGTTATTTCCAGAACCATTTTTAGCTTAACTTGACAAAGTCAAGCTGAGCTATTGCCATCACTTCTCGTCCGTCGGCATACATATGTACGTTAGTATGTACGTCCACAATTTTCTTTGGCACACCTCACAGGTCGCATTTATGATAGGATCACTTTGAAACTTGGTATGCTTGTTTGGGGTGATCTCTAGATGGGAGCTATTGATTTTCAATTTCCGTCAAAAAATGTTGCCGCGGCCAACGTTCTTAGAACTTAGTTTAGTCAGACCACAATATTTCCCTTTGGCACACCCTACAGGGCACATTTATGATCGGATTGCTTTGAAACCTGGTATGCTTGTTTGGGGAGACCTCTAGATGGAAGCTATCGATTATCTTCAATTTCTGGCAAAAAATGTTGCCGTGGCCAACGTTCTTAGAACTTAGTTTAGTCAGAAGACCTCAATATTTCCCTTTGGCACACCCTACAGGGCCCTTTTATGATCGGATTGCTTTGAAACCTGGCATGCTTGTTTGGGGTGACCTCTAGATGGGAGCTATCAATTTCTTCAATTTCCGTCAAAAAATGTTGCCGCGATCAACTTTCTAAGAACTTAGTTTAGTCAAACCACAATATTTCCCTTTGGCACACCCTGCAGGGCACATTTATGATTGGATTGCTTTGAAACCTGGTATGCTTGTTTAGGGTGACCTCTAGATGGGAGCTATCGATTTTCTTCAATTCCCGTCAAAAAATGTTACCACGGCCAATGTTCTTAGAACTAAGTTTAGTCAGACAACAATATTTCCCTTTGGCACACCCTACAGGGCACATTTATGATTGGATTGCTTTGAAACATGGTATGCTTGTTTGGGGTGACCTCTAGATGGGAGCTATCGATTTTTTTCCATTTCCGTGAAAAAATGTTGCCCGGCCAATGTTCTTAGAACTTAGTTTAGTCAGAAGACCTCAATATTTTCCTTTGGCACACCCAACAGGGTGCATTTATGATTAGATTGCTTTGAAACCTGGTGTGCTTGTTTGGGGAGACCTCTAGATGGGAGCTATCGATTTTCTTCAATTTCCGTCAAAAAATGTTGCCACTGCCAGAACTTAGTTTAGTCATACTTTACCTGCAGATTTGTTACAGGCTACGGTCAGTATTTATGTACAGACCTTTACAACACTTTACATGTACTTTTGTTATCAGGTCATTGCCTAGATGTGTGTCATTGCTGTCACATACAATACATGTACATGTCTAACACAAGTTGAGCTACAGTGTCATTGACACTTTCATTATCAGTACACGTGATTCATACTCATTTTCAACCACCTCAGGCTGTGTTTCTGAATGTTATTTGTATGAGCTTTTTCCATTGAAGGGGGGGAGGGGCGTCATCGGGATTGTTACGAAGATAAAAATTGGAAAAATGTAAACCTTTGAATGGCGATTTTTTGCCATATTTAATATTCTCATAGAAAAATAGTGGTGCATGATGATCAGTTGTTGAGTCTTTTCATTAGTTTAACTTTACCCAACGCAGACGATATCAAAATTTTTTATTTTAAACATATTTTTTTTAAATTTTTCAAAAAAGTTCAACAAAACGATATCATGTGACCCCTCATTGGAACGAGCTCAATGAGCTCGTTCCAATGAGGGGTCACATGATATGGTTTTATTGAAATATTTTGAAACACTTAATTTTTTCAACTGCTCAATTTGCATATTATGTGGGCGGTTGCGGGCGATTCGTTAGGTAAAGGGTTAACAGATGACTTGAGTTTAAGTTTTATCAGTAGGAGTATGGCTACACAGAGAATGAAATTTTAAAATTGATGTTGAAGTATAGATAGATGGATTTTATAGGAAGAGAGGTTTGGAGGCTGTCGAACATTAGTCATTTTTTTTCTCAACACTATTGAAAAGTTTCCATAGGGAATGACATGTTATTTAATTGGTTATTTTTAAATATTTCTTCCAGTTTGCAAAATACAGAATTGATAAAAGATATGTCACAGCCAGAACTGAGACCAAATAATATATCAGATGTGATATCAAACACAACAGTACCACTATCTGGTCCACAGTTAACTTCTCAGTCGATTGGCCCAATTGGCACAACTCGAAGGTCACTGGTGCTAGATAATGGTGCAGACAGTCTTTCATTCTTCAGTGGAACTGGTTTCTCTGGTAATAGGAAAGCTAAAGTACCTCTCCCGTCACCAACTACAGGTTAGAATCTTTCTTAGTATATTTTTTAAAATATAAAGATGACTTCTGTAAGTCCAGCCATCCTTCTGCCCACACATTCTTCTGCAGATTACTCCTAAACTAAGAAGATAACAGATTTCAGATGTGGTTTGTGACCCATTCATCATGGACTGAGGAACAAGATTTTTTCCAAGAGTTACGGCTCCGGTACTTCATGAAACAGCGGGCATTCAAACTTTACAGCACTATTGTTAACATGTTTGCTGCAACATGTAATATCATGTATCTGTATCATTCCAATACCAAGTTAGGGTTGAGTGGAATCCTGTTAACCCTTTACCCAAAGCAGACGATATCAAAATTTATTATTTTAAATATCATTTTTTAAACTTTTCAGAAAATTGCAACAAAACCATATCATGTGGCCCCTCATTGGAACGAGCTTGACGAGCTCGTTCCAACGAGGGGTCACTTGATATGGTTTTGTTGAAATTTTTTGAAAAACAATAATTTTTTCAACTGCTGAATTTGCATATTACCCGGGCAGATGTGGGCTATTCATTGAGTAAAGGGTTAATTGAATAGCCACATTATCAGTGAAAATTAGTTTAAACAATATTTATTCTTAGAATTTATGTTACATGCATACATTTCATTGTTAACAAAAAAATTTTTATAATACAAAATACTGACATATACAGTGTAACAGTTTACAAGTTACTGTAAAGATGAGGGATTCGACAGGAAGCGTCAAGCTAAAGTGTGTCAAACATTATTCAATTAAGAGTATTTAGTTAACAGGGATTTGGTGGGGGGCGCAGTGGCATTGCAGTAACCGGTTCTCGTCAGATCACCGAAGTTAAGCAACGTCGAATCCTCGGATGGGGGACCATCTGAGCGATTGATTCGGTCTCCTGCATTGTGTCCTTGGGCAAGGCAATTAACCTCTGTTGTCCATGTGGGGGGCGCGATGACGCCATGCACTAAGGTGAACTGCACGTTGATGGTGCTCATGTCTTCAACAAATCTAACCCTGCCTATGCTGCAGTGCGGGTACTCCGGCTTCCTCCACCCGCAAAACTATCACGGTCATGATTAGCCATTGTGCATAAGTATGTGACCTTAAACATCAATAAATAAATAAATAACGGGGATTTGGTCACTTTCCTGTGTTCTAGAAATAAACTGAACATTTATTCTGTTATATCTTGTTTGACATGAGCTCTGTCAAACAAGATATAATAGATTAAATGCTTATACTGGATGTACTGAGGCCAAATAGGTCTATAAATAAGGAGAATTTGGTGATTGTCAGGATAATTTCTCTACAAGCATTTCCCAATATATTGCCAGATTTTTATTCAATTAACAAGAAATTACTCTATAACATTTATGCAATTAACAGGTCAAATTTGTATTGAAGGTATGGGAAATAGTTTTGTGTTTGGAATTTATATTCACTATTAACAGATATATTCAATTAAGAGATATCCAATTAAGTGGACTCCACTATACTAAATTTTTGGCTTTAAAAAATACTGTTGTTGCTGAATCATGTTCAATCAACAGAACACTATCCTCAGATTACTAACAAGAACTACATATTTCCATAGGCACTCTCCACTGGTCATTTGAAGTGATTAAAAAGGCTCAGAGTGGTATTTTCTCTCAGCAGTTTCATTGCCTCAATGTTAATTTCTGTTCCCTGTGAAATCTGCTTTCCCTTGAGATTTCTGTAAGGAACTATCTACACATCGTGAATAGTGTGCAGCCGCCACAATCCATATTTATAAACTATCAAGTCAACAATCTATAATTTTATATTTTTAGAAATGTCAGAACAGATTCCATCAACAGAAATTCCAGAAACAATACCGGTTTCAACAACGACAGACTGGCAAGCAGCATTTGGGTTTGGTTCTAAAACGAAAGAGAAGGAAGATGATGATTTAGGTATCATTAAAAACATTCATTTTAATTGGGCCTAAAAGAAGGCTGTGTTCTCTGGCAATTTTGCTCCGTAAGACAGATGATGGAGGGAGGCTTTTTTAGCTCACCTGACTTTCAGTCAGGAGAGCTATAGTGATCACTCACCGTCCGTTGTCCGTCGTCGTCCGTGAACATGGTGTTTGCGTCTTCTCCTCCCAAACCGCTGAACCAATTTAATTGACATTTGAGATAATAGTTTGTTATGACATCGCAATTTGATTTTGTTCAAATCAAGTTGCCTCGCTCGTGGGTAGGGCCACACCCAAAAAGTGTGCTGAAATCTTAAAAAATCTTCTTCTCATGAACCAGCAGTAGCAGAGACTTGATATTTGGAGTGCAGCTTCCTTTTGAGGTGTAGACTCAGATTTGTTCAAGAGAAGTTTGTGGGGCTACACTTGGCGTCGTTATGGGAGGGGCAAAATTTTTGGCCCTGCCCAAAATTTCTATTTTCCAAACCGAGAGGCTGATTTGAACCAAATTTTATGTGAGGGCTTATTGGGTCATAAGTACCTAATTTATGCTGATTTTTTTTTCCCTGTAGCCCCATGGAAACTGCACAAGCTAAAAATAGAAAAAAATTAAAACGCCCATATCTCTAAAACTGCACGGCACCGAGAATTTTTATTTGGTGTGAAGCTTCCTTAGGACCAACAGAAAGAATTGGTAAAAAAAAATTGCCATCGGTTTTATCATAGGGTACAGTTTCAGGACTTTGAAAAAGTGCTGAGTCAGCACTTTTTAACACTGTAGGCAACGGGAAAAACATTAAAAAATCTTCTTCTCCAGATTCAGCAGGCAGAATCTTTTGATATTTGGTATGCAACATTGTAGGGTGGATCTGATTCAAGTTTGTTCAAATCGGCCCCCTGGGTTCATATTTGGGCTCGGTATAGGAGCCCGATTTCGAACTTAGTGCATTTCAGGCAAATTTCTTAAAAAATCTTCTTCTCCAGATCCAGCAGGCAGAATCTTTTGATATTTGGTATGCAACATTGTGGGGTGGATCTGATTCAAGTTTGTTCAAATCGGCCCCCTGAGTTTATATTTGGGCTCAGTATAGGAGCCCAAATTTGAACTTACTGCATTTCAGGCAAATTTCTTTGAAAATCTTCTTCTCCAGATCCAGCAGGCAGAATCTTTTGATATTTGGTATGCAACATTGTGGGGTGGATCTGATTCAAGTTTGTTCAAATCGGCCCCTTGGGTTTATATTTGGGCTCAGTATAGGAGCCCAAATTTGAACTTAGTGCATTTCAGGCAAATTTCTTTGAAAATCTTCTTAAGATCCAGCAGGCAGAATCTTTTGATATTGGGTATGCAACATTGTGGGGTGGATCTGATTCAAGTTTGTTCAAATCGGCTCCCTGGGTTTATATTTGGGCTCAGTATAGGAGCCCAAATTTGAACTTAGTGCATTTCAGGCAAATTATTTAAAAAATCTTCTTCTCCAGATCCAGCAGGCAGAATCTTTTGATATTGGGTATGCAACATTGTGGGGTGGATCTGATTCTATTTTGTTCAAATCGGCTCCCTAGATTCATATTTGGGTTCACGAAAGAAGCTCGAATTCGAACTTAGTGCATTTCAGGCAAATTTCTTCAAAAATCTTCTTCCCCAGATCCTGCAGGCAGAATCTTTTGATATTTGGTATGCAACATTGTGGGGTGGATCTGATTCAAATTTGTTCAAATCGGCCACCTGGATTCATATTTGGGCTCACTATAGAAGCCCAAGTTCGAACTTAGTGCATTTCAGGCAGATTTCTTCAAAAATCTTCTCCAGATCCAGAAGACAGAATCTTTTGATATTTGGTATGCAACATTGTGGGGTGGATCTGATTCAAGTTTGTTCAAATCGGCCCCCTGGGTTTATATTTGGGCTCAGTATAGGAGCCCAAATTTGAACTTAGTGCATTTCAGGCAAATTTCTTTGAAAATCTTCTCAAGATCCAGCAGGCAGAATCTTGTGATATTGGGTATGCACCATGCTTGGGGGGGATTCAATTTTGTTCAAGCCAAGTCCCTGGGTTCATATTTGGGCTCACTGTGGGAGCCTAAATTATAACTTAGTTCAAAATGAGGAACTTTCTTTAAAAATCTTCTTCTTCAGATCCAGCAGTCGGAATGGTTTGATATGTGGTGAGTAGCATCCTTGGGGGAGGGGGGGGGGGATTCAAGTGTGTTAAAGCCAAGTCCATGGGTCCATATTTATATATATATATTTATAACTTAGTCAATATGAGGAATTTTTCTTTAAAAATCTTCTTCTTCAGATTCAGCAGTTGTAATGTTTTGATATTTGGCATGGAGCAACCTTAGGGAGCTGAGATTAAAGTTTGTTCAAGCCAAGTCCCTTGGTTCATATTTTGGCTCACTATGGGAGCCTGAATGACAACTTAGTTCAAAATGAGGAATTTTCTTTAAAAATCTTCAGATCCAGCAGATGAATGCTTTTGATATTTTTTTATACAGCATCCTTAGGGGGGTAAGATTCAAGTTTGTTCAAGCCATGTCCCTAGGTCCATATTTGGGCTGATTGTGGGAGGTCGAATTGTAACTTGGTTCAGAATGAGGAATGTTCTTTAAAAATCTTCTTCTTCAGATCCAGCAGTCGGAATGTTTTGATATTTGGTGTGCAGAATCCTTAGGGGTGTGAGATTCAGGTTTGTTAAAGCCAAGTCCCTGGGTTCATATATGGGCTCCCTGTGGGAGCCCGAATTATGACTTAGTTCAATATGAGGAATATTCTTTAAAAATCTTTTTTTAGATCCACTGGTCAGAATATTTGGATATTTGGTTTCAGCTTTTCTTAGGAGGAGTAGATGCAACTTGTGGAAATCAATTCTCTGGGTTGATATTTAGGCTACCATGTCAGGTGAGCGCCCTCAGGCCTCCTGGGGCCTCTTGTTTCTTTTTTCTCTTTCTCAATCCTGTGAATTTAAAATCATAAGTTAACCCTTTGAACTCTAGTGGTATCTCCCATGCCAGTTTAGTGGCAGCAATTAGAAGAGTCTATATTCATTATTTGTAGTAGACCAATCGATATTTTCAACGTGCAGCCGTAGGGCTGCACGCAGAAAATGTTGATTGGTCTACACCTCGCATTCACTGAAGTCATCCTATTTAATGACACTATGACGTATCATGTTCCTGGCCAGAAAAGTGATCTCTCGACAGTAAGTTCCCAAGGGATTCAATTCGTTCACCTAAGCCGATTTTCAAAATTTGATAAGACCTTAGAACAGTACCATAAACATAATATACCAGCCTTTAAAATAAATGAAATTAACACCGAATTTTTGTATAAAAAAATGTCATAATTTCATGTGAACATCTAAACAAGTCTCTTTACTTTATGATAAAGAACTCAAAAACTTGATTAGAAAGTTCTTCTCACAGTTTGCAAAACAGTTGTTTGGTTCCAGTTAGATGAACCCTTTACTTTACAAATTGGCCACATCCACCCTCGTAATTTACAAAATGAGCAGTTGACAAAAATTAGTTTTAAAAAAATTCCAAGAAAAACATATTTGTGACCCATCATTGGACAAGCTTGTTCCAATGAGGGGGTCACATGGTGTAGTTTTCTTGAAATTTTTGTTTAAAATTAAAAAAAAAAAAACAACTTTTAAATGAGAATTTTGATATTGTGCGTGTTGGGCAAAAGGTTAACGTTTAAGGGTCTAGAGATTTTTACATATTTTTTCCACACTTTGACAGTCTATATATATCCTGCAACTTTGCAGCTGTTTTTTGGCAAGTGTTGGCTGCCTACATAGGCAGCCAAGACTTGCCTAGAAACAATTAATTACCAGGGGCTTAGAATGTAACTTGTGAGTTAACCCAAAGACTGCATGTAGGGATACCTGTCCTGTTGCAAAAAAATGTTGCAAAAAATGCGAGCAAAATCAGAATTAGAACATTAAGAGTTAAAATAACAATAAAATCTAGTCTGTGCATTATGGATCTTTTGAATTTTCTCTCTGAATATTTTGCAGGTTTTGATCCATGGGATGAATCATCGAAAGGTTTAGCTGATCTCATACAGAAAGAAAATGGTTATTTGAACAACCACAAATTTATGAACCTAAATAATCAACACATGCAATCTGGCCAACATATGTCAAACGCACAGTCGCAGCCTCGGCCACCTCTTCCACACAACTTACCTCCAGGGTTTTCTCTCAGTCATATCCAACAACAGCAACTCCAAAGACAGCCATTTTTGAGGCATGGTAAGTGAGAGAATTATGATGGTCTATCAGCTGTTTTAGTATCATTCTTTGAGAGTATTTATAGAGGTTCTCCAAGTCCCCGATTTATATCAAAATTTACAAAATATGTTCATTAACTTCGATTGGTCTAGACCATAACCCTTTACCCCACGAATCGGCCGCATCCGCCTGCGTAATATGCTTATTTGGTCGTTGAAAAAATATTATTTTTTAAAAAATATCAACAAAACCATATCATGTGACCCCTCGTTGGAACAAGCTCGTTCCAAGGGGGCACATGATATGGTTTTGTTGAAATATTTTGAAAAATTTGAAAAAATGATATCGTCTGCATTGGGTAAAGGGTTAATTTACTGGATGAGTTTTGTAAATTTTGATGTAAACTGGGGACCAGTTGATTCTTTTTTAGCTGCGACGAGCAGCTCTATCTGTGGCAATGTCGGTTGGTCTGACACCAACGAGTTTCAAAAACACCATAACTCCTAAAATACTTGATGCAATGACACCATACTTGGTATGCAAGTGCATCTTCATGATGTCTACACCCTCTCAATCGTGCATGGCATTCGGAAAATTTCTGTCACTTTTATAAGTTTTAAAACATTGGCGTTGAACGAATCGTCACAGCTTTGGCACTGTGTCAGTGTGCTCTAGTTATCATATGATCCAAAAAACCCACAAAAGACACTTTAATGGAATGAGAAGCAAGCAGCGGCTTCAACGATGAATATCTTTTCAAATCTGAGTGTGCGAATAATGAGATAATTCAATTTTAAGTTACCTCCCTTATACCTTCAATTGCTTCGATTTCCTAAACTGTTTTACTTGAAGTAAATATCCTAATCTTTCAGTGCAGTTATCGATTTTTAGTAAATAATGCAAACTATTGCCACCAAACATGTTGATTTAGTTGTATCAGATAGAAATACCTACACCTACTAAGTTTGACACATGGGGGCACGGTGATGTTGTGTACTAAGGCGTACTGCATGTCAATGGTGCACCTGTCTTCAACCACTGCTAACCCTGCTTGTGTTAGTATGTTGGGGAGCTGACACTATCTCGCCTTTGCTTGGTGGTTCTCTATGGGTACTCCAGGTTCCTATACCTGTAAAACTGTCATGGTCATGATTAGCCATTGTGCAGAAATATGTGACCTTAAACACCACTAAATAAATATAAATAGTCTCATATATGGGCTTAGAGCTTGAGATAAGAGTTTTGTCCTATTCCTATGAAATGTGTCTTTATCCCTTGAAAACATTGCAAAATATATGTTGAAATTTTGTACATGATGTTAGATCAATTGTCTTCAGCACAAACACTTCACAGAAGATCAGGAGTGAACACACGACTGACCAAAATGTTTTATTGATGCTTTGCAAAATCTATCAAAAATTTTTAACAAAAACATATTTTTAGGACCTATCAGCTAGTACCTGTGAATACTGAAATGGGAGTGTTACAGATTTGGAAGTGTTCTTTTTTAGAAATGACAATATGTTTATGCATGTAATGTATTATCTGTGAGTTTTTTAGTTCATCTAGACAAAGTCAAGCTGAGCTAATCTCATTGTTCTCCATCTGTCGTCCGTCCAACATCTGTCAACACCATGTTTGGGTCTTCTCCTCCAAAGCCACTGGGCCAATTCAAATGAAAGTTTGTGTGAGTGATGGTCAACTCAACATGCCCAGCCCCATAGGGAGGGAATGGGGTAAAGTGATCCAAAATATTTTTTAAATCTTCTCATGAACCAGTGTGTACAATGACTTGATATTTGCTATGGAGCTTCCTTTTGAGGTATAGAATCAAGTTTGTTCAAACGAAGTTCGTGAAGCAATATTTGGATTTGTAATTGGAGGGGCAGGATTTTTGGCCCCGCCCAAAATTTCTATATTTTTATACTGTACCAATGACCCAGACTTAGCTGGTGCTAACTCTAACAAAACCAGGGCCAAACACAAATTTTGCCCCCCAATCCCCAAAATTTGCATCCAAAACAAAAAGAAATCTTGTCCTAAAGGACCTCCATACTACGCCTCTACTGTGCATGCGCAGTGACGCAGACGTCCCGAAATTGGTGCCAATTATCATTCTCTGTTTGGCCCTTCATCAGTCAACATCTCACTGATCTTTGTGCTTGTAAATCTCAGTTTAAAGGATGCCAGACACGTAATTTTTGGAGAAAATGTGTTTCTAAGGAGGATAGAAGCAGGAGAGGAAAAAGAAGTGACAAAAAATAATCAGGGCTGTACTTAAAAGTTTTTGATGAAATTATGTTAAGTTGCCTATATTTTTATACTGTACCAATGACCCAGACATAGCTGGTGCTAACTCTTAAAATATAGGGCCAAACACAAATTTTGCCCCCCAATCCCCAAAATTTGCATCTAAAACTAAAGAAAACATGTCCTGAAAGGCCCTCCACACCTCGCCCCCACTGCGCATGCGCAGTGTCAAGGACGTTCCGAAATTGGCGCCATTTATCATTCTAAGTTTGGCCCTTCATCAGTTAACATCTGACTGATCTTTGTGCTTTTAAATCTCAGTTTAAATGATGCCAGACACATAAATATTAGTGAAATGGTGATTCTAAGGAGGATAGAAAAGGAGGAGAGGAAAAGAATGTGTGACAGAATATTATCAGGGCTGTAACTTAAAATTTTTTAATGAAATTATGTTAAGTTACCTATTTTCAAGGCAGCAGCCATTTTGTTGTCATTCTGATTATTTAGTTACACTGTTTTTTCAAGTGTTTTTCCTCTCTCCCTGTCCTTTAATTCCCCCTTGCTATTCTCCCATGCTTTTGGCATAGTTTCTGTAATTATTATTACTAAAATTTCTTGGGAGTTTTAGCTTAATAACAGAATGAATTCTGTTCTTTCCCCATGTTTACGTCTTCACCTACGGGTGGTTAGGCGTTGTGTTCTGCATCTACCATCTGATGTTCTGCAGTTTCTTCCCTGGAAGTCTCTGTTTTGCATCAGATGGGGTATTTTTGGTAACTGATTTCGGGCCTGGGTGCCTGGAGTCTTATTTTAGTGTTTTTACACTCATTGTTTACATTTACAACAGCCCTCTGTGTGAGGGGGGGATTTCTAAATAATAATATCTTTATGTTATTTTAATCATAACTAGATACATTATTATTGTTCGTAAGTGTTGAATAAATTGTTTAAAATATTTTTAAAATTTTTGTCCACACTTAGGCTTGGGATCCATTGGGGCTCAACGTTACTTTTCAGAAACTTGGGCTGTTCTGAAAAAATATTTTTTCAAAATATTTTGATTTCAATTATTTTTTCTATATTAATGGATCATATTATTATTATGTATTTTGATTGCCAGGGGTTAGTGCGAGTACCAGGACTTGTTTTCTTTTCACATTGAAAGGATATTGATCTATTGTTTTAAGAGGAAGTCTTCCTCTGACCTTATTATCATTCTATATGTGGTCAGTGTACTCGCATTAACTCCTGTTCTGTATCGTATGATTTCGATGACAATATGGGAAGCGTATGTCACGGTATGTTGTTGGGGATTTGGACACTCCGGTCCTTTCCCCGCAGGGTCACTCTACTTTATCAATTTCTATTTCAGACGATCAAGATTAGGGTGATGTATCTGTGATGTCTTCCAACAGTGTGCCTCCGTCGTCACAATTAATGAAGGGCTAGCGGAAAAGTGCTCATGTAATACGCCAATTGCCTAAGAGGACCCTAGTAGGTTCGACGGCCTTTGACGTCCGCTAGCTCGCCCGGTGTAGCGTCCATTCACCGAATGGTTCGGCAGCCGGGTTCGTCCGTTGCGGTCTAGAAGGAATTTTGGGGTGATGCGAGCACTATAAAATTAACTTAATGCACACCCAGTGACGGCGGATCGGAGGGAGAACGGAGGAAGCCTTTTAGTCCGGTTCATAGCTCGTTCCGGTCCATCCGGACGGCAAGCGAGAGAGGCCCCTCTCTCGTTCAACAACATCTGGCCCCAGATGTTGTGGTACAAATGTGTCGTTAGCGGAGCATACGTCCGTCGCTCGGGACGCTCCGTTGTATAGGCAGTCCGCTGAGACTGCTAAGGCTTCCTCTTCTTGTCAGCGCACACGACCGCACCTTGGCTGCGTGACCGCCGATATATTACCAGCTTCGCCGATCAAGGATTCTTCGGCGACCAGGTCACAC
The DNA here is from genome assembly GCA_031216915.1 of Pictodentalium vernedei. Taxonomy (NCBI): domain Eukaryota; kingdom Metazoa; phylum Mollusca; class Scaphopoda; order Dentaliida; family Dentaliidae; genus Pictodentalium; species Pictodentalium vernedei. Next base: position 385,875,688 of record CM062289.1, on the reverse strand, counting down.
CATCCGGCAGCCAGGGATTCGAGACCGATGGACTCCGGACGTTCGCATAGGAAGTATGCGGGAGCCATCTGATGCGGAGCTGCCCTCGGCGAAGCACCGATAGACAGCGCCTCCGCAGGTCTCGACGCCGGACATTCTTGTGCACATAGCACAGCTTATCGCAGCATCCCAGCAGCCGACAGAAACGGTGTCGGATCGAGAATTATCCGACAGCGCTGGGTCGGTAGCCGGGGACTCGAGGCCTGCAGACTCCGGACGTTCGCATAGGAAGTGTGCGGGAGTCAACGTACACGGAGCTTCCAGCGGCAATGCATCGTAAGTCCGCTACTGCACAGGCCTCGGGAACGGACGTGCTTTCCTTAATAGCACAGTTTATCGCAGCATCCCAGCATCAACTGAATCTGTCGCATATATTTTATCCGACGATGCTGGGTCGGGACGCTCCGCGGAAGCGGGTACGGACGTCCGAAAGTTTCATCCGGTCCGACGGGATACCGAAAGGGATTCGGTGGATTTCAAGCTTTCCCTTTCGGAACAACATATGCTGCGATGCCGGATAAGAAACTGATAGCGTCGGTGGACTTAGAAATTTTTGGTTCGGTTCAGGGACATCGTCCCTCAGTTCCGACATAGTCCAATAATGTCACACAAACTTTCGAATTATTGAACGACGCTATATATATTATTATTTTATGCTTGCTATCCAAGCATTTCTGGTTTCTTGTTCGAAGAGTTATGGAGATGTCTTCAAAAGTGTGCCTCTGTCGTCATAGTTAATGAAGAGTTAGCGGCAATAAGTGCTCATGGAATATGTCTATCGCTTACGGAGTGACATTCGCTAGCTCACCCGGTGTAGCGTACATTCATCGAATGGTTCGGCTGCCGGGTTCGTCCGTTGCGGTCTAGGAAGGAGATTTGGGTGATGCGAGCACTTTAATTACTTTAGTACTCACCCAGTGACGGCAGATTGAGGACGGATCGGAGGAAGCCAACAACATAGGGGACCGCATGTTGTGGTTCAGATATTTTACATTCGGAGCATATGTCCGTTGCTCGGGACGCTCCGTTATATTGACAGTCCGAGAGACTGTCTTTAATGCTTCCTCATCCTCACAGCAGGGCACACGACCGCACATTGGCTACGTGACCTCGAGTATCCGATCAGTTTCGGCATTCAGTGATTCCACAGCGAATAGGTCGCGCCATCCGGTAGCCAAAGGACACGAGGCCTATACACTCCGTTCGCTCGCATATTGGAAGTATGCACGGGGTAACGATCTCGGAGCTTCCTGCGGCAATGCATCGTAAGACCGCTGCTCCTCAGGCCTCAGTGACGGACGTGCTATCCGAGTTAGCACAGTTGTTTCGCAGCATCCCAGCAATTGACGGTTTCTCGGTCGAATCAGGAATTATCCGACGGCGCTGGGTCGGTGCGGTCCGCGGTTGCATCAAGCTACGGACGACCGAACGCTTTATAGGGTCCGACAGGATGGCGAAAGGGATTCGAAAGATTTCGAGTTTTCCCTTTAGTAGTATCGGAAGATGCCTTTCATATCTTCTGGCATTTCTTCCAGTGATTATTGTTCGGACTTCATTGCTGCGATCTTGGATAAGAGACTTATAGCGTCATTGGACTCGGATTTTTCGATCGGTACAGGGACTTTGTCCCTGACTTACCGACGCAGTCCAATATTGTCATTACAACATGTGTTTTATTTTTCGACGCTATATATTATATATATATATACAAGCCTGCTACTAAGCATGATAGTTTAGTTTCTTGTCCGCGTGGCTCATTTCTGCCATTTTATCTTTTTTACATAGTTTATTTTGGCAGAGCAGGGCATACCGAGAGTTCATATGCGTCTAGACGGTGTGATTAAAGACTGCATATATTCTTTTTCGCCGTTTATGTCTTTTCCAATTTCAATGTTGGGAACGACATTATGTATAGTAGACTTAACTTAGACGCTTTATTATACGTAATCCGCCTTACTGAGGCGTTATCATTACGTCTTCAAGAAAAGATTTACGGGATATTATTCTCAATGTAATTTCTTTTGAGGGCAGTAGTTTGTTCACGTATAACTCCGCCCTTCAGTGGCTGATTGGAGTTGGTTAGACGTGATGCAGCCCTAGCTACATCCACGCGTGGATAGTAGGTTAAGAACTCTCTCAGAGTCGCTTCGTTCTCGGAGGAGCTTCTCTTCGACGGCAACTTTCCGGCAATCCATGAATTGCTTGATTTATACATTCTCTTGTCTATCTAGTGTTACAAGAGATTCAGACTGGGGCAAACATTCGGTGGTTGACTCAGAGAGTGCCGCCGCAGTTGCCGGACCCTAGTGTGGCTGTTATGACGGTTGCCAGTCAAACAGATTGGGATATTCTGATCCCTACGGATTCGAAGTGCCAGGGTCTTTGGGTTCCGCAGTCTTTTAGCTATCAGTTTAACTTCCGCGGAATAATGTTTTTCAGGCTTGCTTTATGTCATTGCATGAACATTATTCAGAAACGCATGCCCAAATTCCTGTCCTTTAATTCGACAGTAGTGGCGTATCTCCGGAACCAGGGAGGCACTCTTTCGTTTCCGTTATTCAATTTAATGGAAAGAATCCGTCTGTTGGTTATAGTACACCAAGTTCAGTTTTGGTCCGTCATATTCTGGGTCGTCTGATTGTTTTATCGCACTCCCGTTCTCTTACGGGTCGCTTGTTGCTGTCAGAATGGACTCTCAACAAACAAGTATTTAATCAGATTTGCTATCTATGGGAGCGCCCAATGATGTTTTATTTATGACACAGCTTGCTAATCAATTGCAGACGTATGTGTTGGCTTGTCCAGATCTCTGAGCTAATACTGTTAACGCTCTATTGATCTATAGGACGGAATGATAGGATACGCGTATCCTCCGGCGCTGTTGTTTAAGCAGGTATTGCTAAGATAAACAACCACAATACATTTCTGTTGATAGCATCTCTATCTTCACAGAGATCATGAGTAATTTACTCTCTTGTCTACTGTGGATCTTAACGTGAAATCTTCCTCTATGTGAGGATCTTTTTTCACTGGGTAAATCGTGTCATCTTTATCACAACCAGCAAGGTCGCAACCTTCATGTATTCCGTTGTGTGGTCCGTATTGCATTGTAAGCACTGTACTGGACGAGCTTTGGACGCGATTTCTTACTATAGGAGATCCTCTTCTTCGCTATTCTATGCGACTAAAGTGGAGGCTCTTCCGTCGTGGTGTAGGGATCATTATGTTCATATGGTTGATCCCTCCATACTACGCATTGCTAGTTTTTAGTATACTTGTTTCACAAGATCTACTGCAGCCTGTTGTTATTTAGGTTATAGGTTTATGTTACCTCATACCTATGCACTCTACGATAGTTTACAATTGAGTCTTTTGTCTCTTTATCTAAGTCAGTTAGTAACTTTTTGATAAACAGACTTAGAATCTTTAGATTAAATTCCTATACGGATTTTAACTTCGGTTCTTATTTAGCTATGTAATCATTTGAGCCTCTGGAAACAGTAGTTTTCAAATTCTGACCTTTTAGACAGTAATTCTGTTGGTTTCTCTTTTACTGTAGAGTCAGTGAGTTTCATGCACTATCGATGGATGATTTTCACTTTCATAGTTTCGGAATCAATACTTCCGTTACTATTTAGGTTGGATTGTTGCATAAGAGTTAGGCTCCTATTTCCGGAACCTATTATTTTAAGGTCCTTCCGTCTTCGTATGGGCATAGGCCTTTTACTCTTTCCGGGTACAGTTTATGTATTTATAAACAGATATCTGTTTATTACAAGGGCGTAAGCTTCTTCTGTCTTTGATGTCTAGTAGAAGGACGTTACGCTCCATTTTATTTTTAATGGATTCTATTAACTAGCGTACTGCTTATGGTATATCATTGGCTTAGCAGTTGTGCTTAAGATTTCGGCTCATGAAGTAAGAGTTCTTCTACTTCTTGGGCTTACATTAATAGTGTTGCTATTATAGATTTTTGAAGGCTGCTCATTGCGCTCAGCCATCCATTCATGAATTTTATCTCAGAAATATCGAGTCCATTTCTGGAGGCCTCTATTGTTAGGTCTATTATCTACTGCTCAGAATATCATTCTCTTAACAGTTGCTACTATAGCTAGGTAGGCTGTCTGTTTCGGCAGTGTCTCCGTTCGGCTGCCCTCTTCGCTCTGGGCTATTTGACCCAGGGCAAGAAAAAGGGGGGGGGGGAGGGTGTTCCCTTGGGTCACCTGTTTTTACTATGAAAACAAGGGGATACCTCCTCCGGAGTTAGTAATTCTGAGCTGTTATTGGGATGGTTGTTTAGTGAGAAGTTTAAGTTTATAAAATTCATTCAAGTCTTAGTTTTTAAAGTATAGCTTTTGAATATTGCATATGTCAACGGACATGATTATGCAATTCTCACACACTTTCAGGAGTATAAGAGTCTCTATTCTCTAGACTTACTTTATTATTGGCTTACTTTAAAAATTAGTAGTATAAGGATTATTGGATATTAATAGAGTACATGGATGTATGAAGCTCAATTTTTGGAAGGTGTTGTATCTTTCTAATTTATCATAAATAAGAAAGATACATGTAAGGCCTATTACTTCTTTTCCCTACAGGGGATGACTCTATTTTATTTTATTGAGCGTATTCCATTTTTCTCTATGTCCTTGGCCCTCCAGCCTTTTTACTATTCAGCTATGTCTGGGTCATTGGTACAGTATAAAAATGTTAAAAAATTTATAGTAATTTATATATTTTTTATACTTACCAATGACCCAGACGGGGATGGCCCTCCCAGGAGTTGGGAACTCTTGCCTCCCCGCTGAGTACATAGCGCTTACCAGGCACTGGTTATTAGAATGATAAATGGCGCCAATTTCGGAACGTCCTTGACACTGCGCATGCGCAGTGGGGGCGAGGTGTGGAGGGCCTTTCAGGACATGTTTTCTTTAGTTTTAGATGCAAATTTTGGGGATTGGGGGGCAAAATTTGTGTTTGGCCCTATATTTTAAGAGTTAGCACCAGCTATGTCTGGGTCATTGGTAAGTATAAAAAATATATAAATTACTATAAATTTTTTAACTTTCGAGGCATGGGCCTCTTGTTGTCATTCTTGCTAAATGTTGCACTGCTTATTCAGTGTTTCCTCTCCCCTAGCCTTCTAAAGTCCCCCCTTGCAATTCTCCCATGCTTTTGGCATATTTTTGAGAAAGTTCATTTCTAAAATTTCCTGGGAGAGTTGCTTGGTTACAGAATGTTTTCTGTTATTTTCCCCATAGTTACGTTTTCACCCATGGGTGTATAACGTTGTGTTCTGCATCTTCCATCTGATGTTCTGCAGATTCTCCCCTGGGAGTCTCTGTTTTGCATCAGATAGAGTGTAATTTTGATGACTGATTCCGGGCCAGTTTTTTCAGTGCCTGGAGTCATGTTTTCTGGTGTTTTACACTGTTTGTTTACATTGGCAACAGCCTTTTTTGAGGGGGGCTGTTTGCCTTTGCTGTAGTTTATCTCACTATAAGATACATTTATATTATCCGTAAGTGTCTCATTAATTATTTAATATAAATTTAAAATTTTTGACCACACTTTGCCATCGGATCCATCGGGGCTCAACGTTACTTTTCAGCAACTTGGGCTTCGCTGAAAAAATATTTTTTCAAAATTATTTTGATTTGCAATTGTTTTTTCATTTATTAATGGATCATGTTATTATGTATCTTTGTGTCAGGGGTTTTTGCGAGTAACTAGGACTTGTCCTTTCACAATGAAGGGACATTGTTCAAATTGTAATAGGAAGAAATCTTCCTCTGACTTTCATGATCATTGTATTAATTGTAGTCAGTGTTCTCGCATTAATCCCTGTCCTATATGTGAATATTGGGATGAGGAACATTGGAAACGTGTGTCACGATATGTTGTTTCTGGAGAAAGGGCTATGCCGGCTCTTTCTCCGCAAGGTCACTCTACTCTCTCAGTTTCTATTTCAGAGGAACAAGAACAGGGTGATGTTTCCATGTTATCTTCTACAAGTGTGCGTCCGTCGTCACAAATGAATTCAGAGCTAGCGGCAAAAGTGCTCATGGAGATTAGACAAATGTCGTCCGCTAGCTCGCCCGGTGTAGCGTCCATTCACCGAATGGTTCGGCAGCCGGGTTCGTCCGATGCGGTCCAGGAGGAAATTTTGGGTGATGCGAGCACTATAAACATAATAGATGCACACCCAGTGACGGCGGATAGTAAGCGAGAACGGAGGAAGCCTTTGAGTCCGCTTCCTACCTCGTCCAGGTCCAGCCGGGCCGCGAGCGAGCGAGAGAGGCCCCTCTCTCGTACAACATCTGGGACCAGATGTTGTGGTACAAAATGTGTCTTTAGCGGAGCATACGTCCGTTGCTCGGGACGCTCCATTGTATAAGCAGTCCGCGGAGACTGTTAAGGCTTCCTCTTCTCGTCAGCGCACACGACCGCACCTTGGCTGCGTGACCGCCGATATATTGCCAGCTTCGCCGATCAAGGATTCTTCGGCGACCAGGTCACACCATCCGGCAGCCAGGGATTCGAGACCGATGGACTCCGGACGTTCGCATAGGAAAAGGATGCGGAGCTGCCCTCGGCGAAGCAGCGAAAAACTGCGCCTCCGCAGGTCTCGACGCCGGACATTCTTGTGCAGATAGCACAGCTTATCGCAGCATCCCAGCAGCCGACAGAAACGGTGTCGGATCGAGAATTATCCGACGGCGCTGGGTCGGTACGCTCCGCCGAAGCATACGGATGACTTGGAGCTATCCCTTTCGGAACAACATAAAGCTGCCATGGACTTCATCCGGCACTTTCTCCCTCAAGTTGTTCCGTCGGGCCAGACTGCTGCGGTTCCGGACAAGAGGATTATAGCGTCATTGGACTCTGAATTTTTTGAGCGGTTCAGGGACATCGCTCCCGAGTTTCCGTCGCAGTCCAATAATGTTGCAAGAACATTTGAATTATTGAACGACGCTATATTTAAACTTGCTTCCAAGACGGGGAAAGCAGGTTTCTTGTCCGCTAATACTCTCAACCTGCCTTTCATTAATGCAAGGAATAAATTCGATACGGCAGGACAGGGGGACAGGGTATCCCGAGAGTTCCTCTGCATATGGACGACGAGGCGGAAGACTTAGAGCTATCATTACCGTCGTCGGCTTCTATTCCAACCGCGGTGTTGGAAACAGCTATTGCGTCTAACAGAGCCAATTTAGATGCCTTATCTTACGCAGATCACCTTACTAAGGCGTTATCACTGCGCCTTCAAGGGAAAGAGTTTCAGGATATACAATCCTCTTTAAGACTTCTTTCAAGGGCAGTAGCTTATTCCACGTGTAACTCCGCCCTTTCAGTGGCAAATCTGGAGTTGGTTAGACGTGACGCAGCCCTAGCTACATCCACACTAGTGGATACTAAGGTGAAGAACTCTCTTAGAGTCGCTTCGGTCTCAGGAGAACTTCTCTTTGACGGCAAGCTTTCTGCTATTTATGATAAAATTACAAAGAAAGCTTCGGATTCTCTGTTGTTCAAATCTGCTTCTAAGAAGTCGGATACAACAGGCAAGAATAAGACAGGCACTTCTGGGTCTAATGCGCCCAAGAGAGGTTCCGGTGTGTCTTCTTGGTCTTATTCGAGAGACCGTCAAGGTAGCGACTCTCGTTCGGGACGTCCTTCATGCCGGGACAATCGGTCAGATGCCCCGAGGTCGACGGGGCGAGGTGTGGGTCGTGGAGGACGTGGTTTCTCCTACCGCAGGCCTCGCAGGTCCAGGAGGTGATGGCTTAAACCTCTATTGCGTACCGGTTGGCGGAAGGTTGTCGAGCTTTTCACAAGAATGGGCGTCGATTACGGACTACCCTTGGGTGAGAGGAGTGACTTCGGAAGGTCTAAAGATATCCTTCAAACGAAAGCCTCCATTAACTCGAAGTCCAAAGTGGACTCATCTTCCGTCAAATCCGCAGAAAAGAGACGCTCTGTTATCAGAGGTGCAGTCTCTTTTAATGAAGAACGCGGTAGAGGTCGTAGAAAACCAGGAATCTCCGGGATTCTACAGCCATCTGTTTCTCGTTCCGAAACCAGACGGCTCGTTCCGTCCAGTCATAGATTTGAGCTGGATAAACAAGCTGATCGTCGCTCCGAAGTTTTATATGGAGACGATTCGGTTGGTCAGAACGAGTATTCGGGTGAACGATTATGCAACAAGCATAGATCTCAAAGATGCGTACTTTCACGTCATGGTACATCCGACATTCCGAAAGTACCTACGCTTCGCAGTCCTAGGAGTGGTGTATCAATTCTGGGCGATGTGCTCCGGATTGAATCTAGCACCCTGGGCTTTCACTCGGGTAATGAACTCGGTAATGATCTATTTCCGAGCTCATTCGTCTGCAGTAATGTCGGCCTACCTGGACGACATTCTTCAGAGGTACGGCAACGAGTTAACGCTTCAGAACGATGTTCAGAATCTACTTCTATTGCTCCGACGTCTCGGTTTTATAGTAAACGAGGAGAAGTCGGATCTGGTGCCGTCCAAGTCATTCACTCATCTGGGAATGAGCTTCGAGACGCAGCGAGAGAATTCATGAGACTGATAGGTCTGTGCGGAGCCGCTGCGGATCTCATTCTGATGGGGCGGTTACGCACACGTCCTCTTCAAATTTTCTTGACTCAGAATTGGAGTGTGAAAATTCATTCGCTCGATGTAGACGTTCTCTTGTCAGATCAAGTGAAACAAGAGATTCAGACTTGGGCAAACATTCAGTGGTTAACTCAGGCAGTTCCGCTGCAGTTGCCGGATCCGAGTTTTACCATTATGACGGATGCCAGTCAAACAGGTTGGGGTGCGTCATTAATCCCAACGGATTCGAGGTGCTAGGGTCTTTATGATCCGCAATTCCTGTGCAAGCACATAAACATCAAGGAAATGATGTCAATTTGGCTTGCGTTACATCACTGGATGGACATTATTCACAATGCTCATGTCCAAATCCTATCCGACAATACGACAGTAGTGGCGTATATACGGAATCAGGGAGGCACTCATTCAGTTCCGTTGTTCAATCTAACGGAAAGAATCCTTCTGTTTGCGCTAGAACATCACGTTCTTCTTTCGGTCCGTCACATACCGGGTCGTCTGAATGTGCTAGCAGACTCCCTTTCACGAAAGGGTCGCTTGTTGCCGTCGGAGTGGACTCTCAACAAACAAGTATTCAATCAGATTTGCTACCAATGGGAACGGCCAATGATAGACTTATTTGCGACACATCTCAACAATCAGTTGCAGACGTATGTGTCTCCGTGTCCGGATCCAAGAGCATTTGCAGTAGACGCTCTGTCGATCCCTTGGGACGGAATGATAGGATATGCGTATCCTCCAGCGCCGTTAATTCAACAAGTATTGCTAAAGATAAAACAATCTCAATGCAAGATTCTTTTGGTAGCATCTCTGTCGCCACAGAGACCGTGGATAAATCTACTCAGGTGTCTGTTGTGGGACCTACCGCGAAAGCTTCCTCCACGGGAGGATCTTCTTTCGCAGGGGAAATCGCACCAACTCCATCACAACCCGCAAGGTCTCAACCTTCACGTTTTTTCCGTTGTGCGGTCCTTCTTGCATGGCAAACACTTTACAGGACGAGCAGTGGACGCGATTTCTAACTGTAGGAGGACCTCCTCTTCGCTAAACTATGCGGCTAAGTGGAAGGTTTTTCGTCGTTGGTGTAGGGATCATTCTGTAGATATATTCGATCCCTCTATACCAGACATTGCAACTTTCTAGTATACTTGTTTGACGAAATCAAACTGCAACCTGTTACTATAAAGGGTTATAGATCTATGTTATCTGATACCTATGCACATCATGATAGTTTACAAATTGGATCTAATGTCTCTTTATCTAAGTTGGTTAGAAACTTTTCGATAAATAGACCCAGAACTCTTAGATTAATTCCTAAGTGGAATTTAGCTTGGGTTCTTCTTAAATTGAAGGAAAAGCCATTTGAACCTCTTGGGACAGTAGATTTCAAATTCTTATCTTATAAGACAGCTTTTCTCTTAGCTTTCTCTTCTGCTAGAAGAGTCAGTGAGCTTCATGCACTGTCAGTGGATGATTCTCACTATCGTAGTGTCGGGAACACTATCACCTTCACTACTAATGTGGGTTTTTTAGCTAAGAATCAGGCTCCTAATAAATATCCGGAACCTATTGTTATTAAGGCTCTTCCATCTTCAGACGGGCGTAGGCCTTTACTCTGTCCTGTTAGAGCGTTACGTATCTATAAACAGAGATCTCAGTTTATCAGAAAGGGACGGATACGTTTCTTTCTGTCTTTGATGCCTAATAGAAAGGACATTTCGGTCCATTCTATTGCTAGATGGATTCAATTAACTATCCGTACTGCTTATGAAAATTTATCTTCTTCTCAGCAGTCTGTGCTTAAGATTTCTGCTCATGAAGTAAGAGCTCTTTCTACTTCCTGGGCTTATGCTAATAGTGTTGCTATTACAGATTTAATGAAGGCTGCTTATTGGTCTCAGCCATCCACATTTACGAATTTTTATCTCAGAAATATTGAGTCCATTTCTGGAGACCTGCATTGTTTAGGTCCGTTATCTGTTGCTCAGAATGTCGTCCACTAAACAGTTGCAACTATAGTTATGCAGGCTTTCTGTTCCGGCAGTGACTCCGTCCGGCTGCCCTCTTCGCTCTGGACTATTTGACCCAGGGCAAGGGGAAGGGGTGGGGGGTGCAGGTGTTCCCTTAGGTCACCTGCTTTATAGTGAAAAGCAAGGGAATGCCTCCTCCAAGTCAGTAATTCTGAGTCGCTTCCGGGATGGTTTTAAAGTGTAATATTAATGTTAAAATTCATTCATGTCTTATTTTTAAAGTGTAGCTCGGTGTGAAGCATTTGTATATGTCAAGTGTCAAACGGGCTTTAATATACAATACTCGGACACTTTTAAATGACTATAAAGAGTCTCAATTCTCTGGACTACTTTATTTATTGGCTTACTTTAAAAATAATTAGTATAAGGGATATTCTGGATGTTAATAGAGAACATGAATGTTATTGTGCTCAATTATTAAGGGTAGTGTATCTTTCTAATTTAATATTAAATAAGAAAGATACATGTAAAGCCTAATACTCCTTTTCTCCTTAAGGGATTACCTCTTTACTATATAGTTGAGCTTATTGGATTTTCCTCTATGTCCTAGGCCCTCCAGCCTGTTTACTATTCAGCTAAGTCTGGGTCATTGGTACAGTATAAAAATGTTAAAAAATTTATAGTAATTTATATATTTTTTATACTTACCAATGACCCAGACGGGGATGGCCCTCTCTGGAGTTGGGAACTCTTGCCTCCCCGCTGAGTACATAGCGCTGACCAGGCACTGCCAGTAAGAATGATAATTGGCGCCAATTTCGGGACGTCTGCGTCACTGCACATGCGCAGTAGAGGCGTAGTATGGAGGTCCTTTAGGACATGATTTCTTTTTGTTTTGGATGCAAATTTTGGGGATTGGGGGGCAAAATTTGTGTTTGGCCCTGGTTTTGTTAGAGTTAGCACCAGCTAAGTCTGGGTCATTGGTAAGTATAAAAAATATATAAATTACTATAAATTTTTTAACTTTCTGAACCAATGGTCCGGTTTGAACCAAATTTGGTATGTGGTATTATTGGGTCATAAGTACTTGACCCATGCAAAAAAAAAATTCCTGCATCCCCATGTGATCCCTGGGAGCTAAAAAATAGAAAGATGCAACATCTCTAGGGATTCAGATCAACGTTTGTTCAAATCAGATCCCTAGGTATATATTTGGGCTCGCTATGGTAGCCCAAAGTTTTTCTTGGTGTGATATGGGGAAATTTCTTTAAAAATCTTCTTCAGATCCACCAGTCTGAATGCTTTCATATTTGGTATACAACAGCTCTAGGGGGGCCAGGTTCCAGTTTGTTCAATTCGAGTGCCTGGGTTAATATTTAGGCTCCATATGGGAACCTGAAATTTAACTTAGTACAATATGAGGGAATTACTTCAAAAATCTTCTTCTTCAGATTCACTTGTCAGAATGCTTTCACATTTGGTATACAACATCTCTAGGGGGGTCAGATTCAAGTTTGTTCAAATCGGATCCATAGGTCAATATTTGGGCTCGCTATGGTAGCCCAAATTTGAACTTAGTGCAATTTGGAGAAATTTCTTTACAATTTCTCTTCTTCAGATCCAACAGTCAGAATGCTTTCATATTTGGTACACAACATCTCTAGGGAAGTCAGATTTAACTGTGTTCAAATCAAGAGCCTGGAAGTTCGAATATAGGCATTTTCTGCGCATATTTAATTAGGTTGCTGAAATTTGATTGGCTGATGGTTTCCAGGCTCTAACTTTCCTTAAAATCAACCAATTTCGATGAAATTTCATATATGGATTACTTTTATCAATACCTAGGTCAAGTTCGAATGTGGGAAATTTTGTACTGAAAATCTGTCCGTCTGCCTGTCCGTCTGTGCCATGCATCAACGCACCTTGGAGTAAAAGCCGTATTTATGAACCAATCTTCACGAAACTTCTTGGGTATCTTTGTTATCATTGTGAGACCAGAATATGTGTTTTGGGGTTTAGTCCAACATTCAAGATGGCCGCCAGTGGCCATTTTGTTCCAAAATTGGGTGTAATCAATTTTTTGTACAGAACTTATATATATGAAAGTTCGGATTTGAATAAATTTTTGTATGAATGTTTAGTGAAATGCAATACATCACATATAATAACGGGTTTTGTTCTCTTGCAAAAATTATGCAAATTAGGGAAACTTTGATTTATTCAGTGCTGTCACTAATACACAGTAAGTGCACACCTTCCGTGTTTTTCGTTTCCAGACTCTAACTTTCCTTGAAATTTGGGTAGTAGATCACTTTCATCAATTGTGGGTCCAAGTTCGAACATGGGCATTTTCCGCGCTTATTTAATTTGGTTGCTTAAATTTGATTGTCTGATGGTTTCCAGACTCTAACTCTCCTTAGAGTCAACCGATTTCAATGAAATTTCATATATGGATTACTTTTCACATCAGTATAATGTAATATGTCTTATCGTACAGTCTTAATTTTTAGTGATTCTCACAGTTGTACTCCACATCACTTTACTTGCTTTGACAGTGACCTCCGTGAAAATAAATCTGATAACCACTGTCTAAAGCACTGTCTGTTCTGTCTCTTCTAAATAACTTCCACTTGCAACTCAACTATATTCCACTGGATGCATTAATTCCTCTTGAAACTGCTGCCCAGCGGGAAACATGAATTCACTGAATTTGCTTGTTTAAATTAACCCTCTGATCACTGATGTGAAAGTACTGAAATTTCAAGTCACAAATTTTTCCCATTAAGAAATTAACCATTTCAATGTTGTTTTACCAAGCTCGGTGAGCTTGTTAACAAGATTGGTTAAATTCCTAGTTACATTGTATGAAGAAGTTGCAGCTTGAAAGTTTGATATTTCAACAGTGTTCAGAGGGTTGAAGCATATTTGTATCTACCAGAATTATTTCCAATGCATTTTCTTTTAAAATCAATTTATTTTAATGTTCTGATAAAACTAAAATCCTCGGCCCTCAGATTGGATGAGAGCTAGTTTTTTCTGTGTTTACGGCTCCAGTGGCATATGTTACCGTAAAATGAGGCACACTCAATAACTTCACTCAACAGAGAGTGAATGCTCCAATGTTCAGGAAATGCACAATACAAAATCTCAAAATCATCACAAACAAGAAATGAACACACCAAATCTGAATGAAGTGTTATTTAACCCTTTACCCAACATAACGGCCAAAACCTGCCAGCACTATTCTAAAAAATCGCCTGTTAATTTTCATTATTTTTTCATTTTTTGTCTCAAAAACATAGGTTATGACCCCTCGTTGGAACTAGCTTGTCGAGCTCGTTCCAACAAGGGGTCATAACCCATGTTTTTGAGACAAAAAATGAAAAAAATTAGTTATGGCCTAAAAATATGTTTCTCAGGCCCTCCCGCATGGTCATTTTGGCTGCCGCATGCTCTCTTTTTATAACCAAAGTAAACTTTAAAAAAGTAAAAATTAAATGGTTTATGTCTGATATTTTACCAAACTTAAAAAAACTGATAAATTTGTCCCTTGAGTGCAAGAAGGCTTGGCAATGCTTCAGCCTTCTTGCTCTCATGGGACGAAATACACCACCACCCATGCTATTCCGTAGATAATGAGTCCTAAAACAAAAACCAAGAACATGAACTTTTAATGGCAAAGAAATAATTACACAAAATAAAAAATAAAATAAAAAACCGCTTGCCCGCATGCAATTTTACAAATAATGGCCCGAGAAACAGAAGATCTACTTTGTGTGGTCTATTCAAGAATTTTTTTTTCAAGTGTCATCGGCTTTTCGTGTTAGGTAAAGGGTTAAAGTACAAATAAGTTTATGATGTGAACTAAGATATGGAGTGATCTCAACCTTTATATGATTTATTAATTATTTGTCCAGTGACATTGTGGGGGGTACCGAAGATGTTTATTTACTAAATTTGTTATCATTGAAAGTTGCCTTTTTCATTTCATGATGTGGGTTTTTGTCTATGGGTAGGGTTTTATTGGAACATATATGTTTTTGAGATGAAATGACGGTAATATGGCCTGAGCTTTGCAGCTCGCAGCACACATTCAACCTCCGCATCTCGTTTGAACATAAACTCTGAACCACAAACATGAGATCATGTTACTGTCATTTCATCACAGTAACTTATAATGTCTTTAACCGTAATGTCTTTATGTATCATGTTGGAGCTCTTGGCTCCGTGCTCTGAACTGGCAATGTTTTAATAGCATTTTAAATACATGTACTACCAATCAGTCTTGCATCTTGTAATGCAGAATATTCATATTATTAATAATTTGTTTCAGATGTTCCAGCAAATAAAATATCACAGGTTTACATGCCTTTTTCACAGAATTGTGCTCCAAATTTTCAAAACACATATACAGAAAACACAGTTCCAGATAACACAGCTTTCAGATCAAAAGAGTACATGCCAAATAATTCACATGTAAGCTGGATTTTCTTCTCTTTTTTTCTGTTCCTCTTTATTTCTGTTCAGGTGTAATCATTGTTTTGGGGAATCAAACAAGTTTTGGCATGCTTGTTACATAAATGTTGGAAAATGACCAAATTCTTGCAAGTTGAATTCTGTTAATTCTGTGTTACCAAAAGTTGTTTGCCAGCAAACAACCAATTACTATAAAGCTACTTTTCTTCCTGTCCTGAGGACATCCACATGAATATGGATTGGAGCCCTCTTTTTGATGCAACAAGTTCATCAAAGTTGAGACCAGGCCGTAGAAAATGAAGTTTGTAATATTTTTGATTTCCTTTGCATCATTTATAAAAGGTGAAGGCAAAGGGCCAGCAGACAAGGAAATTACTGAATAGACAGGATTTTTTCATCACATGCATCGAGAAAAGTGCCCCTTTTTTTTCATCATACCTATCAGGACTTTTAGATTTACTTTAGCATAATATGGCCTAAAAAAATTAAAAAACAGTTTCTCTGCCCCCCCCCCCCTCCCCTCCTGCATGGTCCTTGTGGCTGCCCCATGCTTTTTTTTTTTATAACCAATGTAAACTTTAAAAAAATAAAAATTGAATGTCTATGTCTAATATGTTGCCCAAGTTAATAAAATGGAGAAATTTGTCCTTTGAGTGCATTGCATTGCAAAGCCATCTTGCACTCAAGGGATGAAATACACCACCACCCATGCTATTTTGTAGATTATGAGTCCTAAAACATAAAACAAACCAAGAACATGAACTTTTGATGGCAAAGAAATAATTACAAAAATAAAAAAAATGCCTGCCCACATGTAGTTTGACAAAAAATGGCCTGGGAAACAGAAGTTGTGCTTTGTGGGGCCTATAGTAGATTGTTTTTCTAAATTTCTAAACAGAGCCCCTCTTGAACAGAAATGGAATTAATGGTCTTAAAAAATACATTTTGTTTTACAGAATGAGTCATTTAGTATGAAAGACTGGCAAGAAGGTTTGAGGGCATTACTTCCACCTAACATAAATGTTAGTTTTGGTGCTGCACCACAACAGCCGCAAAACACAGCAAATAGGTCGCCAAAATCACCACAGTCTCATAAAAGTAAGAATCCTTCTTAATTCTTATTCATAGTATTGTTATATCTGTAGTACTGTTGTTTAGTACCATGTGTTAGAGATGTCTTATACATTGTGTGTGTATATTATCACCATTAAGTTTATGTACAAAATGTTGTTTCCAAAACCAAACCATGTGGCCCTGCATTGGAACAAGCTCATTCCAGTGAGGGTCACTTGATATGGTTTTGTTGAAATCTTTGTATGTGACCTTGTTTAACTTTTGTGACCCTCTGATAAACCTATTTTGTGTGTACATGTTCAACATTCCTAAAAGACTGTGTGCTTTAACAGTGCAGTGGATCCCACTTAATTGGATATCTCTTAACTGAATAATCCTGTTAATTGAATATAATTTCCCAACACAAAACCATATCCAGTACAAATTTGACCTGTTAATTGAATATAGGTTATAGAGTAAACTCCTGTCAATTGAATAAAAAATCGTGTAACCTGTCAAGAAATTACCATGACTCTCCACAGTTTTTCTTTGTTTATAGACCTATTTGGCCTCAGTTCATCCAATACAAGCATTTAATCTATTATATCTTGTTTGACAGAGCTTACGGAGCTCTGTCAAACAAGATATAATAGAATAAATGCTAAGTTTATCTCTAGAAAACAGGACAGTGACACAATCCCTGTTAATTGAATACTCCTGTTGATTGAATAATTTTCATTGGCAAAGTGGCTATTCAATTAACAGGATACCACTGTATAACTGCGTGTTCCAGCTTGAATGCTTCTGGTGATTCAGATACAAAAGCAAAAAAGCAATGTTGTTCCGTAAATTTAAGAATTATACTTTGGAGAAGTGGGTTTTTTTTTTTCTCTCTTCATATATAGAAACACACAAGATCCCTCGAAAGGCTTGTAATGTTCTATAAATAGTGATGTAAACAAATACAGTGGAGCCCACATAATTGGATATCTCTAAATTGTATATCCCTGTTAATTGAATATAATTTCCCAACACAAAATCATTTACCATACCTCCAGTACAAATTTGACCTGTTAAATTGAATATAGGTTATAGAGTAAACTCCTGTTAATTGAATAAAAAATCTTGTAACCTGTCGAGAAATTAACCTGACTCTCCCCAGTTTTCCTTTGTTTATAGACCTATTTGGCCTCAGTACATCCAACACAGGCAGTTAATCTATTATATCTTGTTTGACAGAGCTCATGGAGCTTTGTCAAACAAGATATAATAGAATAAATGCTAAGTTTATCTCTAGAATACAGGAAAGTGACACAATCCTTGTTAATTGAATAATCCTGTTAATTGAACAATTTTCATTAGCAGTGTGCCTATTCAATTAACAGGGTTCCACTGTAGTAACAAAGAACAATGTTGTATTGTGCAGTTGCAAGATACAGATTTTGTATCAGAGGCCCCCTGATGCATACTGTATTCGGGTAATTACTGACCCAATACATCCTTATCGTAAAGATAAATATTGTGACTATATGTGCATTTTTTTTAGCACTCGACCAGTTAATAAGAGGCCTGCTGGGATGTGTTGAAACATTAATATTCATGAACAAACAAAATTGACCTGGACACAACAGGTATATAACGTTTTGAATTTAGTGTTGAAATATCACTAATTTCTTGCAATAGATTCAAACATGATATGATCCTGACCATTGAAAATGTAAATTAAACTGTGATAAATGAATATACTTTCTGAGAAAGTTGTTAACAAATAAGTGAGCACATGTAACTCTCTAGATAAATAAATATGATTGCTTTTCTGTAACTGATTACCACAATACGATCAGACAATTTTGTCTTTGTTCCTCAAAGTCGGATAAACATTGTATCAACAGCACATATTCCTGAAAATATGGAGTAATTAGACTTACTAATGTATGAGAAACATACAAATAGACCATTTGGTTTTCAGTTTTTCCTGTACACATGTGGGTATCTTATACACCTGGTGGTACAGTACTTGAATTTTTTTGGATTGACAGGTCAAAAGGATATGCACCCATTTTCAGGGTTCCTGCTGGGCCATGGATTCAAGGAATGGCCTTGAACTTAACTAAGGGTCATTCAAGGGCCTTGAAATCCAGGAAAATGTCTCAGGAATCTTTGAAAAGCCTTTAATATTCATGAAATGAAAAATGTTGATGAAGCATGTAATCATAACTATATAGTTTTATATGCCAGAGTTTGTGAAGGCGTAGTCCTAAGATCCTCTAGTCATTACCCCTTCACTTCCCTTGTAGGGAAGTGGGAGGAGGAGGTAATGGCCAGAGGTCCTAGTTAGGACCAGTGAAGGCCCAGCCTTGAAAATCATTGAATTTGGCCTTGAAAAATGTTGAAAGAGATCAAGAAATGTCCTTGAATAGCCTTTAATTTATATGCCCTACATGGCGGGAATCCTGATTTTGTCTCCAGAAGCAGCCTTTGGATGGACTTGAATATTCAGCTTGGCACACTTGTCCTCCAATATTGCGATCTGGTCAACTCCATAGAAGGAAATAAAAAAGAAAAGGCTTTTTAAAAAAGGGGCTTAGTTGCAGATAAAGGGCCTACTGTGCCAGATAAAATATGCTTTTTTCGTGGCAGATTTTTTAGGCAATATGAATTTCGCATACAGTAAAAGTTGAATATAATGAAACAAAAGGATTAAAAAAATATCCCCAAAAATGATGAAAAACCAAGGTTTTTAACAAAACCAGAACCAAAATGAAATTTTAAAACTGCACAGCCCTAGCATGTGCTTTATGGGAACCAGGAAGTTCAGCAGTTCTTTCAGGTTGAGAGGACTTGCTGTATGAAAGTATTTTTACACAACCAATAGTTGAATGGAATCTGAAGAAATGGGTAAACTTCATTCACAGTACTACTTTGTTCATCAGTATAATTATTTTAAATTACTTCATTTTAATTTTGTTATTCAGATGGTTGTGTTGACCATGTATGTTTAATCTGTAAAATATAATTCATATCCAGAGATATGAATGATTGACTGCATATGTTTATGCTTTTGTTGTTAACATAGTCTTAGATGCTAAAGTGATCGCCAAGCAGTTTCTTTTCAGTCTGATGGTCATCAACCAAGCAGAAAGTTTACTTGGTTTGCTAGAAAATTTTCAGTCAGTAATTAGGCACTCATTAACTCTTCACCCAACTTACACAACTTCAAACTCTATTATTTCAATTGAATGTCAGATTTCTCACACAATATCAACAAAGCCATATCATGTGACCCCCTCATGGGAACGAGCTCGGTGAGCGCATTCTAATGAGGGATCATATGATCATGGTTTTGTTGAAATTTTTAAAAAAAAATTCCTGTCTGCTCAGTTCAGGAAATACGTGGGTGGATAGTTCCAATTCGTTAGGCAAAGGGTTAAGCTTCATTGTCAGTAGAAGGTAACTGTCTTGCATATGAGAATATAATTCCTTATTGTTTTCATAGCTTTGTGCTGTTGTTGCCTGTTTGAAACAGTGATATTGAGAAACGGGGGCACGGTGGGGTTGCAGTAACCGGTACTCGTCAGATCACCGAAGTTAAGCAACGTTGAGCCCGGTTAGTCCTTGGATGGGTGACTGACTGAAAAATCGATTCAGACTCCCATGTTGTGTTCTTGGGCAAGGCACCCAACCCTGATTGTCCACATGTGGGCACGATGATGCCGTTTACTAAGGCTTTACTGCACGCCAATGGTGCACATGTCTTCAACCAATCTAACCCTGCCTGTGCTGCAGTGCGGAGTTATGATGTTGGGGAGCTGGCAGCTGCTCGACGTTACTCGGTGGTTCTCTCCAGGTACTCAGGCTTCCTCCTCCTGTAAAACTGTCACTGGCACGATATTATCTTGGCTGTTAAAAATGTTGTTAAACCCTAATAAATAAATAAATGATTTTGAGAAACAATTTGATATAAAAACATTTGTCTTACATATTCCATTGGGTTACATGTATTATTGGTATCTGTTGATTTGAGAATACTTACAGCCATTATAAAAAGAGGAAGAGGAGTGATGGAATCACCTTCGTTATCTGACACTTTTTTATATGCAGTTGGGGGACTTTAAGCAAAATAGAAAGTAATGTTGGGATGCAAAATAAAAAGCTTGCATAACCATTTTTTCAGGTTAGGCAAACAAATTTGCATACCCTATTTTGCTTGGATAGCCATTATAGTGATACCAGGCCAACTTCTTTTTGGTCAGATGAGAAACATTTTCAAATTTGACACCAAAGATGCAATCTAGTGTCACCTTATACTTTTGATGCAGTCACAATAAAGCCAAAGATGCTAAAAGTAGACTTAAACCCCAACAAACATAACCATGAAGATGTCGAGGAAAGTTGAAATCTTACTTCGAATATTATGTTAGGAGATTTGCAGTTAGGAAAAATCCAGTACGAAAATTGGATGCTAACAATTTTAAAATGTAACGATTAAAATATTTTGTCAATACATTGTAGTTTAATTTCAGAAATGATAAAACTATCCGATTTTGATGTCTGGTGGGCCTAAAACTGATTTGCATAACTCGCTTATGATATGTCTTGTTACAACAATATTATTGTTTGTGCTGACCAAAAGTAAATTCTTTTGTAATATTCACTCAGTCTTTGCACATTTTGGAGTGCTTGTAGAATTCAGGAGACTTGTTTGTCTTGAGTAGAATAGTGGATAGCGTCCTCTTCTTTTTTTTTTGAACTGGACGACAGATATGAACAATTGGCTGAGCATGACTCTCTTTTGAAGATTCAGATGATTTAAATAACCTTCAGGCCCTTATTCAGACTTTGACAAATGTTATAGCCTCAAAGCAAATGTTGCAACATGCAGTTTGGATTCGATCAGCAGACAAACAGTTAAATTACTCCAGCAGTAGCTTCTGGTTTTCACTGCTTCTAATGCAGACCCTGACTTAATCCTTTACCTACAAATCGGCTGGATCTAGCTTAGTAACTTACAAACAGGGCAGTTGGAAAAAAATTTATTTTTGAAAAACTTATTTAAAAAAAGCATATCGTGTACCCCCCTCCTGCCTTCCCCCTCATTGGAACAGTATAAATGAGATCATTCCAGTGAGGAGTCCCTGATTATGGATTGTTGAAATTTTTTGTTTTTAAATAGTTACCGTATTTACTCTATGTATTGGGATACTCTATGATTTGGGACACACATATTTTTATACTGTACCAATGACCCAGACTTAGCTGGTGCTAACTCCACAAAAACCAGGGCCAAACACAAATTTTGCCCCCCAATCCCCAAAATTTGCATCCAAAACAAAAAGAAATAATGTCCTAAAGGACCTCCATAGTACGACTCTACTGCGCATGCGCAGTGACGCAGTCGTCCCGAAATTGGCGCCAAATATCATTCTCTGTTTGGCCCTTCATCAGTCAACATCTCACTGATCTTTGTGCTTGTAAATCTCAGTTTAAAGGATGCCAGACACGTAATTCTTGGAGAAAATGTGATTCTAAGGAGGATAGAAGGAGGAGAGGAAAAAAGAAGTGGCAAAAAATAATCAGGGCTGTACTTAAAATTTTTTGTTAAAATTATGTTAAGTTGCCTATTTTCGAGGCAAACGCCTCTTGTTGTCATTCTTGCTAATTGTTGCACTGCTTATTCAGTGTTTCCTCTCCCCTAACCTTCTAAAGTCCCCCCTTGCAATTCTCCCATGCTTTTGGCATATTTTTGAGAAGTTTCATTTCTAAAATTTCCCTGGGAGAGTTGCTTGGTTACAGAATGTTTTCTGTTATTTTCCCCATAGTTACGTTTTCACCCATGGGTGTATAACGTTTGTGTTCTGCATCTTCCATCTGATGTTCTGCAGATTCTCCCCTGGGAGTCTCTGTTTTGCATCAGATAGAGTGTAATTGAGGACTGATTCCGGGCCAGTTTTGTCAGTGCCTGGAGTCATGTTTTCTTCTGTGTTTACACTGTTTGTTTTCATTGGCAACAGCCTTTTTTGAGGGGGGCTGTTTGCCTTTGAGGTAGTTTATCTCATTATAAGATACATTTATATTATCCGAAAGTGTCTCATTAATTATTTTATATAATTTTAAAATTTTTGACCACACTTTGCCATCGGATCCATCGGGGCTCAACGTTACTTTTCAGCAACTTGGGCTTCTCTGAAAAAATATTTTTTCAAAATTATTTTGTTTTGCAATTGTTTTTTCATTTATTAATGGATCATGTTATTATGTATCTTTGTGTCAGGGGTTTTTGCGAGTAACTAGGACTTATTGTTGTTCCTTCACAATGAAAGGAACTTGTTCAAATTGTAGTAGGAAGAAATCTTCCTCTGACTTTCATGATTATTGCATAAATTGTAGTCAGTGTTCTCGCATTAATCCCTGTCCTGTATGTGAACATTGGGATGAGAAACATTGGAAACGTGTGTCACGATATGTTGTTTCGGGAGAAAGAGCGATGCCGGCTCTTTCTCCACAAGGTCACTCTACTCTCTCAGTTTCTATTTCAGAGGAACCAGAACAGGGTGATGTTTCCATGTTATCTTCTTCAAGTGTGCGTCCGTCGTCACAATTAAATACAGAGCTAGCGGCAAAAGTGCTCATGGAAATTAGACAAATGTCGTCCGCTAGCTCGCCCGGTGTAGCGTCCATTCACCGAATGGTTCGGCAGCCGGGTTCGTCCGATGCGGTCCAAGAGGAAATTTTGGGTGATGCGAGCACTATAAAAATAATAGATGCACACCCAGTGACGGCGGATAGTGAACGAGAACGGAGGAAGCCTTTTAGTCCGGTTCCTAGCTCGTCCAGGTCCAGCCGGGCCGCGAGCGAGAGAGGCCCCTCTCTCGTACAACAACATCTGGGACCAGATGTTGTGGTACAAAATGTGTCTTTAGCGGAGCATACGTCTGTCGCTCGGGACGCTCCGTTGTATAAGCAGTCCGCAGAGACTGTTAAGGCTTCCTCTTCTCGCCGGCGCACACGACCGCACCTTGGCTGCGTGACCTCCGATATCTTGCCAGCTTCGCCGAGGAAGGATTATTCGGCGACCAGGTCACACCATCCGGCAGCCAGGGACTCGAGACCGATGGACTCCGGACGTTCGCATAGGAAAAGTATGCGGGAGCCATCCGATGCGGAGCTGCCCTCGGCAAAGCAGCGAAAGACCGCTCCTCCGCAGGTCTCGACGTCGGACATTCTAGTGCAGATAGCACAGCTTATCGCAGCATCCCAGCAGCCGACAGAGACGGTGTCGGATCGAGAATTATCCGACGGCGCTGGGTCGGTACGCTCCGCCGAAGCATCGGGGGCGGACGACCGGGAACATCGTGAGGTTCGACCGGATGGTGAAAGGGATACGGATGAATTGGAGCTATCCCTTTCGGAACAACACAAAGCTGCCGTAGACTTCATCCGGCACTTTCTTCCTCAAGTTGTTCCGTCGGGCCAGACTGCTGCGCTTCCGGACAGGAGAATTATAGCGTCATTGGACTCTGATTTTTTCGAGCGGTTCAGGGACATCGCTCCCGAGTTTCCGTCGCAGTCCAATAATGTTGCAAGAACATTTGAATTATTGAACGACGCTATTTTTAAACTTGCTTCCAGGACAGGGAAAGCAGGCTTCTTGTCCGCAAATACTCTCAACCTGCCTTTCATTAATGCAAGGAATAAATTCGACACGGCAGGTCAGGGTATACCGAGAGTTCCTCTGCGTATGGACGACGAGGCGGAAGACTTAGAGCTATCATTACCGTCGTCAGCTTCTATTCCAACCGCAGTGTTGGAAACAGCTATTGCGTCTAACAGAGCCAATTTAGATGCCTTATCTTACGCAGATCACCTTACGAAGGCGTTATCACTGCGTCTTCAAGGGGAAGAGTTTCAGGATATACAATCCTCCTTAAGACTTCTTTCAAGGGCAGTAGCTTATTCCACGTGTAACTCCGCCCTTTCAGTGGCTAATCTGGAGTTGGTTAGACGTGACGCAGCCCTGTCTACATCCACACTAGTGGATTCTAAGGTGAAGAACTCTCTTAGAGTCGCTTCGGTCTCAGGAGATCTTCTCTTTGACGGCAAGCTTTCCGCTATTTATGATAATATTAAAAAGAAAGCTAGTGATTCTCTGTTGTTTAGATCCGCTCCTAAAAGGTCGGATTCAGCAGACACGAATAAGGCAGGCACTTCTGGGTCTTATCCGCCCAAGAGAGGTTCCTATAGAGGTTCCGGTGCGTCCTCTAGCTCTTATTCGAGAGACCGTCAGGATAGCGACTCTCGTTCGGGACGTCCTTCAGGCCGGGACAATCGGTCGGACGCCCCGAGGTCGACGAGGCGAGGTGCGGGTCGTGGAAGACGTGGTTTCTCCTACCGCAGGCCTCGCAGATCCAGGAGGTGATGGCTCAAACCTCTATCGCGTTCCGGTTGGCGGAAGGTTGTCGAGTTTTTCTCAAGAGTGGGCGTCGATTACGGACGACCCTTGGGTGAGAGGAGTGACTTCGGAAGGTCTAAAGATATCCTTCAAACGAAAGCCTCCATTAACTCGAAGTCCAAAGTGGACTCATCTTCCGTCAAACCCTCAGAAAAGAGACGCTCTGCTATCAGAGGTGCAGTCTCTTTTAATGAAGAACGCGGTAGAGGTCGTAGAAAACCAGGAATCGCTGGGATTCTACAGCCATCTGTTTCTGGTTCCGAAACCAGACGGCTCGTTCCGTCCAGTCATAGATTTGAGCTGGATAAACAAGCTGATCATCGCTCCGAAGTTTTATATGGAGACGATTCGATCGGTCAGAGCGAGTATTCGGGTGAACGATTATGCAACGAGCATAGATCTCAAAGATGCGTACTTTCACGTCATGGTACATCCGACATTCCGAAAGTATCTACGCTTCGCAGTCCTAGGAGTGGTGTATCAGTTCCGGGCCATGTGCTTCGGATTGAATCTAGCACCCTGGGCTTTCACTCGAGTAATGAACTCGGTAATGATTTACTTCCGAGCTCATTCGTCTGCGGTAACGTCGGCCTACCTGGACGACATTCTTCAGAGGTACGGCAACGAGTTAACGCTTCAGAACGATGTTCAGAATCTTCTTCTATTGCTCCGACGTCTCGGTTTCATAGTAAACGAGGAGAAGTCGGATCTGGTGCCGTCCAAGTCATTCACTCATCTGGGAATGAGCTTCGAGACGCACAACAATCTCGTTCGTCTGCCGTTAACCAGAGCGAAATTAGTCAGTTGTTACGCTCGCTATTGTCTAAATACAGACAAAGTCACAGCGAGAGAATTTATGAGACTGATAGGTCTGTGCGGAGCCGCTGCGGATCTCATTCCGATGGGACGGCTACGCACACGGCCTCTTCAAATTTTCTTGACTCAGAATTGGAGTGTGAAAATTCATTCGCTCGATGTAGACGTTCTCTTGTCAGATCAAGTGAAACAAGAGATTCAGACTTGGGCAAACATTCAGTGGTTAACTCAAGGAGTTCCGCTGCAGTTGCCGGATCCGAGTTTTACCATTATGACGGATGCCAGTCAAACAGGTTGGGGTGCATCATTAATCCCAACGGATTCGAGATGCCAGGGTCTTTGGGATCCGCAATTCCTGTGCAAGCACATAAACATCAAGGAAATGATGTCAATTTGGCTTGCGTTACGTCACTGGATGGACATTATTCACGATGCTCATGTCCAAATCCTATCCGACAATACGACAGTAGTGGCGTATATACGGAATCAGGGAGGCACTCATTCAGTTCCGTTGTTCAATCTAACGGAAAGAATCCTTCTGTTTGCGTTGGAACATCACGTTCTTCTTTCGGTCCGTCACATACCGGGTCGTCTGAATGTGCTAGCAGACTCCCTTTCTCGAAAGGGTCGCTTGTTGCCGTCGGAGTGGACTCTCAACAAACAAGTATTCAATCAGATTTGCTACCAATGGGAACGGCCAATGATAGACTTATTTGCGACACATCTCAACAATCAGTTGCAGACGTATGTGTCCCCGTGTCCGGATCCAAGAGCATTTGCTGTAGACGCTCTATCGATCCCTTGGGACGGAATGATAGGATATGCGTATCCTCCAGCGCCGTTAATTCAACAAGTATTGCTAAAGATAAAACAATCTCAATGCAAGATTCTGTTGGTAGCATCTCTGTCGCCACAGAGACCGTGGATAAATCTACTCAGGTGTCTGTTGTGGGACCTACCGCGGAAGCTCCCTCCACGAGAGGATCTTCTTTGGCAGGGGAAATCGCGCCAACTGCATCACAACCCGCAAGGTCTCAACCTTCACGTTTTTCCGTTGTGCGGTCCTTCTTGCATGGCAAGCACTTTACAGGACGAGCAGTGGACGCGATTTCTAACTGTAGGAGGACCTCCTCTTCGCTAAACTATGCGGCTAAGTGGAAGGTTTTCCGTCGTTGGTGTAGGGATCATTCTGTTGATATATTTGATCCCTCTATACCAGACATTGCTAACTTTCTAGTATACTTGTTTGACGAAATCAAACTGCAACCGGTTACTATAAAGGGTTATAGATCTATGTTATCTGATACCTATGCACATCATGATAGTTTACAAATTGGATCTAATGTCTCTTTATCGAAATTGGTTAGAAACTTTTCGATAAATAGACCCAGAACTCTTAGATTAATTCCTAAGTGGAATTTAGCTTGGGTTCTCCTTAAATTGAAGGAAAAGCCATTTGAACCTCTTGGGACAGTAGATTTCAAATTCTTATCTTATAAGACAGCTTTTCTCTTAGCTTTCTCTTCTGCCAGAAGAGTCAGTGAGCTTCATGCACTATCGGTGGATGATTCTCATTATCGTAGTGTTGGGAACACTATCACCTTCACTACTAACGTCGGTTTTTTAGCTAAGAATCAGGCTCCTAATAAATATCCGGAACCTATTGTTATTAAGGCTCTTCCGTCTTCAGACGGGCGTAGGCCTTTACTCTGTCCTGTTAGAGCACTACGTATCTATAAACAGAGATCTCAGTTCATCAGAAAGGGACGGAAACGTTTCTTTCTGTCTTTGATGCCTAATAGAAAGGACATTTCAGTCCATTCTATTGCTAGATGGATTCAGTTAACTATCCGTACTGCGTATGAAGATTTATCTTCTTCTCAGCAGTCTGTGCTTAAGATTTCTGCTCATGAAGTAAGAGCTCTTTCTACTTCCTGGGCTTATGCTAATAGTGTTGCTATTACAGATTTAATGAAGGCTGCTTATTGGTCTCAGCCATCCACATTTACTAATTTTTATCTCAGAAATATTGAGTCCATTTCTGGAGACCTGCATTGTTTAGGTCCGTTATCTGTTGCTCAGAATGTCGTCCACTAAACGGTTGCAACTATAGTTATGCAGGCTTTCTGTTCCGGCAGTGACTCCGTCCGGCTGCCCTCTTCGCTCTGGGCTATTTGACCCAGGGCAAGGGGAAGGGGGGGGGGCGGGTGTTCCCTTAGGTCACCTGCTTTATAGTGAAAAGCAAGGGAATGCCTCCTCCAAGACAGTATTTCTGAGTCGCTTCCGGGATGGTTTTAAAGTGTAATATTAATGTTTAATTTCATTCATGTCTTACTTTTAAAGTGTAGCTCGGTGTGAAGCATTTGTATATGTCAAGTGTCAAACGGGCTTTAATATACAATACTCGGACACTTTTAAATGATTATAAAGAGTCTCAATTCTCTGGACTACTTTATTTATTGGCTTGTTATAATAATAATTAGTATAAAGGTTATACTGGATATTAATAGAGAACATGAATGTTATTGTGCTCAATTATTAAGGGTAGTGTATCTTTCTAATTTAAATATTAAATAAGAAAGATACATGTAAAGCCTAATACTCCTTTTCTCCTTAAGGGGTTATCTCTTTATTTTATAATTGAGCTTATTGGATTTTCCTCTATGTCCTAGGCCCTCCAGCCTGTTTACTATTCAGCTAAGTCTGGGTCATTGGTACAGTATAAAAATGTTAAAAAATTTATAGTAATTTATATATTTTTTATACTTACCAATGACCCAGACGGGGATGGCCCTCCCGGAGTTGGGAACTCTTGCCTCCCCGCTGAGTACATAGCGCTGACCAGGCACTGCCAGTAAGAATGATATTTGGCGCCAATTTCGGGACGACTGCGTCACTGCGCATGCGCAGTAGAGTCGTACTATGGAGGTCCTTTAGGACATTATTTCTTTTTGTTTTGGATGCAAATTTTGGGGATTGGGGGGCAAAATTTGTGTTTGGCCCTGGTTTTTGTGGAGTTAGCACCAGCTAAGTCTGGGTCATTGGTAAGTATAAAAAATATATAAATTACTATAAATTTTTTAACTTTTTCCAGAAAACTATATTTTTTTTATGCTCCAAAGTTTGGGACATTCAGAAGATTTGTTTCCAGTTGGCCTGTCGCCAGTAGCAGACGACACTCATAAAAAAAAATTCTTGAGTAACTAGAAATTTTCATTTTTTGCTTCCAAAACAGCTTATGATCCCTCATTGGAACGTGCGCAAGGTGCTCGTTCCAATGAGGGATCATAAGCTATGTTTTGGAAGCAAAAAATGAAAATATAAAAAAAAAATTGGACGGTGATTTTCGTATATAGTGATGGAAAACGAATCACACGCAACTTTATTCAGCATCAAATCAAGACCAGGCTGTGTTCTTTTCCCATTTTCTAAGAATTGGGACACCTGTGAAAATAATTATTTTTTGCTGTCCCAATACATAGAGTAAATACAGTAACATAATAAATTTTTATATCTTGTGCTTTGTGAATATTGTTAACTAGAATTCACTTCCTAGCCACTGAATTCACAAACTTGGGTGGAGTGTAAATATTGGAAAATAGGCCCTTGCTCTTAATCATTAAACAACACGAAGAGTGCTAAATTATTTTTCGAAGGTAATTTGTAACAGTATTCAAAATATCATCCTTTCAGCAAGGATAGCTGTAATTTTACAATATTTTGTCCATAAAGAATTGTTTTGTTATTATTTATTGGAAATTGTTACACTCTCCAATAAATTATCATAAAACCATTTTATATAAACATTTTTTGCACTGCTGAACAAACAAGCAAGTTCATTTAGAGTAAAGCCACTAAAGATGCTTTCAGCACTTTTCAGTCGAATCAAGATTGTGGCTTCTAGCACTCAACCAGTTGAGGGGAAAAAAAATAAGTGGTTTGGTTCAGTGGTTCAGATTACATGCATTAGAAAAATAGAGTCGTTCAGTTGGGATTTTTTCAAAGTTTATTTCAATATTTTATTTTCTCATACAGTCACTTCACTCTGATGTCAAAATACCAAAATTTCAGGAAGCTGTTTTTTCCCATAATGCATCTAGAAATTTAACCAATTCAATCTCGTTTGACAGAGCTCAATGAGCTCTGTCAAACGAGATTGAATTGGCTCAATGAGCTCTGTCAAACGAGATTGAATTGGTTGTATTTCTAGTTGCATTATGGGAAATTGTTTCTGTGTGAAATTTAGATACTTTGACATCAGTTTGCAGGGCGTTAAACCTTAAGGGGCTAATTCCGACTTTGATCACATTTTTTGCAAACGAACAGATGCCCCTGGATGCAGTCTTTGGGTTAACTCACAAGTTACATTCTTTGTACCTTGGTAGTTGTTTTTGGGCAAGTCTTGTATAGGCAGCCAAGACTTTCCAAAAACAGCAGCAAAGCCACAGGATGAAGACTGTCAAAGTGCAGCAAAAATATGTAAAAAACCCTAGGCCCTTAAGGATTAAACCTTTACCCAATGTAATTGCCAAAACCTGCCAGTAATATCTACAAAAATTGTCAATTCAAATTTTATTCATTTTCTGTCTAAAAAACATAGCTTATGATCCCTCACTGGAACAAGTTCATAATTGAACTTGTTCCAATGAGAGTGTCATAAGTTATGTTGCTGAGGCGAAAAATTAAAATTTATAGTTATGGCCACACAAAGTTTGTTCAGATTAGGCCACACAAAATAGATCTTCTGTTTTTCAGGCCATTATTTGTAAAATTGCATGCAGGCGAGCGTTTTTTTATTTTATTTTTTATTTCTGTAATTATTTCTTTTCCTTCAAAAGTTCATGTTCTTGGTTTATGTTTTAGGCCTCATAATCTACGGAATAGCATGGGTGATGGTGTATTTCGTCACTTGAGAGCAAGAAGGCTTTGCAATGCTAATATGCACTCAAGGGACAAATTTACAAAAAAAAATTTATCTTAAGTAAAATATCAGACATAAACCATTGAATTTTTACTTTTTTTTAAAGTTTACATTGGTTATAAAAAGAGAGCACGCGGCTGCCAAAAGGACCATGTGGGAGGGCCTGAGAAACAGATTTTTAATTTTTTTAGGCCTATTCAAGAAATTTTTTTAAGTGTTATTTACTCTTTGTATCAGGCAAAGAGTTAAAATGTATTACCAATATTCATGGTTTACATGTATTTGATGTCAGGCCTGAAAGTATCTTCAGATATTTTAAATAGATATAACTTTTTTATGCCAAGTGCTTATAGAATGACTAGGGTCTGGCATGAAAATTAAGATCTGTTTGGGAAACCGGAACCTTTTAAAAATTTTTTCCTCAGCCTAATGGGATGATACATCATTAGTGTACATCCTTATATTGTAGGTTGGCCTTCATGTAATGCTCAATCAGAATTTTCCTGGAAGGCTTCTGATCCTGCTATATTATCCTCGGGGAGTTTGAACGGTAAAGTGTGATGAGTTATTCAGTTAACTGCTTTCAACCCATAGCTAGATGTGCAGTGTCACCTCAGATAAACCTTTAAGCATTTTCTTTGCACACATATTATGCCACTAACATTACTAACATCTTTCCTGATTCACCAAGTGAATTTTTCCCCATCGGAACCTTAATAAGTGGAGCAGTGCTCGTGTGCTAAACAGGCATATGTGTTGGCTTCCAAAATCGAAGGTCTGAACCCTTATTGTAAAAGGCCCTTATTGTAAAAAGTCTTCGAATGGGTAAAATGTTGAAGAGAAAAAATTACAAAACCTATTTCAAGTATATTTGTTTGTTCATAATGTTATGATAATTAGGTGCATTGCAGTAACCGGTTCTCGTCAGATCACCGAAGTTAAGCAACGTCGAGCCCGGTCAGTCCTCAGATGTGTGAACATCTGAGCGATTGATTCGGACTCCCGCGTTGTGTCCTTGGGCAAGGCACTTAACCCTGATTGTCCACATGGGAGCACGATGACGCCGTGTGCAAAGGCGTACTGCATGTCAATGGTGCGCATGTCTTCAACCAATCTAACCCTGCCTGTGCTGCTGTGCGGAGTTACGATTTTGGGGAACTGGCAGCTGCTCGTCGTTTCTCTCTGGGTACTCCGGCTTCCTCCACCCGTAAAACTGTCACGGTCATGATTAGCCATTGTGCATAAATATGTGACCTTGTATACCAATAAATAATAAATATGATAAGTAGGTTGTTGGAAAAATAGAACACTCCTATTCTCCCCCTTAAGGGCCTAATTCTGACTTTGTTCACTTCTTGCTGCAACAGAACAGGTGGCCCAACATGTTGTCTCTGGAAGAACTAGCAAGATACATTATACGTACGTTGGTAATTTTTTCTAGGCAAGTTTTTTCTGCCTGTACAGGCATCCAAGACTTGCCTAGAAACAATGGCAAAGCCACAGAATGTAAACTGTCAAAAAGCAGAAAAATATGCACAAAACTCTCCGGTGTCTTAAGGGTTAAAGCACTTTCCCAGGGTTCCCTATGAGGATCCCTTGGAAAGCAGTGGAGTACTTATACCCACGACCTCGAAAGGAGGATTACTAATTTAAAGGGTATCTAGTGGAACCATCCATTAGTAAAAAGATTCTGCCTTGTATCTTGAGTGTGGCTACTCAAATTTTGTTGTCCTGATGGTATGCTGATAGACCAGCATGGGGAAAAGGATCCCCACAAAGGATAGATTCTGTCTACATTTTGTTGCCTGAGTTATAGCCCTTGTTGGTCTTGGAAAATGCCTCTATCCATACAAACATTTCATCTTGTAGCTCCGATGTGTGTGTGAAATCATAGTTGGTTGTCCTTTGGTATGCCGATTGATCCGCATGGGGAAAAGGCTCTCCATATTGATTGGATTCTGTCCTCGATTTCTTTTCAAAGTTTTTGCCCTTGTTGGACTTTTAAAAATAAATGTGATTCAGCCCATTCAGACCTTGTACCTTGGATGTGAATAATCAAATTTGGTTGTCCTATGGTATACTAATAGACCATTATGGGGGAAAGCATCTCCATATAGGATGGGTTCTGTCCAGACCAAGCCTGAATAAAAGCAACCTGTCAGTTGCAAAATGGGGTCCCCAGAGGGTGAATTTGCTGATGCTATCCCACACAGTGGGACAATTTATTCTCTAGGTTCATCTTTCTGCTTTGGCTTGAGACCTTGATTCAGAGTGAGGTTCACATAGGGTAAATTTTGTGATGATACCCTGCTGTACAGGGTAGCATCACCAAATTCACCCTCTGGGGACCTCATTTTGCAGATGACAGTCTGCTTATTTTCAGGCTTGGTCCAGACCGTCTCTCCAGACTTCTAGTTCTTGCTGGAGTTAGAAATCTGAGATATGACTTTGGTGCAAATGCACACGCTTTGTGTTGAACTTGTTTATGGTAGTAAACAAGCTCTATTTTAATGATAAAATGCTGCAGCAAACAAGTTCTGCTTTACTGATAAAATAGGACCCAATGTAACAATGTATAACCCCCATCCCCACTGATTATCTTCCCCACTGGTTCATCCCCACCCCAGTCCTGCATATCTCCCTCCCCTACTTGAAGTTTTCTTTCACAGAAAATCATCATATTTTTTTTGAGAATTTGTTTTAGGAGCTTTTTTTGATATAGGAAAACAAGTGTACAATGAGAAATTTGTTGGTGATGGTTTGGTACAAATTTGGTCAAAACAATTTATTCACAACCTGTTTCAGACATTGTATCTGGATTGTAAATATCTGATGTAACATATATTGCCAACACTTAAGGAGATATTTTGATGTAATAAGACTTTTGAGGTGGGGAAAATATTGTGGCCTACATATTGTCTCTCATTAACTGTTACAGGTGGCCCCTGATACCCCCCCCCTCCCCCCTGCTCCCTCCCCCCCCCCCCCCCCCCACACACACACTGATTATCTTCTGCGGGCATAAAGTAAATAAACCGGGGGGAGGGTGGCAGATATTGTGGGACACCAGAACCAATGCCTGGGGCAGAAGTCCTCAAAAGTTGGCAGCATTGGTATAAACAATTGGCTTCATACCTCCTCTATTGCAGTCGTGATACAGTCATAGATGCTGAAAATCACCCACCAATAAATAAATAAATTGGTAAAATACGGCCTGGTAATTAATACCTGGCGTGAAAGTCCTTTAAAGTTGAAGCCATTTGCATAAATACTTGGCTGAACATGGACAGAAGACAAAGATATGAAGGATGGGCAAAACTAGACTTTGAACTTATGTTACAGTGTTGATATAGGCAAGGGTGCTAATATAACATTAAACACCAGTAAATAAAAAAGTTCCTATATCATGGTACATCAGATGAGCCTTGCAATTAGGATCAGCATCTTTAACCCTCTGCACACTGATGCCATTCTGTAATTTAAACTTACAGCTGTCTCTCATAATGCAAGTAGGAAGTCAACCAATTCAATCTTGTTTGACAGATCTCGATGAGGTCTGACAAACAAGACTGAACCAGGTAAACTCCTACTTGCATTATGGGGAAAATTTGCAGACAGAAATTTATCATATTTCAACACAGTGTGCAGGATGTTAATTATGCACCTAACGTGACTTTTCTGAGTCTCTTGATGCTTTCATCGATACATTGAGTTAATGACTTTGCAAACAATTCCGGTCATGACTGCTGTGAAGTAACCGTGACATTTTGAAGTGAAAGCGTGTTCATTAAATATATAAAAAACTCACTGATGGCACTGATTTCTATACAGCTGGACTGCTGGAACACCCATTGGTCACACATAGAAAAGTGTCTCACCTGCAGCCGATCAAGTTTTAAGGAATGTATTTTGATGTCTGCGAAAAATGAATATAAGTTGATGATTTACACAGTTTTTGCAGCAGTGTAAATTCAATATGTACAGCATATCTTGGCTATTGTCGACAAAAAACATGCTCCGATATTGGAAAGTTGATAGTTTCTGTACTAGGTAAACACCATGACTCCGATACAAGGTAACCCTTGCTGTCAAAAATGTTATTAATCCCCAATAAATAAACTCCATGACATTTTATTGCGTGACAGCAGTTTTGCTGTGACCACAGTCACAGCATAACGGCTTTCACATCACCAATCGCCACTGATGGGAGGAGTTATGACATAACATTGATTGTCCTGATGCCACCTTGGGGGTGGGGGTGCAGGTTGAGTTTCAGCATTTTTCTGTGACATAGATAACTGCTTTTCTTATATTCATATCACAACTGATTCTGTAAAAATTGATGTACCAGTAGATGGAGGTTTTGGATTCATCTTTTACCTAACCCTTGAAGGCCCTATTCCAACCAATTTTACTAACATTGTTCTTAACCTGCCAAGTATTTTCCAAAATATTTTTATCAAATATAGTCTGGCTGCTGTAAAGCAGCCATGACTAGATTTGATGAAAATGTTTTGGAAATTTAATTTAAGAAATCATTCTAGTGGCAAGAGATTTGCTGCCTAGGGCAGGAATATCCACCAGCAGCAGGTAAAGAGTTAAACCTTTACCCAACACATAGGATATCAAAATTTGTTTTTTCAAATTTTTCAAAACATTTCCGCAAAACCATAGCTTGACGAGCTCGACCCAGTGAGTGGGGTCAGATGATATGGTTTTATAGGCATTTTTTGAAAATTTTCTTTTTTTCACCTGTCTAATTTGTAAATTATGTAGGCGGGTGCAGCAAAGGGTTAAGGACAGGTGCTGAAACATGTAATCATTACAAAGTCTTTCAAACAGTCATCAAAGTTCTATGTCAGT
This sequence comes from Pictodentalium vernedei, assembly GCA_031216915.1. Lineage (NCBI taxonomy): Eukaryota > Metazoa > Mollusca > Scaphopoda > Dentaliida > Dentaliidae > Pictodentalium > Pictodentalium vernedei. Next base: position 385,840,460 of record CM062289.1, on the reverse strand, counting down.
TCCTTGTGGGGACTGTGGGAAGAGGAGAATTGCTTGATTGCTGTGGTGAATGAGTTCTGTATCATTGGTATAATATGATTCGAAACATTCCCATGTGGGAAGCCAGGAAAGTGGAGCTTATTTGCTGTGGAAAACAACTTCTGCTTTACTGGTATAATAAGACCCGGTAAGAATTGCTTGATAGCTGTGATGAATGAGTTCTGTATCATTGGTATAATATGACTCGAAACACTCCCATGTGGGAAGCCAGGGAAGTGGAGCTTATTTGCTGTGGAAAACAACTTCTGCTTTACTGGTATAATAAGACCCGGTAACCAATACCTGGGGTGGAAGCCCTCTGAAGTGGGTAGGATAGGTATGAATGATTGACTACAGTTGAAACTAGAAGCCCTGTCACTGTATTGTGCACTATTTTAAAGAAAAAGTGTGGTGGGGGGGGAGTGTCACGGTGGCGTCACGGTAACCGGTTCTCGTCAGATCACCGAAGTTAAGCAACATCGATCACGGTTAGTAGTTGGATGGGTGACCATTTCAGCGACTGATTCGCACTCCCGCTTTGTGTCCTTGGGCAAGGCACTGAACCCTGATTGCCCACATGGGGCACGATGACGCTGTATACTAAGGCGTACTGCACGTCAATGGTGCGCATGTCTTCAACCAAGCTAACCCTGCCTGTGCCGTGGCGCAGAATTCAGAGTTACGATGTTGGAGAGCTGACAGCTGCTCATCGTTGCTCGGTGGTTCTCTCCAGGTACTCTGGCTTCCTCCACTCGTAAAACTGTCACGGTCATGGTTAGCCATTGTACATAAGTATGTGACCTTAAACACCAATAAATAAATAATAGCGTGCTGAGTAAATGCACATTTGTCCCTGTCAAACTACCATTAGCATAACTCAATTCCTGTAGAAAAACACTGTGCTCAACTCGTTACAATTCTATACTAATAACTAGAGATCATTAACATCATTTGTAACCTGGACTGGGATACATGTACATGTAATAAGGTAAATAGATGTTAAAATTCAGGGAGCGTGGTGGCTCAGGTAGAGGTGCAGGCTGCAAGCCGAGAGAGAGGTCCTTGGTTCGAATCCCACCTGTGGCAACCGCGTTGTATCCTTGGGCAAAACACTTCATCTCCATTGCCCGCGTGGGGGCACGGTGGTGTTGTGTACTAAGACGTCGATGGTGCACTTGTCTTCAACCAATGCTAACCCTGCTTGTGTGGAGTTAGTATGTTGGGGAGCTGACAGTTGCTCAATGGTTCTCTCCGGGTACTCCGGCTTCCTCCACCCGTAAAACTGTCGCAGTCATGATTAGCCATTGTGCATAAATATGTGACCTCAAACACCAATAAATAAATAAATAAATAAATATTAAAATTCAACTGCATATACAGAATGAAGAGAGTGGATTACTATTTAATCGCAGCGTCAAACATTCTCCACTTGAAAAGTATTTATAATTGTTCATAACAGCACAAGAAACACTTGCAAACTTTCATCACATGGACCACCGGGTGCAACCCGGTGGTCCATGTAATGAAAGTTTGCAAGTGCTTCCTGTGTTTTGTCTTCAGATTTTGTAGATAATGACTAAGTGAAAAATCTATCCCACTGTGATTTAGTAGTAATCCACCCTCCATATACATGTACTCTAGTCTCAATATTTTCTTTCTGTTTGATTGGTCCTGTTCATGATTTCACTACTGACCCTGCAAATAGGGCATTACATTTTGCATTGCACAGCACAAACACTCTTGTGTATTTCAGACTACTTAATTCTCCTGCAGTAGAGAGTGCATTAACTAACGAGCATTTTCTGTGCTGATTGTGACAGCACTTCTAGTTTTAACTGTAAATTTGACTTCATACCTGTGTTGCGGTCATGATATAGCCATAGATGCTGAAACTGATGTTAAATACCAATAAATGAATAAAATAATACCTGGGAGGGAATATAAAGTGGGCAACATAGTCATTGGTCTAAGCAATTGACTAAGAGCGGTGAGGTCATGTGGGATTGGGGAGTGCTCGTCCTCCCCACTTTTCCTCAAAATTGTCAACCTTATACGTGTATATACACTTCTCAACCCCGAAAACCCTGACTGATTTTTATACTCTTTCCCTGATATTTCTTTGGTCATTTTGATAACGGCTGTGCATTAACCTTCTTGGTACTTTAGCTTTAAAACAGTACGCTGGGTGCTCCAGTTGAAAAATATTTTGTTCATCCACTTCATTTATCCTGTCTGAACTTGATTTCATACTTGTGTTGTAGTCATGTTATAGCCACAGATGCAAAAAGGTACCTTAACAATAAATATATAACTAATGTAAAAAAAAAAATGATCAGTTGCTTCTGTCATGTAGTCATCTTCTTTGCTACAGTAGAAAAAAACTGTAATCAGTTCAGTTTTGTGTTAGTTCTCTTTCACACTAAGAAATATGGTGTTGGGTTGATTTGTTTGAGTGTTTTTGCATGTCCATAATTTGTTGGGGAGTTATCTGTTCAAAGACATGCGTAATGTTTGATGATGCTTTATCAGTAAGAATTGTAATTAAATTTTATCATTTTGCATTTTTAGTATTTTGTGCTTTCAATGCTGCTCTCTTAATGCTTTTTACAAATCTGATATATATTTTACTTGATAATTAATGCTTCTAATTATTCATTAACCCTTTACCCAAATGCAAACCATATCAAAATTTATTATTTTAGGCCATAAAAAAAAGAACCTCTGTTTCTCAGGCCCGCGCGCATGGTCGTTTTGCTGCGCATGCAACCTTTTTATCACCTCCAAAAATCTTTTAAAATTCAAGTTATTGTGCTCATTTCGATAAATCGATAGTACCAACGCTTGCGTTGGCGAATTTTAAATACCACACACTCTGCGTTTATTCTACAGCATACTTTGATAAAATGGGTGGGTTTTAGCAAAACTCAAGTCAGAAAATGTTTTATACCGTAAAAAGTAAGTATAACGACAGACAGAGTGGCAGTGTCTTTCAGACTGAGAACAATTACAAAAGGGAATGGTTGATGGCTTGATGCGCACCAAGGTTAATTCGCGCCAACCTTGAGAAACTCTGCAGAGTCAGGCGCAGTGTTGAATGAAACACGTTCTCCAGACATTGTTTGTTTATTTTTGTAAATGGCCGTCATTGTGTTATTCAAAACTGTGTAGCGAGTTGACCAGTTATGGAATTAAGTGAATTTTGGGAGCAGGATAATTGTTTGAATCAATGATATATCAAACAATAACCTTTGATTGATATAAAAGTAACATCTGCATTTGAAAATAAATCGTATATTATCAGCTGTGTGCAGTCGAATTGGGAAAAAAACACGCAAACATTTATTTGTTTTGTATTTAATTTTTCAGAAAAATATGATTTGTGGATGAACTGCTCGTTCAAATAGGTTGTTATAATTATGAATATATTGGGGAAAAATTCCGATTCACGATTGTCTTAGGCAAGTTGTGAGGGAATTTCATATTTTGATAAAATAAATCTGTGAAAGTTGGTAATTTACAGCACTTCGACATTTTTCCCAGAGACTTCTGTCCCTGTAACGTTTCGCCCCGTGCCGTGGAATAATTTTCATGTTTCACTGAGAAAAAAGCCATTCCAAACACCCTTCATTTATTACCCAACACTCCTCCACTGAAGAACCAATGTGGCTGCGTGGACCACCAGGACGTTGGGTGGGGGTGAATTACCACAAACAATCTCTCATGAGAAATAAAAAATAAATTCAAAAAACGCCGGCATCCTCGTTATGGGGGAAAAATGGCCTGAGAAACAGACAATCAACTTTGTATGGTCTTAAATACTGGGTTTTTTTTCAAATTTTAAAAAAAAAGTCCAAATCATATTATGTGACCTCCACCCCCCCTGCCATTGGGACGAGCTTGATGAGCTCATTTCAATGAGGAGTCACAAGATATGGTTTTGAAGTATTTTTTTTTTTAATTTTCAACTGCTGAATTTGTATTTTACACAGGTAAAGGGTTCAGTAATTCAAGTAACAAGGAATCATTTTTGCAGGTTCATGTTTTGTATTTTGTTCACATGACTTTATCCACCTTGTGTGGATTTTATCCACCTTGTGTGGCACTATTTTTTTCTGAAATTGACGGCCAGACAAAACCGTTAAAACATGAATTTACCTTGTTTAAATAATTTATTTCCAACATATCATACTAATGCATTTGGCTTTGATTCACTCCCTTGATTAATTAGAAAAAATGCAATGCACCTATTATGCAGACTTCACAGGAAGCAGGCTTTTGGAAGCCAAAAACTGTTAAAAGTTAGAAAACTACAGGCAAATGAAGTAGACGGTGCAGAAAAGTAGGATATGCAGCTTTTCACTCTAATACTGTACATGAATAATATCCATCACTGCCAACATGCACCATGTTGTGCGCATCTCTTAGGAATTCATTTTTCAAATTAGGCCCCACAAAGTAGATTTTCTGTTTCTCAGGCCATTTTTGTAAAAATTGCAGGTGGGCGGGCCGTTTTTTATTTTAAATTTATTTTTTGTAATTATTTCTTTGCCATCAAAAGTTCATGTTCTTGGTTTGTTTGATTTTTGTTTTAGGCCGCATAATCCACAGAATTACATGGGTGCTGGTGTGTTTCGTCCCATGAGTGCAAGAAGGCTTTGCAATGCTAAAGCATTGGAAAGTCATGTTGAACTCAAGGGACAAATTTATCAATTTTATTAACTTAGGTAAAATATCAGACATAAACCATTTAATTTTTTTTTTTAAGTTTGCATTGGTTATAAAAAGAGAGCATGTGGCATCCAAAAGGACCATGTGAGAGGACCTGAGAAACAGATTTTTAACTTTTTTTTAGGCCTTAATAATGAAGTTGTTTTGATGTTTAATCCTGTATCAGGGCAGAATGGCATCATCTTATAGATCTGACATTCTCTGCATGGTATTTTGAAATGTGGACGGCAATTTGAATTCAATTGTAAAAAGAATACTCTATCATCTATGACATTTGATATTAGGGCTGTCACTATTTTTGAATTTAGGAATCAAATCATCGTAAATAATCGATAATAATCGATTAATGGTACCTAGATGACCCACTCTTCCTCTTTGAAGTCGTTAAAAATGAAGTTCAAATCAGTTGACCTACCTCAAGTAAACAATGAAGACAATCCTCTTTTAGGTACATTCAAAGCTTTGATGTTCTGAACTTTTGAACCATCAGTGTAATAATCAAGACCGGTCATCAGTTGCAAACTTCGCAAGTTTGCAACTGACGACCGGTCTTGATTTTACACTAACTGTTCAAAATTTCAGAATATCAACGCTTTGAATGTTTCTAAAAGACAAATGCTTCTAACCGCTTCTTGAGGTTTAACGTCGACGTTCTTGACCTTTTACCTTTAAAAATAATAGTTTTTTCATCAATATTTTTTTTAATTATTAAACGTCTAAAACGGGGTAAAATTTACCGATTGTTCAACAACGAAAAATACTAACCGATTTTGGCATGACCGATCGACAATCAGTTAATCGAGACAGCCCTGTTTGATATCATTGGTTATATACATAAAACTTTGCTATTTTACTGTCAGTTGGCTTACCTAGTCCAGAAATTATTTTGATTATATTTCCGTGGAAACTCTGCTTTGGTGAACAAGCTCTGTTTTACTGTCCCCTATGCTTGGGGTTGAAGTCCTCTAAAATGGGCAGCATGGATTTCAACGATTGGCTGGACATGACTTTGTCTCCATGTTGTGGTCACCATTAGCCATTGTGCAGAAATATATGACCTTAAACACCAGTAAATAAATAGATAAATAATAAATAAATTTTTATTGTGCAGTGGAGCCCACTTAATTGGATATCTGTTCATACAGGTGATCGAGCAAACTCCTGTTAATTGAATGAAGAATGCTGTAACATGTTTAGAAATTACCCTTCGTCACCAAATTTACTTTGTTTATAGACCTGTTTGACCTCAGTACATCCAATGCACCCATTTAATCTATTTAATATATTATAATTGAATAAAGGTTCAGTTTATCTTAGAATACAGGAAAGTGACCAAATCCCTGTTAATTGAATACTGTTGACTGTATAATTTTCACGGACAAAGTGGCTATTCAATTAACAGGATTCCACTGTATTTGCGGTAGTAGGTCCACTTCATTTGATTGAACCAGGAAGTAGACCTCATTTCTTTGGAGTACTCTAGTTTTGGCAAGGCAGAGGATGGTTTTTCTTCTTGGCTAGATAGAGTATTCTTTTGACAATTGAATTCAAATTTCCGTCCGCATTTCAACAGATAGTATTTTCTTTAGCCTTAGGATTCATGATCTAAGAGTTTTTTCTGAGTCATAAATAAATCTTTTTGGTACCACCAACTTTGACTGGCAGTATACCTCAGCATGACTTGGATGCTTTTTGACCTTCAACTGCTTGCTGCTAACCCTGCTTGTCAGGGTAGCCGCAAGTTGTTGAAGGTCCTTGAATTCAAAAATTTATTTTCATGGTCTTCAAAGTTCCAGAAAATGGGCCTGCTGAAGTCCCAAAGTTCCTTGAAAGTACTTGAATATGTTTGTGGTTAGAGAGCACTCTAAAGCCTTTCTAGGAACAACTTTAGTAGCGCCAACAAAGAATGAATTGTCCCTTGAGCGGAACAAGGCACCATCTGCAATGCTAAAGCATTGCAGATGGTGCCTTGTTCCACTCAAGGGACAAAATGTGAAATATTCTAGTAGTTGTCCTGCAACTTATTTCAGCAGGTGGGGGTGCGGTGGCGTTGCGGTAACCGGTTCTTGTCAGATCACCGAAGTTAAGCAACGTCAAGCCCGGTTAATCATTGGATGGGTGACCGTCTGAGGGATCAATTCGGACTCCTGCGTTGTGTCCTTGGGCAAGGCACTTAATCCCGATTGTCCACATGGGGGCACGATGATGTCATGTACTAAGGCGTACTGCACGTTAATGGTACGCATGTCTTCAACCATTCTAATCTTGCCTGTGATGCAGTGCGGAGTTCAGATGTTGGGGAGCTGGCAGCTGCTCGTCGTTGCTCGGTGGTTCTCTCCGGGTACTCCGGCTTCCTCCACCCGTAAAACTGTCACGGTCATGATTAGCCATTTGCATAAGTATATGACCTTAAGCACCAATAAATAAATAAATAAATAATATTTCAGCAGGTAATGTATATGCATTTGAATGTTGTAATTCATACAATACAGCCGCTATGGACTGGTCACTTTCCACAAGTGGGCAATATTTCCACGGACGCAATAATATTAGTATTGAAACTTCATCTACCCAGCCCAAGAACATATATATTACTTCATGCCTGTGTATAAAACTATATTTTTAGTTCACTCTGATTTTTTTTTTTTATTCTTTCAGGTACGTTTCTTACAGAAAATCAATCGCAAATATTAAAGTCTTTCCCACAGTTTTCAGAGTATGAAAATCCTCTTCAGAATCACAGATTACCATTTGTTCAACAGTTTCCATTAAGAAGTAAGTTTACTTGTCCAGGTGTCTCCCTGTGGGATCCCCGGGAGGTGACGCAATGCTTGTTTACTGTAGTAAACAAGCTCGGTTTTACTGGTAAAATAGGGCCCATAACCAATGCCTGTGGTGGAAGTCCTCTAAAATAGGCAACATCAGACCTCAATTTATTCGGTTTCGCATCGCAAAATGCAAAGCAAAAATTGCGAGCTGCGATGCAATAGCTAGAATTCCTTCAATCCTTGAAATAAAAACTATTTCACCACGGCACTTAATTGCTATGGCAAACTCCATTTACTTTGGCACTACCTTGGCAGTTTGAAACATGATCAACTACTACTTGTTAAGCACATCACCAAGCAAGTGCCAGGGGTACCCTCTTATATTCCTCACGAATTGAATATCAGGACTGGCAGGTTACTGCCAGTCCTGATATTCAACACTTGAGTTATAAAATAGTGTAACACAGGAATGTGATGGGTTAAAATTTGCTCACCATTACTGAAATATATTGCTGAAATATTAAGTACCAGTGTTCAGAATAATGAATTGAGGACTTGGGAAAAAATGCCATTTTACCACAGCATTTACCATGGCAGTGTTGATTGCCGTAGCTAATTTCAAGGGCTAATTGAATAACATTTTTTGTTTTCTTTGTAATAAAATCTACAAACTCAAAAGGTATTCTCACAGTTGCTGAGGTGGATGGTACAATTTATAATGAGTATGCAAATTGCATACTATTTATATCATCAACTACCACGCAGAGCTTGTAGAGCATATATTGCTTTTGGTTGGTGGGTGGAGAAATCCTGATGACATCGAACCGGAATGTTAGGGATACGCTTTTACATATATCTGGGAAGTAAACACGTCTCATGAAACTGAAAGTACAATATGTCACAAGATAAACTTTGCATGTATTCTGGAGCTCAGCAGAACAAACATAGCAATAATATAGGACAAAATTAGATGAATTCAGTGATATATTGAAGATGGGTCTTTCAAATGAAATTTTCAAAATGTTCTCATTCTGGGCTGACCATGGTCGACCCAGAGGGTCCTTGGACCCATATCCTGGGCTACAAAAAAGTTGCTAATCATTTTTCTGTGAACAAATCGAGGCCTGCAATATGGCTATAAACAATTGGCTGGACTTGACTTTATGTCCATGTTGCAGCCACAATTATCGATTGTGCAGAAATATGCGACCTAAAACACCAATAAATAAATGAATGTCCAGGGATCAATTCAGGTGACAACTGGGACCATATAATGGTGGGTGGGGGTCCATTCCTTATGCAAATTGGAACCCTTTTTATGCCCCCGGCCTCTTTGAGAAGGGGCATTATGTTATCATGTCCGGCATCCGTCATCCATCCGTTAACTTTTTGCATTTTGTCAGTTAACTAAGGTTCTACCAACCGGATCTTTACCAAACTTCATATGTGGGTTAGGTTTGATGAGTGAAAGAAGCCTATTTATTTTGACCAAGATGTGCCAAAGGTCAAGGTCACAGTGACCTTCAATGTTAAATACCATTCAAATTGGTTTCTGCTCTAACACTAAATTTCTCAAAGACTGATCTTGTTTTTCTTTGCTCAGAAATGCATTTTGAAGGATGTTTTTGTATTTTAGCCCAAGATGGGTTTGTCCGGATTATTCTTCTGCAATCAGTTAACAGTGTAACTGATTGGAAAAGCTGTCAACCGGATAACTGCTACACCTATAGTTTACAGGATAGCATTTGGAAAATAAATAGTACTTGACCATGAGACGTTAAAATTCTTTTGCTGAGGCAAACATTGCCAAAGCTACCAGACATTTGTTGATTTACAATGATGTGTATTCGATGTAACATGAAAGGGTTAAGGTGTTGGAATGTTGAATGAACAATTATTTCAGTCGCTTGGGCATTCAAGTCGCAGATAAATGTTTGTAACAAACTGCCAAACAGTCGATTGCACTGCAGGTTGTTTTCTGCATGGGCAGCAGTGAGCCTGTGTCAGTCAGTGTAATATTGTCCTTTGCAGACAAATTTGGCATTCTTCTCTTTGATGAGGTGTTGTTAATTGCAGATCATAATGCTGAAAAAATCCCTCAGTGAGTAATGGTGCTTCCAAAATACACTGACTGTTTGGTACTTTACCATCATGTTTCAGAAAAACCATGTTTTGATTTTGCTGAACTGTTTAAAAGTATGAACGTATGTCATGAAAAACCTAATTTAAAATCCTGCATTTTAAAATTTGTTTTTCAATTGTCAGTGTCAGACAATGAGGGGCTCTTGGTCAATGAGGCATATAATAATTTCTTACCACACCCCTTTCATGACTCTCAATTCTTGTGATGAATACGTAAATATAAACGTGGAATTGTTTGTGACATTTGTCTTAGAAGTGAACAGAAAAAGATACTCAAAAAATTAGGAGTACATATTCACCCCTATGATCGCATCAAATTCAAGCCACTCGAGGTAAGAAGTTATTTGCTAATACATTTAACTATGCCTAACTACAATTTACAAACTGGTTTGGGAATTCTTAACCAATATCAATGATAATCATAGGATTCATCCCTCACTTCAAATGCATGCACATGGGAACAAATAGCTCACGCAGACTTTGTTTCAGGTGCACCAGTTGCAGCGTGCCTGTGATTTTCAAATGGCAAGGCCTGCTGGGTTTGTGACCGAGCAATGCAGGGTGACCACAGTTACGATGTATCATCACTATTATGTGGGACCATTGCAGTCATATAAATTGTTAACGATCATTTGCACATCAGTGTTTTGCATTGTCACTCGTTGATGTTCATTTGTTTACATTTTGTGGAAGTCTGGTGGCAGTGTTTTGAACTGTTTTCTCACCATTCCTTACTGATTTTGTGTTGTAGACAATGCAGTAATACCAGCGGTTGAAATTAATGGATATCCGGTTGAAATCCCGTTCTGCCCGACGGTTAGACGGTTACAAAAATGGGCCAACCGTTTTAGCACTAGTCAAAACATCAGTAGCAGACAACTTTCCTGCACATGATTCTACCACAGGCTTTCATGTGTTAGAGAAATTCCAAAATCAGTCGTTTTCGTAATGGAAGGGCTTTGGACATCCCTGCTCCCAAGCCCCCCCCCCCCCCCCCACTCCCCCCAAAAGGATGCATAGAACCCTACTGTCAGTAATCACACATTGTATAGGCAGATGCAGGTTTCTGAAAATTAGAAATTGTTTCATTCTGAGAAAAGGTTTTCTTTACTTTTTAGCTCAACTTTGATGAAGTCAAATTTGAGCTATTGTCATGGCCCGTCGTCCGTTTGTCCGTCTGTCCGTACGTCAACAATTGGCTATGGCTCGGGCTAGAGGTCGTATTTATGAACCGATCTTTACAAAACTTCTTGTGTACCTTTGTTATGACCCTGGGACGGGAACGAGTGTTTTTAGGTGTGGTCCGAAATTCAAGATGGCTGCCAGTGGCCATTTTGTACCGATGATGCAAAAATCAGTTTTTTGTACAGAACTTCTGTATGAAAGTTCTGATTTGAATAAAGTTTTGTATAAATGTTTAGTACCATGGGATACATCACATATAATACGGGTTTTTTTCTCGTGCGTAAATTATGCAAATTAGACTGACTTTGATTTATTTAGTGTTACTTTCAGAGCTGTAAGTGCCAAGCTGCTATGGCTCGGGCTAGAGGCCGTATTTATGAACCGATCTTTACGAAACTTCTTGGGTACCTTTGTTATGACCGTGGGACGAGAACGAGTGTTTTTGGGTGCGGTCCGAAATTCAAGATGGCTGCCAGCTGCCATTTTGTACCGACGATGCAGAAATCTGTTTTTTGTACAGAACTTCCATATGAAAGCTCTGATTTGAATAATTTTTTGTGTGAATGTTTAGTACCATGGGATACATCACATATAATACGGGTTTTTTTCTCGTACGTAAATTGTGCAAATTAGACTAATTTTGATGTTTTTTTGGGTTACTTTCAGCACTGTAAGTGCAAATGCCAATACGGCTCGGGCTAGAGGCCGTATTTATGAACCGATCTTTACGAAACTTCTTGGGTACCTTTGGTATCACCGTGGGACGAGAACGAGTGTTTTTGGGTCCGGTCCGAAATTCAAGATGGCCGATGGCAGCCATTTTGTACAAAATTAGGTGCAATCAGATTTTTGCACAGAACTTCCATATGAAAGCCCTGATTTGAATAATTTTTTTGTGTGAATGTTTAGTACCATGGGATGCATCACATATAATACGGGTTTTTTTCTCGTGCAGAAATTATGCAAATTAGATGAACTTTGATTTTTTCAGTGCGACTTACACACAGTAAGTACACATGTCAATACAGCTCAGACTAGAGTCTGTATTTATGAACTGATCTTCACGAAATGTCTTGGGTACCTTTGTTATCACCTTGGGACGAGAACGAGTGTTTCTGGGTGCGATCTAAAATTCAAGATGGCTGCCAGTGGCCATTTTGTACCGAAATTAGGTCTAATCAGTTTTTTGTACACAACTTCTATACAGCTCAGACTAGAGGCCATATTTATGAACCAATCTTTACGAAACTTCTTGGGTACCTTTGTTATCACCGTGGGATGAGAGCGAGTGTTTTTGGGTGTGGTCCGAAATTCAAGATGGCCACCAGCAGCCATTTTGTACCAAAATTAGTGCAATCAGTCTTTTGTATAGAACTTCTGTATGAAAGTTCTGATTTTAATAAATTTTTGTATGAATGTTTAGTAACATGGAATACATCACATATTGTAAGGGGTTTTTTTTCGTGCAGAAATTATGCAAATTAGATGAACTTTGATTTATTCAGTGCAACTTACACAATGTAAGCACACATGTCAATACGGCTCAGGGTAGAGGCTGTATTTATGAACCGATCTTCACAAAACTTCTTGGGTACCTTTGTTATCTCCTTGGGATGAGAATGAGTGTTTCTGGGTACGGTCCAAAATTCAAGATGGCTGCCAGTGGCCATTTTGTACCGAAATTAGGTCCAATCAGTTTTTTGTCACAAGTTCTATACAGCTCGTATTTATGAACTGATCTTCACAAAACTTCTTGAGTACTTTTGTTTTCACCTTGGGACAGGAACGAGTGTGTTTTGGGGTGCCTTTGTTATCACTGTGCTATGAGAACAAATATTTTGGGGTTCAGTTAGACCCACTCTGGGACTCAAAGATTTTTTCTAGTTCAGCATCTGACTCTCACCCACCTTTACAATACTTTACCTATACATTTGTTACAGGCAACGGTCAGTATTTATGTACAGACCGTTACAATACTTTATATGTACCTTTGTTATCAGGTCATTACCTAGATGTTTGTCATTGCTGTGTCACATACCATACATGTACATGTCTTTGTCTTGACAAGTTGAGCTACAGTGTCATTGACACTTTCATTTTTTTATCACCAACTGGGTTTTGGTTCCGCAAAGTGGGCAACATTAGTGTGATGATCAGCAAACTAAATTTGACTTTTTTATGCTCATTGGAGCACAGTGGCTCAGTGGTTACAGCATTGAACTTCAAACCGAGAGGTCCATGGCTCGATCCCCGCTAATTGCATTGTGTCCTTGGGCAAGCCTCTTAATCTTGATTGCTCATGTTTGGGCACGGTGGTGCTGTGTACTAAGGAATACTGCACACCTATGGTGCACCTATCTTCAACCAATGTTAACCCTACTTGTGGAGAGTATGACAATTGATTGCCATTGCTCAGTAGTTCTCTCCGGGTACACCGGCTTCCTCCACCCATAAAACTGTCGTGACATGAAAGTGTCATTAAACTGCGATAAATAAATAAATATAGTCATCGGTACTGTGATTGACCAGAAGCTCCAGTAAACACAAACATGTTTTTAGTTATGTTTATTTTTTGTTCTTTTCAATTGATTTTGTGCATTTTATTAGCCCTATTTGTGATTGTGAAAGTACTAAAACCTTTTATGTTAATATGATGCCAGCAGTTTTTAATTGGAAAAAAATTCAATTTCACAGGTGCAGGATGGCCTCAACAGACACACAATCCTCCACCAGGCTTTCAGTCACAACAGATCAGACCTCCAACACATCCCGAGCCACACACGATTGCTGAAGGTAATATATTTTAATAAATTAAGGTCTAACAATCAGAAAATTTCTACAACTGGTATTTCTGTTTTAACCCTGAACTGGTTGAGTGCTAGAAGCCACTATCAGGGCTTTCCAAAAAATGAGGGTACCACAGCAATAACCAACATTTTCCTTGCTTATGTGTCATATTCAGTCAAACGCAAATAATATTTGTTTATACAAATTTGTTTTATGACAAATTATTGAAGAGTGCCTGTGGGTGTGGTATCTGTGGGCATGGTGCCTGTGGGCACTCTTCAATAACTTCTTATAAAACAAATTTTGATGAACAAATTCAGACCACCAAAAATAATGCAGCAATCAACTAGTTAAGGGCCTGGAGATTTTTATCCAGTTTTACTCCACTTTGACAATCTACATCCTGCGGATTTGCAGTTGTTTTTAGGCTAGTCTTGGCTGCCTATATAGGCAGCCAAAACTTGCCTAAAACAACTGCCAAGGTACTTAGAATAGTGTTTAAACGATTGGTGATTTTTAGAAGTCAGCTAGTTGATAGAGGTAGTTGACAACTGGTTAACTAGTTGAACGCCTGGGCTGTTTCCAGATTATAGACCCAAACTATGTCTGAATGGCATTTTTGTCATTTCTTACAATTGTTGTTTGGGGACTTCCGAGTTCCACATGGGAAGTAAACATGTCGCTATTGCAGACTATGACTATTGGAAGCAGAGCAGTACTTGTTTACTTTCATAGACAAGTTCTCCTTTACAGGTATAATAATAGGATGTGGTAACCAGTGCGTGGGGTCATTAGATCCACCAGTGTGGATGGTATAAATATAATCGATTGACTAAATTGGGCATTATACTTGTGATGTGTTCACACTGTCAACATACACTCTAAATAAAAGTGATTTTAATTCATCATAAACTATGAAGTAAGTGTATCTTAGGCCATTCAAAACAAATGTCTATGTTCTCCGGTAATTGTGCCTCAAATTTTTGATGAGGGCTGGAGGCTTTTTATTTTTTATTTTGAAATCTGGAAAATCTACCCTAAAAAAAGTATATTCACATTTCAGCAAGAAATCTTGTACAAACTCCGGACTAGAGTTATCTTATTGCATATATTGAGAAATGCCTCAATCAACTTGGCTGTTGACGACATGCCAAAGATGCTCCATTGCAGGATTATGTTCAGTCTGGCACTAATTTGAAAAGATAATAGCGTCATTTTCCTCAAAAGTTATATGTACCAACATAGAAAACATTAATATAATAGTCTGAAATTTGAAGCATGAAAATACGGAGGAAAACAGGAACTGGAAGTTGAATTAGTACAGAGAAATGTGTTCCGGTGCCGCTGCTCAATATTCTGATCCGAAAATACTGACCAGGGAATTTTTTTTTGTCTGGGCATTATTTTTTTTTTATATATTAAAAAGTTTTGACACGGCGGAAATTTAATGACGCAGGCAGTGCCTGAGAATATTGACTTTTTTTTTTAAATGTCCTTACACAAGAACATTTATTTCAGGATTTTTAAAAAGATGCTTTGTTTTTCTGAACATAAAAATCTTATCTTGACTGTTTATGAACAGTGTTCCAATGAGGGATCACATGTGATTTTGTCAACATTTTTTTTTAAAAATTAAAAAGGAAAATATCAATTTGGATCTGGTATGTGTGGTGTCAGGGTTCTAAATATGCAGATTTGCATTGCTGTTTGCGATGTGTTCTGCAAGCAAAATGTGATTCAATCATTTCTTGTTGCAAGCGATGTAACTCTTTCTCAGAAACAAAAAATAAGTGATGTTCATGTTAGCAGGAATCGTAGATAATGCGTTCTGTTGCTCTTAAATTATGCATTGTTAAAATGGTTCTGATTGGATAACCGAGACCTTCAGTGGTCGCATAGCCAATGGAATGTGGCATATTTTAAATTACTTTTTGAATGTGAAAGTATCTGTCAAGACAGAATGTCAGTTGACATTGAATGTTCCGGCGTCCGCAAACTTGTATCTCTCAAATATTGCTGGGTGGTGATAATAATACAACATGACAAGAGAATAAAATGGACAAAAAAAAATAAAATACTAAATTTGTTCAATGGCCGATTGTTACACATTGTGTATGATGCATGGATGTCATGACTACGTTTTTAGTATGTAAAGTTCATTGCTCAGTTCATTTACCTAACATGATATGTCCATCCAGTGCTGGCTGTATTCCAGTCAACATTGGAGAAACACATCAAGGGAGGTAATAAGTTGAAAAATGAACATTAAATTAGGATATGTCCGAGGCCTATCTATTTGTAGACCAGACACAGACACAAGTTTATAACACATGTTTTAAATCAAAGTTATTAATATTAATTTGAGACACAAGGTATATGTACACAGTATATTTTTGGTGAATACAGTTGAGTCTATTGTATTCATACACTAAAGTAAACAGTATTAAGACTATTTATCAGAATAAACACAAACTTCACAAGAGAACAATATCATGATTATATCGTTAATTATAATCCTCTTTCTAGGGCTGTCGCGATTATTCGATTAGTCGACTAACCGTCGACTATTGAAGTAGTTGACGTTTTTTATTTTTAGTCGATCGTCGTTCATTTTCAAGGTGGTACACGTCTACTACACGTCGGGGGTAAATTGCATTGTTTTGTGAGGTGAATGATCAATGAAGGTGAATAACTTTAAATATCTAACCATAGTTAACATTCATATCCGGAAGACTGTACGACTGTCACTGACTGTGTAAGAAAGAACACTCACAGTTACTCGAGAAGAATAGATTCTTCTGAATTTCTCCAGTCTTGTACACACGAATGCACCCATTGGAAAACCCAAAGCGCGGAAGTGACAAAATTATGACGAAAGTCTGAACTTCAGATCACTTCTCAAAGTTCGGAACTTCAGACTAAGATCCAATTTTAACAACTGACGAGGGAATGCATAGATCTCAATGTTCAAAATTTCGAAAACCTTATTGCAGAAAGGAAACATATGCAGGAACGTTCTTTGGTAAATTCATTTTAATTCATCGGCTTCAATCTAGTTCAAACTTGGTCCCGCAGTCAGTAATATTATTTTTGGGGTTGGTACGTCCTACAGGACGTACCAACCCCAAAAATTATATTACGGACTGTGGGTCCAAGATTGGACTACATAGCTTCAGTCGGGACCGATTTGTTGTTCCCACAACCCCACTTCGTCTGAACACACTGGTGCCATTGTCATTTTCAGAGTTTTACGAACAGAAGAATGATTTGCTAAAAAATCATGGGAAGCGACTATTAATCGACTAACCGTCGATTACTGGTCACGATTAGTCAATTACAAAAAATGATAGTCGCGACAGCCCTACCTCTTTCCGATAAATTTTGATTATTATTTTGGTAAATATCACCCAGCACTATGCTCAAAGACAAAATTAAAAACTGTTAGACAGCGGCAGTCAGATTTCTCCTAGTTGAAGGTAGAAAATGCAGAATAAGTTGATCACTGCACTGAACATGTTGTGTGTGTGTAGGGGGGGGGGGGGGGGGGGGTAAGATAAGGGCAGTTAACCAGTTTTAAATATGCAAACGAAACTCCTCAAGAATTAATAATATAATTCATTAACCTTGTTAATGTCGGTGTTGATTTTGTTGATGAAGGTTCCAACATAAGTTGATAATTTACAATTAGGTTTAACCCTTTACCTAACGAATCGCCCGCATCCGCCCGCGTAATATGCAAATTGAGCAGTTGAATAAATTAAATTTTTCAAAATATTTCAACAAAACCATATCATGTGACCCCTCATTGGAACGAGCTCATTGAGCTCGTTCCAATGAGGGGTCACATGATATGGTTTTGTTGAAATTTTTTGAAAATTTTTTAAAAATTATATTTACAATAATAAATTTTGATATCGTCTGCGTTGGGTAAAGGGTTAATGAATTTGTTTTCTTTTGGTGTAAATTCCAAAAATTGCTTTATTGATTTGTCGCTATGTGTTATTAAAACAATTTTCAACTACAATCTGAAATTTTGTAATAATAATACTAGTTGAGAAATGCTCTACATTTTGTCTCAAATGCTATACAAAAAATACCACGGTATAACATCATTTTGCTATGTACTTTTTAAAAAGGTTTGGATCCCTGTGTTATGTAGAGTTACAGATAAACTGAATATAATAATAGTTGATTTTGTGCTTTATTTTAGGTTTACAGTAACGACAGACAGCACAAAGGCAGTCCCAGATATATATGTGTCTCTGAACAGCTGTTACAATTTTATTTACATCAGATCATCTGTTTGAAAATTCATATTTATAACATCTACTGAAGAATTTAATTATCTTGCCAGTAATAAACCTTACCTAATTATGCAGTCCATGGACTTGTCTCTTCTTTCTTGAAATGAAACGCACAAACCAATTCAAATTAATAGTGAATTAACCCTTGACCCAATGCAGACGATATCAAAATTTATTATTTAAAATATAAGTTTTTCAGATTTTTCCAAAAATTTCAACAAAACCATATCATGTGACCCCCTCATTGGAACGGGCTCAATGAGCTCGTTCCAATGAGGGGTCACATGATATGGTTTTGTTAAAATATTTTGAAAAATTTAATTTTTTCAACTGATCAATTTGCATATTGCGCGCGCGATTTGTTAGGTAAAGGGTTAACTTGAGTGCTGGAAGCCCATATTTGAACTCCATTCTGAAATGCTTCCGAAAACTTGAAAACTTCATGTACTGTTAATTTGCTTCACATTATCTTTGAAGTGAAATTATATCTGTATGGATTTGCCTTGCTACAGGTTATGGGAGAGTGCGTTTTCGGCACTTGCCCATAAATTGTAGCTAGACAAAGACTTGTGTATAAATTATGTTATGACGCCTGAAATAATTTAGCACTCTTCAATTTTTTTGTCAAAATATCTTTAAAAAATTTCAAATTCTAACATTATATCTAGGTATCCCACCATTAACTGACTGAGTGGTGGAAGCCACTATCAGGGCTTTGGCAAAAAGGAGGGTACATTTTAAAAATCACCCTTTTCTTTACTTAACTTACATTTCATATTCAGTGAAAAACAAAATATTATTTTCACCATGAGGATCTGCTTTATTAAAAATTGTTGGAAAGTGCCTATAGGCACTTTCCAATAATTTTTAATAAAACTGATGTTGAAAAACAAATTTGATCACCTAAAATAATGTAGCCCTAAACCAGTTAAAAGAAATGCCCCACATAGCTTTCTAAGAATGTTATTTCAGTACATATACCAGGGTTGATGAACAATGTGTTCTTTTGGACTTGATCGACATGCAAAATGTTATACTTCGGTAACTTCTACAATGCACCCCTTTAAACACTTAACAGGGTGTATAGATTACAACTAAAACATGGTATAGAGGATAACTCACTGGATGGATGCTGTAGATAATGCACACGCAACTTTTCAGTTTGTAAACCAAAGGGTATCACCTGATGGTTCTTGAGCTCGAACATTTCTTGTGCTTCTATTGTATTTTTCAATAAATGTTAATATTTGCCAGGTCGAAAATCTTTCCCGTTGTTTTTAGGTAGCAATCCACATTATCTGTCCTGTTCTAAGGTCACTCTACACCAGATGGTATTGTAACATTATTTATAAAAATACTCCTTCATATACGCCTTTGTACACTTGTATCATTTGTCTATCCTTTAGCTAATACAACCAGATAGTATTCCAGCTATCACTTAACATATCCTTAATTTTATGGATGAAAATCCAGACGTAACTTGGCGGAAACCATTCAGATGAGTTAGGCAGTGTGTTGCCTCGGAGACTATTTAGCACAAATACATTTTGGGTAATGTTTTAGTTTGAAGTTTGTCTGAAGAAAAACAAGTTATGGAACCCTTTACCCATCGTAACGGCCAAAACCGGCCAGCACTATTCACAAAAATTCCCAGTTACTTTTTATTATTTTTTCATTTTTTGTCTCAAAAACATTGATTATGACCTCTCTTTGGAATGAGCTTGGCAGGCTCGTTCCAGTGAGGGGTCATAACCTATGTTTGTGAGACAAAAAATGAAAAAAATTATTCAAGAATTTTGTTTGCAAGAGTCGTCTGCTTTTCATGTTACGAAAAGGGTTAACCATAATTGTTCAAGTGAATTTGGTTTTACGTAACCACATGAGTGTTCTCGTGAAATTCTGTGCTCTGAAATGTTTCAGTTTTGCTTCCAAAACATAGCTTATGATCCCTCTTGGAATGAGCTTGTTGAGAACATTCAAATGGAGGACCATAAGTTTTGTTTTGGAAGCAAAACATGATAGATATTGAAGGATGAATTTTTTGTGTAGCACTGGGCAGGTTTGACTCTTACATTACGTAAACAATTAATTGTTTAGCCCAAAATTCTGTCTGTGTTGAAAAATGCTAGAAACTCTTGTTTGTGCTATAATGGTCATTCATTTGTTTCACTATCTACTGAACAACCAAAATTTGTATTCAGAAGAGTTTCTTTCAATTGATTTGAGAGTTCTTATTGGCTTTCTCTTAAATTACAGGACAGGCTTGTCATTTTGAGGCTTGCGATCGCTTCGGGGCCGCCGTCGCCCGTCTGAGTTCAAAATTCTGCGGACGGTAAACTTCCATCTAACCCCAATTTCTGCGGCCCATTAGTTCAGTCGAAGGCACCTCAAAATCGGCTGCCTCAAACGGCAATTTTCGCGAATTGAAGGAGGTACATGTAACAAAACCTCAATTTGTGAAGTTTGTAGTGTGTCTTCAATGCAGTCACCCAGAGACAGTAAGTAACTTTCCAAATATTAGTGAGAGGTCTACCAATTCCAAAGTTGTAATTAGTTATTACATTGTACATCAGACTGAAACAACTCTCATGTCTTGCGCGATTACAGGATGTATCATCCCCAAGCCAGTTCGACCCTAACGATTTGCCTGGGACATTTCGTCCCAAAATCATAGCTGGGACGATTCGTCCCCCAAATCTGATTCATTCATCCCAAGTTATCGAAAACTGGCGGTGAGCACAGTGCACTGGCTTTTACAGTCATGTAATGTATAGATACGGACTTGGTTATTTGGATGCAAGATAACTATAACACTCACTGTTGGTGAGTGTCATGGGTAACCTGATATCTTTCATCCAAATATTCAAGCCTGCATCTATACATTACTTGTTGACATACATCATAATTACACAAACCATGTACCTTAAAATGATTTTAGTTGTCAACCCATCAGGCTGAAACAAAAGGGGCCCCGCAAATCATATATGTCCCTCCTGGGGTCATTTTAGGTGAATCCAAAATGGCCCTACTGGGGTGATTTGAGGCAAACCATAATGGCCCTCTTGCAATTTTCAAAATGAAAAGCCTGAAATTATACGAAAATAGTGCTTACAAATATATTACTATTATTACAAAAAGTACAAGTTTCAGTTTAAATCTGCATTGAACTCTTGAAGTCCCACATTTCTGTGAAGTTTAAGTGAGCAGTATTGAAATTTTGAGTCTGGTATCAGTTTCTCTTTTTTTTAGGGAGTTATACCGCTTTGTCCCTATATCCCGATAAATTCTGTCTTCTGATTGGTCAGAATGCCTTGGACAAATATCCCTGACAAAGGGTACACCCAGCATCCAAGGTATATGAAAGCGTGCAACATCCAGGGTATAAACCCACGCGAAACATTGGGGTATATGGATTAAACGAAAGCTTTCTGCTTAAAAAGCGAACCAAAAAACCTGAAAATGGTCACAAATATCATCAGATTTCCGACAATTCGGTCATATTTTGTCGTTATAAATTAAATCGTCAAATAATTAAAATGAAACAACTTGAGAAAAATAAAATAAGAGCAAATAATTTATATCCTGAATACCAATGTGTTCTATTTACCAGGAGGCACATAGAACACAATGGAACCCAAGGGACAATATCTCAACAAAATACTGTTTACTCATTTCCTTAATGACCCATGGGATGTAACTCTATCTGTTGTCTTCTGCATTTGTAAAAACAAAACAATTAGCGGAGCGTGAGAAACGCGTCTCTATTGTGCTTCAAAGGGGACAAAAACGTTATCTCTGCCAACATGTATGGTATATGAAGATTTAATACCTGGATGTCTCCTTTAAACACCTCGCCTGCGGCCCTGTGTTTAAAAAACGATATCCATGTATTAAATCTCCATATACCATACATGTTGGTGGAGATAACTTATAATATCAGTTCAGTATTTGGTATCTGATTTGCTAATATTACCGAAGGGGAATTCACACAAGGAAAATACAGAATAAGTTGTTCTTGTATCATTCTACCACATATGCCACTGCCAATGAGCTCAACACAGGCATTCTTTTGCCAACACAAATCACGTCTATAGTAATTTTGTGACTTGTTCCAAACATACCTTTACCTTTAAAGGCCTATTTCAGGCTTTTGTAATCTCAGAGGTTGTGACTTTAACATGCCATCATTAGGAGGTCTTGCTAACAATAGACAAATCACCTGGGCAGTGATTTCTAGTCAAGTCTTGGCTGCTTTAACCCTTTACCTAACATGAACAGCAGACAACACTTGCAAATAAAATTCTTGAATAACTAATCTTTTACAGTTTTGTCTCAAAAACATAGGTTGTGACCCCTCTTTGGAACGAGCTCAACGAGCTCGTTCCAAAGAGGGGTCATAACCTATGTTTTTGAGACAAAAAATAATGCAAATTAATTAGCGATATTTGTGAATAGTGCTGGCCGGTTTTGGCCATTACGGTGGGTAAAGGGTTAATAGGGTGTCGAGACTTGACTTGAAATCACTGCTAAGCAACTGGACATGTACAGGTTGTAGTCTAGTGGGAATTCAGGACAACTGCTCAGTCCCTTAGTGTTAACAAAGCTGAAAAGAAAATTACTCACTTTTTTCATGGAAATGAAAACTTCAGCTGCTATCAAACCTCAACAAGGCCTTATAAATAGCGAATATAGAAAAATTTGAAAATACAGAAAGTTTCGATATTCAATGAATGGTTTGATTCTTTTTTTCCCGGTACCCCCATATCTATCATTTTGGATTTTCGGTATATTGTCCATCTCTACTGTAAAATGTTAAATGGATGTCTGTTCATTAAGTTGTTAGTGTTGACTTCGGCAGTGGGCAGTTTTCTTTTGACACGATTGTGACTCCGCAGGTTTAGTAATTAAGTCTTTTCATTCATTGATTTTTTGGAGGAAAACAAAGTTAAGCTTCCCAGAGCATTGATTCACAGATTATCTATTAGAAATGCAGCTCCTAATGATAAATTGTCAGAACAGTTCTTGTTTAGGCAGCATATATAGAATATTACTACAGTTTCTTGATATGTGGTATTGCATCCTTTCGAGTCAACTCCAGGAATTGGGCACATCAGAATAATCGTGGTATGAAACTGATCTGTCCAATCCTTGCAGTTGATGAGACGAAATACTATAACTTGTACCTGGTAACTTTCGCATGGGAACTCCATGAAGTGGAACAGTGCTCATTGTATCGAAGACAAATTCTGTTTTACGGGATAAAAAGGCCTTGGGTGTGAGCCTCTGAAGTGGGAAACATGATTATAAATGATTGGCTGAACATGACTTTATACTTGCATTGTAATATAGTCATAGCTGCTAAAATAATCTTAAACCTCAACAAAAAAACAAACTTAGCAACTTGGTTAATGATGTGTTTATCATTCTCGCAGATCTAAATAACATGGACAGTTTTACTCCTTGCATGCTGCTCATGGATATTCCTATAGAAAATATCTTGCACTAAAATAAAAATAATATGGGCACTTTTAACCAAATTGTCTCGAGTAAATTGTATCAACTTTTTGTTCAGTAATTTCTTGAATTAAAATGTATAGAATTTTCCATAAAATCAAGTCATGGCTGCTTCATAGCAGCCATGACTAGATTTGATGAAAAATACTTTTAAAATACTCAGCATGTTGAGAGTTAATCCAGTGTACTCTGATGTTGAAATATCAAAATGATAATCTGCAAATTTCTGCAAAAATCGTGTCGGTGACCGTTTTAGTGGCGGAAGCCGGAGTACCCGGAGAGAACCACCGAGCAACGACGAGCATCTGCCAGCTCTCCAACATCGTAACTCTGCACTGCAGCACAGACAAGGTTAGATTGGTTGAAGACATGTGCACTATCGACGTGTAGTACGCCTTAGTACACAGCGCCATCGTGCCCCCATGTGGATAACGGGGTTAAGTGCCTTGCCCAAGGACACAACGTGGGAGTCCAAATCGATCGCTCAGACTGTCACCCATCCAAGGCTAACTGGGCTCAACGTTTCTTAACTTTGGTGATCTGATGAGAACTGGTTACCGCAATGCCCCTGCGTCCCATTTGAACCAATTAAGTCTTGTTTGCCAGAACTCCTGGATCTCTATCATCAAACAAGAAAGAATTGTTTCAATTCATTGGTGTTCTATGGAAAAGATTTTCTGTCTGAAAGTTTTGTTTCTCTGGAAAAATTATTTTTTAAAATTTCAACAAAACCATATGTTTTGGAACAAGCATGTCAAGTTTGTTCCCTGAGGGGCTACAAGTGTTTTTGTCAAAATTTTATGAAAAATACAAAGGATTAAAATAATAAATTTTGAAAACTCAAAGGGGATTTCGGAGGCGACAACATTGAAAAATTGATTTTATTTAATTAAGACATTCAAATGCCTATTCAGGTGTTCCACAGTACAAAATGGTTTGTCAGGAGGAACTTTGAGTCAAGAGTTTGTTGTGAGCTCCAAGTTTTAGAAGCGATTGCATAGACAAAGATGGACAGAAGATCCCTGCCAAGCCACCAGACTTTTTTTTTTTTTAAAATGTCCACATCTTAGTGTTTGAGCTTATCCAAATTAATGCAGTGATAGAAATGTGAACTTTTTGACAGGATCCACTCAACTAGTATTCTGGTAATGACTGAAGTAATAATAACTCTTTGCCTGCTGAAGATAGATTTCTCTGCCTATTACAAAAAGACCCTTCTACCTTAAAGGTTGTTTATTCACGACTCTTGTTAAAATGTATCCATCAGTTTGGAGTATTCCTCTTATCAGTGATTTCTTAATGTCAAACTAGTGAATTATTCACCAAATGAATCATGGCTGCTTTACGACAGCCATGTAGAGATTTAACCCTTTACCTAACGAATCGCCCATATCCGTCCACGTAATATGCAAATTGAGCAGTTGAAAAAATTAAATTTTTCAAAATATGTCAACAAAACCATATCATGTGACCCCCTCATTGGAATGAGCTCATTGAGCTCGTTCCTATGAGGGGTCACATGATATGGTTTTGTTGAAATATTTTGAAAAATTTTTTAAAATGATATTTAAAATAATAAATTTTAATATCGTCTGCATTGGGTAAAGGGTTAATGAAATACTCAAGAAAATATTCAGCAGTTAGAGATAAGAAACGATTTGTGTTAGAAGAACTCTTTGTCTGTTCTTTTCACTGGATGTAAAATCCAGATTCTATTTCACCAGTAAATATATATTGTGAGTGTTTCCTCTTTTTATTATGCCCCCGAAAAAAATTTTGGGGGGCATATAGTGTTTGTCATTTCCATCTGTCTGTCTGTCCGTCAGGAAGATGTTCATGTCCGCTCCATAACTCGGAGATGCTTCTTTTGATTTCGTTGAAACTTGGCATACATGTTACTTATGGGGAGATGATGTGTCACGCACAATTTTTTTTTTTTTTTTTTTTTTTTTTTGTTCGATGGAGGTGAGGGTCACAGATCAGGGTCATTGCCACTTCTGACGCACAGTCACTTCCGAGTGATAATCTCTTATTTTTGAATCATTAAATGGTTGGTTGCTCAAATTACATATCGTGGATCTGTTCATCCCTTTATCCAACTCACACGATTTCAAAATTTATAATTAAAATATTTTTTCAGAAAATTTCAACAAAATCATATCTTGTTACCCCTCATTGGAATGCGTTCTAATGTGGGGGTCACATGATATGGTTTTGTTGAAATTTAGTAAAAATAGTGTTTTTGCAACTGCTCAGTTTGTTAGTAACACAAGCAGATGCAAAGATTTGTTAGATAAAGGGCTAAGGGTCTTAATTTTTAAAAGTCCACTATATGAAGACTTGATAAACCCTTGTCAGGTTAAAGTAAATATTATCAGGAAGAGAGCCTTGTGGTGTCAAGTTGGAGCACATGTTCGGTGGTCATAAGTTTATCATAAAGTCAGGATTTGGACTTTGAAGGTTAACTCTACCTGTTGCTGGCAGATATTCCTTCCCGGAATGACAAATCTCTTGCCACTTGAATAAGTCAAATTTGGGCATTTTAATTAAATTTACCTCCTGTAAATTAAATCAAGTTTTTGATCAATGATTTCTTGTGTTAAATTACCAAAACATTTTCATCAAATCTCGTTATGGCTGCTTTACACCAGCCATGACTATAATTGATAAAAATATTTTTGAAAATACTCAGCGGGTTGAGAGTTAAAAACTAGGAAACAGTTAAGAACGTTGTTTTTGTATATTTGTTGCAGAGTGCCATTTGAAATTATGCTGACTGGCCAATGTACCATTGTCTTGTTGACAATATGGGTTCAAAAAGTCAAGTGCCATTAAAAGAATAATAAACAGGCTGAGTGTGAAATTCTCAAAAAAGGTTTCCCTACATTTTGAATATGTCATAATTCAGTCCAACTTTTAGTTGACAAAAAAATTGTCAAGGTACTCTGGTGTGTGTATTCAGTGAGAAAAGGTGATATTTTGCATTTTCAATGAGAGTTCACAATCTCAACAAGATTGTATGAAAATCAACATATTGTACGTTTACAATCTTGCATTGGGAAGAACACAAATTTGGAATATTCATATACAATGATTTTTCATTTAATGAGTTGAAGTGCTATTACAATTTTTATTTTCTGAATTTTTCTTTTTTGCCACAAACATTAAAACGTTGAATTTATTAACGGTTGATAAACTACATATATATTGATTGTTATTGTTGAGTTTGTCGTTCTGTTATTTTGAGTTTACTGCTGGTTCTTAACCAATACAAATGTTAAGGGTCAACATTTCAATAAATATTTAAAAAGTTCAACTGATAACAAAACAAGTGATCTCTCTGTTTTCAATGGGGCTATTCAACATCTTTAGTTGGTTTGTCACACAGCACAAGATTACTACAAAAGCATCTTCGGAGTTAGTTTCCGCCTGGTTATGAGTCCCCATGCCAGCCCCCCTCCACCCCCATTCAAACCCTGGGAAGTGGAGCAGTGCATGTTTACTCAAGTAGTCATGTTCTGTTGTTTTGATAATACACTGGTTACATTTAATTGGATATTCCCCTGTGGGAACCCTGGGAAGTGAAGCAGTGGTTATTTACTGTGGTAAACAAGCTCTGTTTTACTGGTAAAATAGGGCCCAGTCACCAATGCCTGGGATGGAAGTCCTCTGAAGTGGATTCCATGGATATAAACAATTGACTGGACTTGACTATATCTCCATGTTACAGTCATGATTAGCCATTGTGCATAAATATGTGACCTTAAACACCAATAAATAAATAAATTAGGGAGCATGGGCACAAAATTAGAGCTGTGATTACTAAAGTGGACGGTGAATTTCAATTGGATCATGACTGGGTTGCGATCCAATTGAAATTCTCCATCCGTTTCTCTTCCCCACAACATTGTAGGATCTGATCATGACTGGGTTGTGATCTCATTGAAATTCTCTGTTCACTTCTCTCCCCCACAACATTGTAGGATCTCACCTGTCCAAAACGAAAAGTGAAAACATTGAATATCAGATATTTTTGTCAAAAACAAAACAATTGTTATATACCATGTAGCAATTTTTCTTGATTTGTGCCAAGAACTCATGTTATTTCTTCAGTCCATAATCTTTAGGAAACATGTCAGGTCAAAGAAAGTAGTGGAAAAGTAATTGAATTCCTTCTTTGAAAAATTGTATTAATTCTTGATTCATTTCACAACTGTACTACAGGTTGTCCAGTCTGTGTCCGTGTGAAGAAATAAAAAAAACTTTTTTGATCAGTCAGGGGTCTCTTGATACTGATGCTGTCACAATAGGTTGTTGTTACCATTAGTAACATTAATTTCCCAATATCCGAGGTAAGATTTCTTCATACATCTGAAATTATCATATCCTAAAACAAAATATGGAATATAACCCATTCTGTGTTATTTTGGAGATATTTGCTCATTGGTTCTCTTGTTAATAATGTTACTGATCAATGCATGTAATTGTATGTTTTCATAAAGAACTTTAGTTCAAAGATTTGATTTACCCATACCTTTGTTGCCAGTATCATCTGTGAATTGCATTTAGGTTCAGTGTGAATCCTCATAAACATAGCTTTTGATCCTTTATTGGAACAAGCAGATGGGTTAGATAATATGCCAAGGGAGTTGAACTTCAATCATTCAAACAAAATTATCTTTTGAATTTGTTTTATTTCATTGAATTCTGAAAATATTTTGTTTTCATCTCACCAAAATGTGGGATTTATGAACAATTTTTTGAATCTGTACTGTGCAGAATAAATGTATCAACCCTTTACCTAACGAATTGATTGCATGCACCCACATAATTTACAAATTAACCCTTTACCCAACGAATCGGCCGCATCTGCCCGCATAATATGCAAATTCAGCAGTTGAAAAAATTTTTTTTTTCAAAAAATTTCAACAAAACCATATCATGTGACCCCTCGTTGGAACGAGCTCGTTCCAACGAGGGGCCACATGATATGGTTTTGTTGAAATTTTTTGAAAAATTTGAAAATAAAATAATAAATTTTCATACCAGCTGCATTGGGTAAAGGGTTAAGCAGCTGAAAATAAAATAGTTTTCCAAACATTTCAGCAAAATCATATCATGTGACCTCCTCTCTTTGGAACGAGCTCACAGAGCTCGATCCAATGAGGGGTCACATGATATGGTTTTGTTGAAATTTTTTGAATAAAAATTAAAACAATTAAAATAATAAATTTTGATAACCTGGCATTGGGTAAAAGGTTATAGTTAAGGTAGAAATTGTTACAGCTCAGTATGAGTACACATGTATTGTCTTAATGGGCTGGTGTGATACTGTTTCAGTGATGTTTGAGTTCTGTTGATGAGGTATTATATAATAATTCATAAAATATTTATAATTACAATGAGTCATTGACTCGTACGACTAATGTTAGCAATGTACTGCTGTCAGGGAGGATTAATTTGAATGCCATAGTTATGTTGGAACCTTTATCCCAGCTTTTCCTATCGTTCCTGAAGGGCAGTGGTTGAGATATTAAGGTGAATAATAAAATGCTCTTATTTAAATTCAACCTGTGTTATTGTTTTCTTGCAAAATATATCTGTGGGAACCATAGGAAGTCAAGCAATGCTTCTTGACTGTGATAACAAGCTCTTTTTTACTGGTAAAATACGACCCAGTCACTAATGCTTGGGGTGAAGTACTTAAGATGGGCAACATGGTTTAAACTATTAAGGAAACTTTTAACTTTGCAGTGGAGCCCACTCAATTGGATACCTCTTAACTGAATAACCCTGTTAATTGAATATAATTTCGTAAACACAAAACCATTTATCATACCTCCAGTACAAATTTGACTTTTAAATTGAATATAGGTTATAGAGTAAACGCCTGTTAATGAAATAAAAAATCTTGTAACCTGTTGAGAAATTACCCTGACTCTCTCCAATTTTCCTTTGTTTATAGACCTAATTGGCCTCAGTACATCCAGTACAGGCATTTAATCTATAATATCTTGTTTGACAGAGCTCATGGAGCTCTATCAAACAAGATATAATAGAATAAATGCTTATTCTATCTCTAGAATACAGGAAAGTGACACAATCCCTGTTAATTGAATACTCCAGTTGATTGAATAATTTTCATTGGCAAAGTGGCTATTCAATTAACAGGGTTCCACTGTATCTCCATGTTGCGGTCATGATTAGCCATTGTGCAGAATTATGTGACCTTAAACACCAATAAATCAATAATATTACAAACTGAAGGCCCTATTCAATTGTTTACTGGTTTATTCAATAACAATGGTGATTACATATATGGTTGACAGTTGGCTGCTATTGATTGCAAATTTTTGAATATAATAACCCAATTAAGTGTATAATTTTCAAACAAACCATTTACCATACTTCTTGGTATAACTTTGACATGTGAATTGCATAAATGTCATTGAATAAAACCCAGTTAAAATTCAATATATATAAATATTGTTCCTCACTCTCCGATGGGATCTGTGGGAGGTGGAGCAGTGCTTTACTGTTAAATTAGGACCTGGTAACTTCAGTGTGAAGAGAACTTCCATGTCTAATGAAACAGAAAAAATGTGTACATATTATTTTGGGTGTGGTCATTATCCAACTGCATTCAAATTTGACAGGTGCTGTTCCCCACTGTGCTCAGGCCAAACATTTTAGAAATCTTCTGTGATGGCTTGTAAAACATTTACCCAATGAATCGGCTGCATCCACCCACGTAATATACAAAATCAGCACATGAAAAAAAAAATTCAAACAGTGTCAAAACCATATCATGTGGCCCCCACAATCCAGGCCTTTATATTCACCTAATGTGGGCACATCAGATTCAAGTGAAAAATGTGTCTAAAATATGAGAAACTATATTATTAGTCAGTGTCCATACAAATAGGGCTTTCTAAGACCTATTTTGCTTCATGCAAAAGTATTTCTTTACAAATATCTGTATTTTAGAATGTTACAACAAGCTGTTGGTACCCATCTCCTAATTTGGGCACAGCCTTCTTTGCTTTGAATTTGGGGTAATATAAAGGCCCCCGCTCCATTGGAACAATCTCACCAAGATCATTTCAATAGAGTCATATGATATGGTATTTTTTAAATATTTTGAAAAAATAATATTTGAAGTAATAAATTTTTAGTTCCTGTGCATTGGGTGAAGGGTTAATTGGTATGCAGTTTTTTGATGTGTGAAGGATTGACAGGGCTTTTTTTCAAATGGAGCATATTGGGACTCATCAAAATATTTTAGCTTCCAGCTGAACTTTAACCCCAAATGCAACCCTGGGAAGTGGAACAGCGCTTTTTCAGTGCAATAAGTTCAAATATTTCAGCAAAATGGCTAATCATATTTTCAACATGGCAAGTAAAGTTTAGTCAATCTTTTATACTCATGCTGAGTGCAATGTGGGAAATAATGTTTGTGAATCTTCCTCTCGTCCCATTAAAATCTTTTGATTTATTACATGCCTGTTCTTTGAAATCCCCATCTACAGCAACACTAAACTGTGCGGAAAATAAAAATCTGTTCCGCACATGTGTGGAACGGAAATCGTTAATGGACTATTTTTATAAAGAAGCGAAATTTCACTGGAATTTTCTACAAATCGTGTACCGCAATTAAAATTTCAATTCGTAGCAATAGCTAAAAGTCGTCCCCTGAGTTCCAATGTGTTCTATGTGCCAGTAGGCACATAGAACACATTGGAACTCAGAGGACGAAAGAGTAACACAGGTTCCCCTCACAAGTTTGGTTGGCGACAAAATGTGTTCTTTTTGGTGATAGTTATCAATTGAATGGTTGAGTGTCCTTAATAATTGTTTTACAGATGCAAAGGCATGTAATAAACACAGAATGACATGTGTGTGAATGGGTTAATCGATATGGCATGTGTGCCATCATGGAAGGATAAAACTCGAGGCCTGCGGTCTCTCGTCCTATCCTTCTGTGCTGGCACTCGTACCATATCGATTAACCCATTCACACATGCGTGTCATTTTGTGTATATGCTGCATCTTTATGGGGGTCAGATTCAAGTTTGTTCAATTCCCTGGGTTCATATTTAGGCTCCTTATCAGAGCCCAAATTTTAACTTAGTGTCATATGATGGAAATACTTTAAAAATCTTCTGATCCACCAGTGAGAATCTTTTGATATTTAGTATTCAGATTTCCTCATCAGAGCAGATTCAAGTCTGTTCAAATCAAGTCTCTGTGTTCATATTTGGGCTCCTTATCAGAGACCGAATGTTGACTTCATGTAATATGAGGAAAAGTTTTTGAAAATCATCTTCTGACCCACCAGTGAAAATCTTTTGATATTCAGTAATCAGCATCCTTAAGGGGGCACAAATTTGTTCAAATCAAGTCCCTGGGTTCATATTTTGGCTCCCGACGGAACACAGATATAAATTGGTGCAATATGAGGAATACTATTTAAAAATTATCTTAGGATTCACATATGAGAATCTTTTGATATTTAGTATTAAGCCTCTTTGTGGGGTCAGATTCAAGTCTGTTCAAATCAAGTCTCTTGGGTTCACGTTTGGGAACCAGATGAGGAATAATCTTGGAAAATCCCTTCTTTCTATATCCAACTCGACTGGTAGATGATGTGGCAACTGAAAAATATTTTTACCTACTTTATTCCATACTGGGTTTAGAGTGTGTAAGCCCAATAGGTGACCCGGGAGTCTTCCCCATGGAAAAACAAAAATTACTTTCCATGCCATTTGGAGCACCAAGAATACAGTTTTGAAGGCTCAAGTACCCAGAAAGTGGAGAGGAACTAGAGCAAAACGACCCAAGAAATATGGGGAGTACACGAACCAGCTTTATGAATACATGACTAACCTATTTCGGGAGGGGGGGGGGGTAGTCCCCCCCCCCCCCCTTGGCAATTTTGCCGAGTCATCATCTCTGTTTTGGAAGCAAAGTTTAGGGGAAAATGAAATTTGAAGGATGAAGTGAAGGAGGGTTGTTCATTTCAAGTTTTCCCTCCATTCCGGACTCCACGAGGGGCAAAATACAGGATAAAACACGTCTTTAGCGTGCCAGACAACACACATCCCCCATCTAGTCCGCTTGTGGCTCAATCGATCCTTATCAGCGGCAACTGCATTATGTTCTTGGGCAAGATGCTTAATCCTGATTGCCTATGTGTGGGCATGGTGGCGCTGTATATTAAGGGGTGCTGCATATCAATGGTGCACTTTACTTCAACCTCAGTGCCGAGTTGGTATGTTGGGGAGTCCCACAGTTGCTGTTCTCTCCGGATACTCCGGCTTCCACCCGTAAAACTTCCTGACATGTGATCCTGGCTGTTGAAAGGGTTGTTAAACCACAATAAAACAAATGACTTGAATGTTTCGATTCACATGACAAAGTTGTGAGCAAGCCTGAAAATAAGCAATCTGTCATTTGCAGAATGGGGTCCCCAGAGGGTGAATTTGCTGATTTACAGTGAGCCAATTTATCTTCTGGGTACCCCTTTCTGTCTAGGCTTGAGGCCTTGATTCAGATTTGAGGTTCGCAGAGGGTAAATTTGGTGATGCTACCCTGCTGTGCACAAGGCTCTAAGTAAATGGAAGGACAATGACAGACGCCAAACTTACTTTCACCAACACACTTTGAAATCCATAGGACATTTTGACCGACGCAAAATGCTCGTTTTTAGTCCCCTACGGGAACCATAAGGAGACTGTAGGATTGCACTCCGTCCGTCCATCCGTCTGTCCGTCCATCTGTCTGTCTGTCTGTTTTTTATGTTACCACCTCTCCTTCCAACATGCTTTAAGCTACACCTTTCATATTTGGTACATGGATAAATGGTTCTGAGGGGATGATGCACGCTCAAAATTTTTTTTTCAAAATCCAAGATGACGGAATGGCGGCCATTTTTAGCTCAACTTGACAAAGTCAAGCTGAGCTATTGCCATCACTTCTCGTCCGTCGGCGTACGTACGTTAGTACGTTAGTACGTACGTCCACAATTTCCTTTGGCACACCTCACAGGTCGCATTTATGATCAGATTACTTTGAAACTTCTTATGCTTGTTTGGGGTGACCTCTAGATGGGAGCTATCGATTTTCTTCAATTTCTGTCAAAAAATGTTGCCGCGGCCAATGTTCTTAGAACTTAGTTTAGTCAGAAGACTCAATATTTCCCTTTGGCACACCCTACAGGGTACATTTATGATCAGATTGCTTTGAAACCTGGCATGCTTGTTTGGGGTGACCTCTAGATGGGAGCTATCGATTTTCTTCAATTTCTGTCAAAAAATGTTGCCGCGGCCAACGTTCTTAAAACTTAGTTTAGTCAAACCACAATATTTCCCTTTGGCACACCCTACAGGGCACATTTATGATTTGATTGCTTTGAAACCTGGTATGCTTATTTAGGGTGACCTCTAGATGGGAGCTATCGATTTTCTTCAATTTCCGGCAAAAAATGTTGCCACGGCCAACGTTCGTAGAATTTAGTTCAGTCAGACCTCAATATTTCCCTTTGGCACACCCTACAGGGCCCATTTATGATCAGATTGCTTTGAAACCTGGTATGCTTGTTTGGGGAGACCTCTAGATGGGAGCTATCGATTTTCTTCAATTTCTGTCAAAAAAGGTTGCCGCGGCCAACGTTCTTAGAACTTAGTTTAGTCAGAAGACTCAATATTTCCCTTTGGCACACCCTACAGGGTACATTTATGATCGGATTGCTTTGAAACCTGGCATGCTTGTTTGGGGTGACATCTAGATGGGAGCTATCGATGTTCTTTAATTTCCTTCAAAAAATGTTGCCGCGGCCAACGTTTTTAGAACTCAGTTTAGTCAGACCACAATATTTCCCTTTGGCACACCCTACAGGGCACATTTATGATTTGATTGCTTTGAAACCTGGTATGCTTGTTTGGGGAGACCTCTAGATGGGAGCTATCGATTTTCTTCAATTTCCATCAAAAAATGTTGCCGTGGCCAACGTTCTTAGAACTTGGTTTAGTCAGAAGACTCGATATTTCCCTTTGGCACACCCTACAGGGCACATTTATGATCGGATTGCTTTGAAACCTTTCATGCTTGTTTGGGGTGACCTCTAGATGAGAGCTATCGATTTTCTTCAATTTCCATCAAAAAATGTTGCCGCAGCCAACATTCTTAAAACTTAGTTTAGTCAGACCACAATATTTCCCTTTGGCTCACCCTACAGGGCTCATTTATGATTAGATTGCTTTGAAACCTGGTATGCTTATTTACGGTGACCTCTAGATGGGAGCTATCGATTTTCTTCCATTTCCGTCAAAACATGTTGCCACGGCCAACGTTCTTAGAATTTAGTCTAGTCAGACCACAATATTTCCCTTTGGCTCACCCTACAGGGCACATTTATGATCGGATTGCTTTGAAACCTGGCATGCTTGTTTGGGGAGGCCTCTAGATGGGAGCTATCGATTTTCTTCGGTTTCTGCCACTGGCAAAAAAACTGACATTGGTCCCAATGATTTTCAATTTTGCCATTTCATTTATAACTTACCAAGTTCAAGTTTGTCAAGTTGAGCTACAGTGTCATTGACACTTTCATTGTTGTATTTTTAAAGCTTTTTTTCTCTATTTGCATGTTACCACCCCTCCCACCACATGGTTCAAGCTACACCTTTCATATTTGGTACATGGATAAATGGTTCTGAGGGGATGATGCACGCTCAAGATTTTTTTTTCAAAATCCAAGATGGCGGAATGGCGGCCATTTTTGTTGTTTTTTAAGCTTTTTTTTCTCTATTTTCATGTTACCACCCCTCCCACCAACATGGTTCAAGCTACACTTTGCATATTTGGCACATGGATAGAGGGTTGGGAGGGGATGATGCACGTTCAATATTTTTCCTTCAAAATCCAAGATGGTGGCATGGCGGCCATTTTTGTTGTGTTTTTTAAGCTTTTTTCTCTATTTTATGTTACCACCCCTCACTCCAACATGGTTCAAGCTACACTTTTTATATCTGGCACATGGATAGAGAGTTGTAATGGGATGTTGCACGTTCAATATTTTTTTCTCCAAAATTCAAGATGGCGCCATGGCAACCATTTCTGTTGTGTTTTTTAAGCTTTTTTCTCTATTTTATGTTACCACTGCTCCCTCCAACATGGTTCATGCTGCATTTATCATATATGGTACATGGATAAAGGGGTTGTGAGGGGATTATGCACGCTCAATATTTTTTTTTCAAAATCTAACATCTGTCTGTGTCCGTCTGTCTGTCTGTCTGTTTTTATGTTACCACCTCTCCCTCTAATATGCTTCAAGCTACACCTTTCATATTTGGTACATGGATAAATGGTTCTGAGGGGATGATGCACAGTCAATATTTATTTTTCAAAATCCAAGATGGCAGAATGGTGGCCATTTTTGTTGTGTTTTTTAAGCTTTTTTCTCTATTTTATGTTACCACCCCTCCCTCCAACATGGTTCAAGCTACGCCTTTCATATATGGTACATGGATAAAGGGTTGTGAGGGGATTATGCACATTCAATATTTTTTTTTTCAAAATCCAAGATGCTTATATACTCTAGTGTCTTCTGTGACAAAAACACCTTATGTCACAAAAGCGCCATAGGGGACTAATACCACCTCAGTGGTCAAACACTTGTTAGAATCTGTTTTACAAACACTGGTAATTCGGCATAAACTTAACTCTTTGAACACTGGTGGTGTCTTCCATGTCAGTTGAAATGCAGCAATTTGAAGAGTCCATATTCATTATTTGTGGATAGACCAATCAATATTTTCAACGTGCAGTCATGGGGCTGCACATTGAAAATATTGATTGGTCTAACCCACCCTTAAATTAACAGGCATCCTACTTAATGAGTATGGCGTACCATGTCCCCTGGCTGGTAAAACGGCCTCTCGTGTTCAGAGAGTTAAATTCCATTGCGAATTAACAAGTCATTTCCTCATTAGCTTAACTTGACAAAGTCAAGATAAGTTATTGCCATCACGCGTGCGAAAGTCTGTTAGTCTGTGAGTCTGTTCACATTTTCCTTTAGCACGGGCTACACCCTGCAGTTCTTGTCTGATCGTCACAAATTTTCATATGCAGGTTTCGGGTCATGTCTAGATGAGAACGTCCCCTTTTGGTCGCGATTGGTCAACCAGTATGGGGGCCCGAGCCCAAAACCCGAAAGCCATTAGCACAGTCTACAGGTTGTATTTATGAAGGGATTGCATTGTAACTTGGTAGGATGCCTCTGTACAATATCTAGATGAGAACGTCCTCTTTTGGGCATGATCTGTCAACCGTGATGGCTGCCCAAGCCCGAAACCCAAAAACTTTTTGCACAGTCTGCAGGTCATGTTTAATATGGAGGGATTTCATTGTAACTTGGTAGAATGACTCCTTATGATGTCTAGATGAGAATTTCCCCATTTGGGTGTGATCTGCCAACCGTGACTGCCCAAGCCCAAAACCCGAAAACCTTTAGCACAGTCTACAGGTCATATTTATTGAGGAATTTCATTGTAACTTGGTGGGTTGACTTCATATAATGTCTAGATGAAAAAGTCCCCTTTTGGGCGTGATTGGGCAACTGTGATGGCTACAGGGGCCCGAAAACCTTTAGCACAGTCTACAGGTCATATTTATGAAGGGGGGCGCGGTGGCTCAGTTGGTAGAGGTGCAGGCTGCAAGCCGAGAGGTCCTCGGTTCGAATCCCACCTGCGGCAACCGCATTGTGTCCTTGGGCAAGACACTTCACCCCGATTGCCTACATGGGGGCACGATGACGCTGTGTACTGAGGCGTACTGCACGTCAATGGTGCGCATGTCTTCCACCAATCTAACCCTGCCTGTGCTGCGGTGCAGAATTCAGAGTTACGATGCTGGAGAGCTGACAGCTGCTCATCGTTGCTCGGTGGTTCTCTCCAGGTACTCCGGCTTCCTCCACCCGTAAAACTGTCACGGTCATGATTAGCCATTGTGCATAAGTATGTGACCTTAAACACCAATAAATAAATAAATAAATAATATTTATGAAGGGATTTCATTGTAACTTGGTAGGATGACTCCAAATAATGTCTTGATGAGAACTCCCATTTTGATCGCGATCATTCAGCCTTGATGGGTGCCCGAGTCCAAAAACCTTTAGCATAGGCAAAAGGTCATATTTATGGAAGGATTTCATTGAAACCTGTTAGGTTGACTCCATATAATGCCTAGATGATAACATCCCTTTTGGTCGTGATCAAATGTGATGGCTGCAGGTGCCCGAA
Source organism: Pictodentalium vernedei (assembly GCA_031216915.1). NCBI lineage: Eukaryota > Metazoa > Mollusca > Scaphopoda > Dentaliida > Dentaliidae > Pictodentalium > Pictodentalium vernedei. Next base: position 385,802,717 of record CM062289.1, on the reverse strand, counting down.
GGCCGAAAACCTTGAGCACAGTCTACAGGTCATATTTATGAAGGGATTTCATTGTAACTTATGATCACTCCAGATGATGCCCAGATGAGATTATCCCCTTTGCTTGCGATCATTCAACCATGATGGCTGCCCGAAGCCCAAAAACCTTTAGCACAGTCCACAGGTCATATTTATGAAGGGATTTCATTGTAACCTGGTAGGTTGTCTTAATATAATGTCTAGATGAGAACGTCCCCTTTTGGACACGATTGGGCTACAGGGGCCCGAAAACCTTTAGAACAGTCTACAGGTCACAATTATGAAGGGATTTCATTGTAGCTTGGTAGGATGACTCCAAATAATGTCTAGATGAGAACATCCCCTTTTGGTCGCGATCATTCAGCCTTTATGGCTGCCTGAGCCCAAAGACCTTTAGCATAGTCTATATGTCGTGTTTATGGAAGGATTTCATTGTAACTTGTTAGGTTGACTCCATATAATGCCTAGATGATGACATCCCCTATTGGTCGTGATTGGGCTACTGTGATGGCTACAGGTGCCCGAAGCCCGAAAATCTTGAGCACAGTCTACAGGTCATGTTTATGAAGGGATTTCATTGTAACTTCGTAGGATCACTCCAGATGATGCCTAGATGAGAATGTCCCCTTTTGGTTGCGATCATTCAACCACTATGGCTGCCCGAGCCCGAATACCTTTAGCACAGTCTACAGGTGACATTTATGAAGGGATTTCATTGTAACTTGGTGGGTTTGACTTCATATAATGTCTAGATGAGAACGTCCCCTTTTGGACACGATTGGGCAACTGTGACAGCTACAGGGGCCCGAATCCCAAACCCCTGAGAACAGTCTACAGGTCATAATTATGAAGGGATTTCATTGTAGCTTGGTAGGATGACTCCAAATAATGTCTAGATGAGAACGTCTCCTTTTAGTCGCGATCATTCAGCCTTGATGGCTGCCCGAGCCCAAAAACCTTTAGCATAGTCAAAAGGTCGTATTTATGGAAGGATTGCATTGTAACTTGTTAGGTTGACTCCATATAATGCCTAGATGATGACATCCCCTTTTGGTCGTGATTGGTCGACTGCGATGGCTACAGGTGTTCGAAGCTCGAAAATCTTGAGCACAGTCCACAGGTCAAATTTATGAAGGGATTTCATTGTAACTTCGTAGGATCACTGCAGATGATGCTCAGATGAGAATGTCCCCTTTTGGTTGCGATCATCCAACCATGATGGCTGCCCGAGCCCAAAGCCCGAAAACCTTTAGCACAGTCTTCAGTTCATATTTATGAAGGGGTTTCATTGTAACTTGGTAGGTTGACTTCATATAATGTCTAGATGAGAACAGTCCCCGTGGGAACCCCGGGAGGTAAGCAGCACTTGTTTACTGTGGTAAACCAGTTCCGCTTTACTAGTAAAATAGGACCCAGTCACCAATGCTTGGGGTGAAAGTCCTCTAAAATGGGCAACATGTTGATCAACGATTGACTAAACTTGACTTCATCTCCATGTTGTGTCACGGTTAGCCATGGTGCATAAATATGTGACGTTAACCTCCAACAAACAAACAAACAAACTAGATGAGAACAGCCCCATTTGGGCACCATTAGGCAACTGTGACGGCTACAGGGGCCTGAAGCCCGAAAACCTTTAGCACAGTCTACTGGTGATATTTATGAAGGGATTTCATTGTACCTTGGTAGGATGATTCCAAATAATGTCTAGATGAGAACGTCCCCTTTTGGTCGCGATCATTCAGCCTTGATGGCTGCTCGAGCCCAAAACCCCCAAACCTTTAGCATAGTCTATGGGTCATATTTATAGAAGGATTTCATTGTAACCTGTTAGTTTGACTCCATATAATGCCTAGATGATGACATCCCCTTTTTGTCGTGATTGGTCAACTGTGACGGTACAGGGGCCCGAAAAACTTGAGCACAGTCTACAGGTCATATTTATGAAGGGATTTCATTGTAACTTGGTAGGATGACTCCAAATAATGTCTAGATGAGATTGTCCCCTTTGGTTGCGATCATCCAGCCTTGATGGGTGCCCGAGCCCAAAAACCTTTAGAAGTCTGTAGGTCATAATTATGAAGGGATTTCATTGTAGATTTGTAGGATGACTCCAAATAATGTCTAGATGAGAACATCCCCATTTGGTCGCGATCGTTCAGCCTTTATGGCTGCCTGAGCCCAAAGACCTTTAGCATAGTCTATATGTCGTGTTTATGGAAGGATTTCATTGTAACTTGTTAGGTTGACTCCATATAATGCCTAGATGATGACATCCCCTTTTTGTCGTGATTGGTCAACTGTGACGGTACAGGGGCCCGAAAAACTTGAGCACAGTCTACAGGTCATATTTATGAAGGGATTTCATTGTAACTTGGTAGGATGACTCCAAATAATGTCTAGATGAGATTGTCCCCTTTGGTTGCGATCATCCAGCCTTGATGGGTGCCCGAGCCCAAAAACCTTTAGCATAGGCAAAAGGTCATATTTATGGAAGGATTTCATTGAAACCTGTTAGGTTGACTCCATATAATGCCTAGATGATGACATCCCCTTTTGGTCGTGATTGGTCAAATGTGATGGCTACAGGTGCCCGAAGGCCGAAAACCTTTAGCACAGTCCACAGGTCATATTTATGAAGGGATTTCATTGTAACTTGGTGGGTTGACTTCATATAATGTCTAGATGAGAACGTCCCCTTTTGGACACAGGGGCCCAGAAACCTTTAGAAGTCTGCAGGTCATAATTATGAAGGGATTTCATTGTAGATTTGTAGGATGACTCCAAATAATGTCTAGATGAGAACATCCCCATTTGGTCGCGATCGTTCAGCCTTTATGGCTGCCTGAGCCCAAAGACCTTTAGCATAGTCTGTAGGTCGTATTTATGGAAGGATTTCATTGTAACTTGTTAGGTTGACTCCATATAATTCCTAGATGATGACATCCCCTTTTGGTCGTGATTGGGCAACTGTGATGGCTACAGGTGCCCGAAGCCCGAAAATCTTGAGCACAGTCTACATGTCATATTTATGAAGGGATTTCATTGTAACTTCGTAGGGTCACTCCAGTTGATGCCCAGATGAGAATGTCCCCTTTTGGTTGCGATCATTCAACCACTATGGCTGCCCGAGCCCGAATACCTTTAGCACAGTCCACAGGTCATATTTATAACTTGGTGGGTTGACTTCATATAATGTCTAGATGAGAACGTCCCCTTTTGGACACAGGGGCCCAGAAACCTTTAGAAGTCTGCAGGTCATAATTATGAAGGAATTTCATTGTAACTTGGTAGGTTTGACTTCATATAATGTCTAGATGAGAACGTCCCCTTTTGGACACGATTGGGCAACTGGCAGCTACAGGGGCCAGAAGCCCGAAAACCTTGAGAACAGTCTACAGGTCATAATTATGAAGGGATTTCATTGTAGCTTGGCAGGATGACTCCAAATAATGTCCAGATGAGAACGTCCCCTTTTGGTCGCGATCATTCAGCCTTGACGGCTGCCGGAGCCCCAAAACCTTTAGCATAGTCTATAGGTCGTATTTATGGAAGGGTTTCATTGTAACTTGTTAGGTTGACTCCATATGGTGCCTAGATGATGACATCCCTTTTTGGTTGTGATTGATCGACTGTGATGGCTACAGGTGCCCGAAGCCCGAAAATCTTGAGCACAGTCTACAGGTCATATTTCTGAAGGGGTTTCATTGTAGCTTCGTAGGATCACTCCAGATGGTGTCCTGACGAGAATGTCCCCTTTTGGTTGCGAAAACCTTTAGCACAGTCTTCAGTTCATATTTATGAAGGGATTTCATTGTAACTTGGTAGGTTGACTTCATATAATGTCTAGATGAGAACAGCCCCATTTAGGCACCATCAGGCAACTGTGACGGCTACAGGGGCCTGAAGCCCGAAAACCTTTAGCACAGTCCACAGGTGATATTTATGAAGGGATTTCATTGCACCTTGGTAGGATGATTCCAAATAATGTCTAGATGAGAACGTCCCCTTTTGGTCGCGATCATTCAGCCTTGATGGCTGCCCGAGCCCAAAACCCCCAAACCTTTAGCATAGTCTATAGGTCATATTTATGGAAGGATTTCATTGTAACCTGTTAGTTTGACTCCATATAATGCCTAGATGATGGCATCCTCTTTTTGTCGTGATTGGTCAACTGTGACGGCTTCAGGGGCCCGAAGCCCGAAAGCCTTGAGCACAGTCTACATGTCATATTTATGGAGGGATTTCATTGTAACTTCGTAGGATCACTTCAGATGATATCCAGATGGGAATGTCCCCTTTTGGTTGCGATCATTCAACCATGATGGCTGCCCGAGCCCAAAGCCCAAAAACCTTTAGCACAGTCTACAGGTCACATTTATGAAGGGATTTCATTGTAACTTGGCAGGTTGACTTCATATAATGTCTAGATGAGAACGTCCCCTTTGGACGCAATTGGGAAACTGGCGGCTACAGGGGCCCGAATCCCGAAAACCTTTAGCACAGTCTACAGGCCATATTTATAAAGGGGTTTCAATGTAACTTTATAGGATGACTCGTGTTGGAATAATTTCACTGTAACTTGGTAACTTTCGTTGATATACGTTAACTGTGAGGTCCACCCACATACATTAACTGCGAGGTCATATTAACACACCCCTCAGCTCTTTAGTACAGAGTACACCTCATATTATTTTTATCAAAAACAGAGCATACAGGGAACAGAAATGAACACATTCCCAATTATCACAATTCTTGTCTTATTTCATAATCCTTTCATAAACATTGAGCATTATCTTTTTCATCAAACACAACACACGAGTTAAGCTACAGTGTCATTGACACTTTCATTTTGTAATCACCATATGTCAATTTACAACTTGTAAAGCAACATGTTGAAAATGACCTGCACCAAATTAAAATGACCTGTACCAGCTAATTATTTCGAGCCTTGGCTGTACAAGGTAGCATCACCAGATTCACCCTCTGTGGACCTCATTCTGCAGATGACAGTTTGCTTATTTTCAGGCTTGGTTGTGAGCCATTGAGGTCCATTGTGGAAGTTTTATTTGGTGTCAAATCATTTGGCAGACCCTGCAGCCTCCAACCCCAAAACGATATAATTTTTGACATGTCAAAAGTGTGTTCAGAACATTGACCAATTTACACCTGGATTGCTCAAACACTTATTGGTCACACACAGAATATCTCACCAGCTACCATCTTAGCTGCAATAAATAGACAATGCTCAACGACAAAAAATTCTCTTAAAGTTTTCAATATTTACACCCCTCAGCCCATAACCCTCATCTGATCATTAGGTAATTCTAGATGCAGGCCTGGGTGACATGTACTGACGGGTGTCACTCCTGAGTTCTAAAAAACGTGGCCACCTGTGGCCTTCTCTGATTATTTTTCTCTAATAATTCGACACACCGTACACCCCACGCCCCTTGGCCGATGATGTGAGCTGTTAAGATTTCGTCACATTTCAGAAAAATAGCCGCTGTGGTGGCTGTCTTTGATTTTATCGATTGTTCAGTGTAGTTCTTTTGACACATCATACTGCATGTAGCCCTCAGCTTTTGAGACTTTACATATACGTAGGTGTTGAACGGAAAACGGTAAAACGGAGTCTTTGAGATCCAGATGATAACAGAGGAGGCGGATTGGCTATGATTTTACGATATTAGAGAAGGGAAGATTGAAGGAAGAATAGAACGAACAAGAAAATACACTGTAAATACTTTGGTAGCAAATCTTAAAAACATCACACCCTGCCTTTGCCCAGCGAAATTATAGAGTAAACCTATTAAACCCTAAACCATGATGGTATTTACCAAATCGATTAAATAACATCAAATGGAGGAGTCCATATTCGTATTTGGGGACAGACCAATAAATGTTTTCCGGCTGCATGTTGAAAATATTGATTAATCAACCCCACACATTCACTTAGCAGCCACCCTACTTAATGGAATTATGACTTATTCTTGGACCGGAAAAGCGGTCTCTCGGGCCCAAAGAGTTAAATTTGTGGGGTAGATTGAACAATTTCCCCGTGAGAACCCCGGTAAGTGATGCAGCGTGCGTTTACTGTGGTAAACAAGCTCGGTTTTACTGTGGTAAAATAGGACCCAGTAGAAATATGTGATCTTAAACACCAATAAATAGGAGTTATTCGGAGAATTTGGTCAGAGTATTGCCATTGATGGACTTTGCATTTATTTCATTTTTACCATCTGTCACAGTAATGTGCGAACTCGCATTATTTTTTTCTCCGATAAACTGCGCAATCAGACTATTATCCCTGGCATCTGATACCCCCGAATGCTGGTAACCTTTGGTGCAAGAAAGTCATGAATACATAATGGAGCTCCTTATAAAAATATAACGCAGTTTTCCCCTACCCTATGGGAACCCCGGGAGGTGAAGCAGTGCGCGTCGACTGTGGTAAACAAGCTCTGCTCTTCTGGCAAAATAGGACCCAGTCACCAGTGTTTGGAATGGAAGTTCTCTCAAAGGGTAACATGGATATAAACGATTAACTAAACTTGACTTCTTCTCCATGTTGCCGTCACGTTAGCCATTATGCAGAAATATGTGATCTTAAACACCAATAAATAAATAGACTGCGTCGTGTATGCCGTGTCTTGTCTCCAAATAAGCTCGTGTACCGGGATAATACTCGAGTGTGCCAGGACATTGGGTAGGGAGACAATGCAGCGATATACCATGCTATCTTTCTATTTATAGCTGACCTCCGTTTGGTTGGGGTGTGGTGGTGATATCAGCGGCTCCTTATCTCTCGGCGCTTTGGGATATACCCCCTCCACTCAAACGCACACACCACACCACACAACACACACACACACACACACACACACACACACACACACACACACACACACACACACACACACACACACACACACACACACACACACACACACACAGTCTTGTCTTCCCTACATACCGAGGTACCCCATTGTTTGTCCTTTGTGTGGACTAACGGTTTCAACCTCGTTTTGCCGGTAAAGTTCTGGGAAAACAACCGAGGTAAAGGGTTTCTTTTGTCTTTTGTACCTCGGTAAGGCGAAACACGCAAACTCTTTTGTCTAGTTACCTCGTCAAGTTGGTAAGACAAACCCCCACACACACACACACACAGAGTCTTGTTTTCCCTACATACCGAGGTACCCCATTATCTGTCCTTTGTGTGGACTAACGGTTTCAACCTCGTTTTGCCGGTACAGTTCTGGGAAAACAACCGAGGTAAAGGGTTTCTTTTGTCTTTTGTACCTCGGTAAGGCGAAACACGCAAACTCTTTTGTCTAGTTACCTCGTCAAGTTGGTAAGACAAACGCACACACACACACACACACACACACACACACACACACACACACACACACACACACACACACACACACACACACACACACACACACACAGTCTTGTTTTCCCTACATACCGAGGTACCCCATTGTCTGTCCTTTGTGTGGACTAACGGTTTCAACCTCGTTTTGCCGGTACAGTTCTGGGAAAACAACCGAGGTAAAGGGTTTCTTTTGTCTTTTGTACCTCGGTAAGGCGAAACACGCAAACTCTTTTGTCTAGTTACCTCGTCAAGTTGGTAAGACAAACGCACACACACACACACACACGGTATTTAATTGCAAAAAGCCTCGTTGTAGACTGCATACTTTTATGCCTGATCAGAAAGAGGAATTTTCCTCCGAACAAACGAAAAATCATTATCAGATCCGTAACCCCCTCCATTGTGATTCACCAAACATTATTTACCTTATCACTTGTAAGCGATGTCGGAAACAGTACGTTGGTCAAAGTCAAAATCCTTTTCGAGAACGTGCTACTAGACACAAACAGGATATAAAACATAATGCTGATGCCCCAGTAGCACAACATTTTAACCTTCCTGGCCATTCTTTGGACGATTTCGAAATCCATCCTATTGAACAACCACCAATTAAAGACACATTAGAAGAAACGGATGAATTTAGAAAAAAACGTGAAGCTTTTTGGATCAATACGCTTCAAACCCTCTAGCCATTTGGTATGAACATATCAGAGGGCGAATGCGAAAGGAGGTCCATCATTCCTTTCACTTTAACGTACAACAGAATGAATATCGAAATAGCAAAAATGTTAAAAGATGAATTCAATTTTACCAATGCTAAATTAAATGAACCTTTGAATCTTCGACCTGTCATCGCCTATAAGAAAAACAAAAGCTTGCGTAACATCCTTGTAAGGACTAAATTAGAGCCCATCAATGAATAACATCAATCTTTGCCAGTCAGTTTAACCAGTTCCTAAGCTCATCACTTAGTTTAAATCAATTTTATGTAATTTTTTGTCATGTTTGAAACCCATCAGGGTTCAGTAAATGAAAACAATTTTTCGGCGGCATATTAAAAGAAAAAAACGTTTCAGTAGGAAATGTCTGTGCCAGTGCGATTTTTTAACCTCAAACACACACACACACACACACACACACACACACACACACACACACACACACACACACACAGAGTCTTGTTTTCCCTATTTCCCTACATACCGAGGTACCCCATCGTCTGTCCTTTGTGTGGACTAACGGTTTCAACCTCGTTTTGCCGGTACAGTTCTGGGAAAACAACCGAGGTAAAGGGTTTCTTTTGTCTTTTGTACCTCGGTAAGGCGAAACACGCAAACTCTTTTGTCTAGTTACCTCGTCAAGTTGGTAAGACAAACGCACACACACACACACAAACACACACTGAATCACAGACCCGAGATCCGCCTCCTCGCAGTTTTAAGTGACGTTTTTTTTTCTCTGATCTATAGATTATTGAAATATTGCTGTTACTCAATAACTTGCTTTCCTCTGGGGCGGGGGGGGGGGAGGGGGTTGCCGGAACATGGGTGGAGCCTTATCGGGTCTTTGGTGGGGCCAATATGAGATGCTATTTTCACTCCATCCAAGTGGATTTGGCAAGTTGTATACAATCTGCGTGTATACTATAGTATGCTATGATATTTATAGAGATGTGTGTTTACATGGTATAAAGTGTGTGTGTGTGATAGAAGATTGATGGGAAAGGTGACAGTTTTTTTTAAACATTTCCCCTCGAAAAGGTTGAGGTTGCTTATGACGCCGCGACGTAATTGTGCGCACTCGACGTCATAGAGACGTTGATCGCTGCTGATGTCCAATACACAATTCAACATCGGGCTGCTCGGGTATGGGTGCGTCGGGCTTCTCTCGTGGGAGTGAAATGGTAGTGCGCCCCCATTGGTTAACTATTGTCTCTTAGAACCATTAAGCCACCTTTGGCTACATACATGTACCGCCGTGTGGTTGTGGGTAGAACGTAATTGTAGGTCATGACGTGTTGTTGGGTGTGTTTGGTTGGCTAGTACGGTAGTTTAAGATGTCTGTCTGCACCTCTGTTGGACTACTGATGTCTTTTGGTAATCTAACCACTTTATTCTTTATACTATCCTGCAGTAGCGATGGGTAAACCGTAATGTTAGGTCATGCTATGTTGTAGGATATGCTGGGTTGACTAGTATGGTAGTATAGAATGGGCAGCCTAACCTCTGTTGCGATACTTTTTGCTCTTAATGATACTTAACTAACTCACACAGTGCTCCAGAGTATCATATGGATATGGAATGCCAGGTTGTGTGGTGACGTCGGCTATGCTTGGTTTCTAGTATCGTAGTTGAGTAATCTTATGAACTTTTAATACTGTATCGGTGCATTTACCTTTGCCTGTAATTGCCCGCGCAGCCCTTAGCCAAGGTGACGCGAGTGTGAATTCTACCTACTTACCGCTAGTACAGATAAGCACGTACGGCATATATACACAAAAGAACTATGGTACTAAGATGAGCGTATGTACATGTATGCGATAGTGCACGATGTGACTCAAAAACATACCATGAAAAGGGGGCATTTTGAGGGAACTACCCAGCAGTTGTCTGGTTTAAAATAAGGGAGGGCAGAAACCACCGAGTAGCTCAGAGTAGCCACGGAAGCTTGATTGAAGAGCGCATTTAAATTAACCCTTTACCTAACATGAAAAGCAGACGACACTTGCAAAAAAAATTCTTGAATAACTTATTTTTTTCATTTTTTGTCTCAAAAACATAGGTTATGACAACTCATTGGAACGAGCTCGACGAGCTCGTTCCAATGAGGGGTCATAACCTATGTTTTTGAGAAAAAAATGATGAAAATTACTTGGCGATTTTTGAGAATAGCATGGCCGGTTTTGGCCGTTACATTGGGTAAAGGGTTAATTGAAGTCTCCCTGTACTTGACCTTTGCAATTGAACGTTATAGTGAGTGTACTCAGTACAGGATTAGTTCAGTATTATCTGACTTTGGAATCGATGCATAAATGTGTTCAACCATGTAATAGTTTGTCAATAACACAAACTCACACAAGAACAGTTTTGTACTGTTGATCAGTCATTGTTAGTTGACTGACTCGTTTGAAGATAACAGCACATGGTTTGGAATCATCCATTTTTACATGTTATTAAGTGCTGTTCTACAAAATACACATTTGTGCAGTATTAGAGGGTCATGGGTATACTATATTTGACCGCCCCAGTATAGTATTAATTGGTGTTGTTATGGATGAATTAGAATGTCACTTGTCCCCCATACGTTGGGGGCACGGCAGGGTTAAGTATACCGCTCCTCGTAGCGTATTTTGGCGCCAAGTAGAGAAGTTTTAGGCTTAAGCGCTTTAAAGTTCGTGCGCTATCATTAATATTACTGCTGGTCGTGAATGTAATAATGCGTAATAATGCGTCAGTAAATGCCCATGAGGATTCTCTTTACCCGTTATGGGGGTTAGGCGCGCTCTTAGGTGCGGCCAAATTGGCTAAAAGAGGCTTAGTGGGAGTATGTATAAATTTTAACCCTTTGCCCAGTACGTTGAAGTGACTCGTTCTTGGCTCGATGAGTGTGGGTATTTATTTCAACCTTTTACCAAGTACTGTTTTACATAGTTTGTCAACCCGTGATTCGACATGTTAGACATGTATTGCTCAAATCTTCAGCTCATAAGTTCATTGTTGACATTAGAGTGCATTGGTCTGAAGACAGTTAGGTACGTAATTCAGACTCGCATTGGTGATGCGATAGTTAGGTTATAACTTAGAACATATCGGCGACCTTGATAAAATGGATGGTCGATTAACTGTGATATATATAAGCATTATATGCGCCTGTGCTTTACAGTGAGTGGGATTCGCCCATATTACTCGATTGATGCGTCGTATCAGTATGTGGAGGACCAAGGGTGAATGGTTTAGCTACCCGTTTCCTCCACCCACCCCTAGCCCTCTTTCTAAGACTTATCGGTGAATGCATGCTACAATATTGAATGCATGTGCTTTACTGAATACTGATCGATTTGAATTAAACGATGCCGTGCTGCTTTCCATTGAATGGATGCAGCCCTATTATTAGGTCGGCACAAAGTTTAACGTGTAAGATCGTATCAGTTTCCGGCATGCAATATAAATGGAGCGCGTATCAAAAGGCATGCTGCATTGCTGGAGGTACGCCCATTCTAATCATTGGGCTGAGACCATCGTCTAGGCAACTAGCTGTCGACACTAAAGAAATATAGTCGTTCACTGAAAGCACCTGATCAATGCATTTTGTGGGAACAGGAAGAATCGGACACTGGAAGAATCGGACCCTGGAAGAGTCGGACCTTTTTGTGGAAGAATCGGCCCCTGGAAGAATCTGCCCCTGGAAGAATCGGACCCTGAGTGGTTGGAAGAATCGGGCCTCGGGTAGTTGACTGAAGAAATGGTGCGAGTGTTCGCGCACCGAAGGCGCGCTGGGACTGAAGATAGAGGTACGACCCCTACTCTCTTGCCCACTCAATGACTATAATAGTTTTCTTCTCTCGCAGCCACCAAGAAGTCGTCGGCAGAGCGTGTTCACATGTCCGCCCTGCTTGTGAGTAAATAAATAAAAATAGGCCGATGAGATCGTCAGATGTGTACACATACGCGCAATTAGTAGAAAGCTGTATGACGGAGGGCCATCACGGATGCTGACATAATGTACACCATACAAGGTATGGTTACATATAGAAATGGATTGGAGGAGTGTCTAATTTGATGGATAAAGGGTTAATATCTCCGGATCAAATTATCAGATTTACATAAAAAAAACTATACAGCACAACACATCGGTAACCTGAATAAATATATAAAGTAACATGACAATCGGATTGATATTTTTTGAGTTATCTCATGCCAAAGGGATTGGATGAATTTTCAATTTGAAGGATAAAGGCGGTTAATATCTCCGGTTCAAATTATCAGATTTACACCAAAAACTATACAGCTCGGCACATCAGTAACCTGAACACAAATATAAAGTAACTTGACAATCCAAGCAATATTTTTCAAGTTATTGAAAGCAAAAGGGATTGGAGGAATTTTCAATTTGAAGGATAAAGGGTTAATATCACAGGATCAAAATAACAGATTTACACCAAAAACTATACAGCTCGGCACATCAGTAACCTGAACACAAATATAAAGTAACTAGACAATCCAAGCAATATTTTTCAAGTTATCGAATGCCAAAGGGAATGGAGGAATTTTCAATTTGAAGGATAAAGGGTTAATATCACAGGATCAAAATAACAGATTTACACCAAAAACTATACAGCTCGGCACATCAGTAACCTGAACACAAATATAAAGTAACTAGACAATCCAAGCAATATTTTTCAAGTTATCGAATGCCAAAGGGATTGGAGGAATTTTCAATTTGAAGGATAAAGGGTTAATATCTCAGGATCAAATTATCCGATTTACATCAAAAACTATACAGCTCGGCACATCAGTAACCTGAACACAAATGTAAAGTAACTTGACAATTCAAACAATATTTTTCAAGTTATCGGATGCCAAAGGGTTTGGGGGAATTTTCAATTTGTAGGATAAAGGGTTAATATCTCAGGATTAAATTATCAGATTTACACCAAAAACTATACAGCTCGGCACATCGGTAACCTGAATACAAATATAAAGTAACTTGACAATCCAAGTAATATTTTTCAAGTTATCGAATGCCAAAGGGATTGGAGAAATTTTCAATTTGAAGGATAAAGGGTTAATATCTCAGGATCAAAATAACAGATTTACACCAAAAACTATACAGCTCGGCATATCAGTAACCTGAACACAAATATAAAGTAACTTGACAATCCAAGCAATATTTTTCAAGTTATCGAATGCCAAAGAGATTGGGGGAATTTTCAATTTGACGGATAAAGGGTTAATATCTCGGGATCAAATCATCAGATTTACACAAAAAACTATACAGCTCGGCAAATCAGTAACCTGAACACAAATATAAAGTAACTTGACAATCCAAGCAACATTTTTCAAGTTATCGAATGACAAAGAAATGGATACAGACGCCGGACGGACAGACGGACGGACGGACGGCGGACGGATGGACGGACAGACGGACGGACAAAGGATGGATGAACGACGGATGGTCGCCCCGGTGCCGGCATTATGTGTACCATACATAGTATGGGTACACATAAAAAAGGAAGGACACTATTAATAAATAAATAAAAAAATTGCTAAAGGTGGAGGGGTCAGTCCCCTCACTTGAAGAGAGAAGCAAGCCCGACTTATAGACAGCCCAGCCGAAGACGCGAGGGGGTGGGGGGGGGGGGGTGTTACGTCGGTATGTTCGGGCGGACCTTGTTTAAGCAGAGCCCAGGATTTACATAACCAATTAATGTTTCGCCAGAAATATATTTCCGAGACTGTCCCTGATTAGCAATTATATTGTTCAGTCAGAAAATTATTTCTAAAACCTACATTTAATAAAATATTCAAATACAAATGCCATATCTTTCATTCCCAGAACTCTGTACTGCGGTTTAATATAGGAATTGAAAAAATCCGTTCGTTAATTCGTGAGATTGTCGATTTGTTTTCATATTAAAATAAAATTTTCGCTGATATATGATTTGGACCCCCCCCCCCCCCCCCCCCCCACTCCGTATAATTGAAGGTTGGATTGTCTCCGTCGAAATGATCTTGTCTTCATTCATTCTCGTAACGGTCCATCTGTATTTTTTAAACGAAATTATGGCATAGAACGAATATTTCAGTGAATAAAATGTGTTCTGGGTGTACGGTGTTTTTGAAACAACAATGTGACAGTCTTGGCGATACATCCTGGCGTTTCATTTGTTCACTTTTCTCTTCTCAAAATACTATCAATCACTACAGGTTATCCAGTCTCGAATGAATGAATGAATGAATGAATGAATGAATGAATGAATGAATGAATGAATGTTATTTTTGCTGTTATAACAATGAAAAAATGAATGAATGAATGAATGAATGTTATTTTGCTGTTATAATAATGTTATAATAATGAAAAAATGAATGAATGAATGAATGAATGAATGTTATTTTTGCTGTTATAATAATGAAAAAATTTTTATCTTCAAACGTTTTTCTGTTATCATTCACTCCTGCTGCCCATGCTCAACGAATATTACTCGAGGTCCGATTCTTCCAAAATTCACTTCTGCTGTCCATGCTCATCGAATATTACCCGAGGTCCGATTCTTCGAACCACTCGGGGGCCGATTCTTCCAGGGGCCGATTCTTCTAGATCAGATTCTTCCACAAAAAGGTCCGATTCTTCCAGGGGTCGATTCTTCCAGGGTTTGATTCTTCCTGTATTCCATTTTGTCCCTTGTCAGCTCTTTGCGCTTCAAGTTTATTTTGTATTTGTCTAGGATATAACACGAGAATTGGACTGCAGCTTCCTCTTTACGCTGGCCTGTTGTGAACTTTAGTGATCGAACATCTGACAAACGGGATTCTTGCCAAAAAACAGAATTCATAGCTGTTTTATGGGTGATTTGCGACGGCCCTTGAAGACTTGAGGCTTCCAGTAATGTTTAGGGTGACCGACAAGAACGTTTCAAGGTAGAAGAGTTATTTCCCTTGAAATGCGGAACTGAAGAAAGAGAAACACCGCAATACACCACCTTTGTTCTAGTAATATAATTTCCAAAAAAATAAAAATTGAAATAAAGGCTGTTATACTCATGTTTATAGGTAGAAGGCCACTCGTAGTTGAAACAAATAGGATCAGAAAATGAAAAGTATGGTGAGAATACTATTATTTAAACGATAGAATATTTTAAAATTAGTGTCATAGTGATACAAATTACCGAAAAGAAGAACCGTCTCACAAACTTTCAGTGTTTGATGCTAGTACTTTGGGAAGTTGAGTCAACGATCGGTCGGGGTAAGGAAGCTGAGTCAGTGACGGGTCGGAGTATTATTTTAGAAAATGACTGAAACCTTTCGAATAGTAAACAAGTTTATTTTGCTAATTAAAAATTAAGGTGCTATATAAGAAATAGCATTTTGTTTATTTTGAAATTTCCACCTCTGATATTCCTAAAATTTAATTTAAATATGCACAAATTATACATCAAAATGAAGGTTGAAATGTATAGAACATGAAACGAATATGTAATCAACTCATAGAGTTGACAGCAGGTGCCACTGTACTGTAGTCTTTGTAAGACTGTTGTGACGAATCCACTGTCCCCAACCCAACACAAGTCTAGATTCAATTTCTCCCTCCCAAAAACAGTTCGATCAGCCGAGGCGGTGCGGTTTCTAAAACCACATCACCCCAGATGGTCGAACTATTTTATAAGAGATATTTAACATTTGCGTTTCCGACCGGGCTTTAAAATAAGGAAAAGGGATCGCAGTTATAATGGGTAGGTCGGAGCCCCACATAAAGTTCTCGGGTAGATGACCCACCTTTAGACTGAAATTAAAAACTACAAACCATCAAGATGTAGCAAGGTAACAATAATTCAACACTAAGAAATGTTATGGTATAATTTATTGAATGAAATTAAACATTATTACATATCCAAAAAGCGTTTGTTTCACTATCTTAAATTGGGCTGAAATTCGGAGGCTAGAGAAAAAAAAATATCAAGAATCCGATAAACAAGGCCCTTTTTATTATGTCCAGGCCACCCAGATTTTCTAATATAATATTAGGAGACTACTATTCTCCCATAGAGGACGTACCAATGACCAAAGGGAACTGTCATAAGAAGCTTCCACCCTCGAAGAACCAGAGTTCGTCGAGTGTGAAGTCTTCCAATATAAATGAGGAGTCACCTTCGTTCCTCCATAGATGTTATCTCCCAATAGTAATGATCAGGACTACACAGGTAAGAAGCTTTCACCCTCGAAGAACCAGAGTTCGTCGAGTGCGAAGTCTTCCAAATATAAATGAGGAATCACCTACATTCCTCCATAGATGTCATCTCCCAATAGTAATGGTCAGGACTACACAGGTAAGAAGCTTTCACCCTCGAAGAGCCAAAGTTCGTCGAGTGTGAAGTCTTCCACATATAAATAAGGAGTCACCTCTGCTCCTCCATAGGTGTCATACCAAATATTAATAATCAGGCCTCAATCAAGTAAGAAGCTTTCACCCTCGAAGAACCAGAGTTCGTCGAGTGCGAAGTCTTCCAAATATAAATGAG
Source organism: Pictodentalium vernedei (assembly GCA_031216915.1). Taxonomy (NCBI): domain Eukaryota; kingdom Metazoa; phylum Mollusca; class Scaphopoda; order Dentaliida; family Dentaliidae; genus Pictodentalium; species Pictodentalium vernedei. Next base: position 385,786,083 of record CM062289.1, on the reverse strand, counting down.
GAGTCACCGCTGCTCCTCCATAGGTGTCATACCAAATATCAATAATCAGGCCTCAATCAAGTAAGAAGCTTTCACCCTCGAAGAACCAGAGTTCGTCGAGTGTGAAGTCTTCCAATATAAATGAGGAGTTACCGCTGCTCCTCCATAGGTGTCATACCAAATATCAATAATCAGGCCTCAATCAAGTAAGAAGCTTTCACCCTCGAAGAACCAAAGTTCGTCGAGTGTGAAGTCTTCCACATATAAATAAGGAGTCACCGCTGCTCCTCCATAGGTGTCATACCAAATATCAATAATCAGGCCTCAATCAAGTAAGAAGCTTTCACCCTCGAAGAACCAAAGTTCGTCGAGTGTGAAGTCTTCCACATATAACTAAGGAGTCACCTCCGCGCTGCCATCTCTGACACCCCGCACACTCGGTGACTACCCAACAAGAAGAACTCACACTCGACAAAAGTTTGTCGAAGGCGAAATTCTTCAAAAAAATATTCCCGGAGTTCCAGAGAAAAAAAACCACTCTAAAACTTACTTAACTCTGATTCCATTGATCCGACAAACGGAGAAAAAAGAATACCAAATAAATTCCTAAATAACTATCTCGGTCTCACCAATGGCACAGAGAATTCGGTGTTTAGTTTCTCATTCCGGAACTCCAAGGAATTACTATTTAAACTCATGACCAGCCGGCTCTTCCCAAACCTTCCAGAGAAAAGCTAAACAACCTACCCCAGTGAAATCCTATCTCGAACTGACTTTTTCGACGGTCCAGATCACCCACTTCAATTCATACACAACACGAAAAAATCATGCAACCTCTGAAATCTTGTATCGATTCAGGAAATCGCTGGTGTGTGCATTTCCCTCAGTGAAACTTGACAACAATTCAATCAACCGTTACTAGATCTCGTGCTACCTGACACTCTAATCACTGGTGGAGACAACCACCACAGAGAGAGCAAATAAGTAATATGGAATTAACCCCTGTTGGACGACAAACCCCCGACTCCATTTATCAAAAAACAGCACACTACCCCCACCCCAAGGTAAACGTCCTCGTTTTTGGATGGCTCAGATAGTGTTTTTGATTTCTTATTAAAAAATAAAAAAAAATGATTAATGATTTATAATGACTATATTTACACAAAAAAAAATGGGTCCGAAAAAAAAAATTGAGTACGATCTGTTCATACCTACTATCTAGATTAAATCTTTAGGCATGGGAAGTGCTACATCTGACGGAATAATCCGCCATCACATTTTATGTTTTATACAGCGGTAGGCAGGCCTGGGATACAGAAATCCAACCACCGACCAATTTCAATAAAAATTGAAACCGCTTACCGCCACGATCACTGACATGCGATAAGAGATGTTACCGCCTGGATTAGTTAAATCCCTGATCCGAAGAAAGCCACCACTATAACTTATATATTTATAAAACAATTAAACGGACCATACTTCATTGGAACACTACCCATAATTTACTACATATGAATTTTATCATCGTCCAGATGATGCTGCTCGCAGCGCCAAAAACTATCTTGGAAACCCTGCACACTACTGTATCCTTTTCATCACGACAACCCAGACAACAGCCACAAGATCCATTTATTGTTGGCGCGCTTGAATCATTCTAGATTAGAAAACAATTATCCAATATTTTTATGAATCCCGGAACTCTATTTCTCAATCGCCAACTCCATATTTCCAATTCAAAACAGTTGCAATTAATGCTTCGCTTGGGCAGCATAGTGAGCCCAACAAGGAATCACCATACCATGCCCAATCGAACCATCAACAGAGCCAACAATTGCCATCAAGGTCAATGTGAAATATCTCCAACTTTCACATTAATCACTTCTTTCCCACTTAATAAACCATCAACACATTCCCAATCACCCTGACTAGTGGGTTTTAAATTATAACATCTGGTAAATTTTCCTTTTTATTCTATCCCAAAAATTCTTTTGTGCATTCGGCCGGAGATGTACACCATCTGACAGAAAATGATGAGGATAAACCTGTCGATGGTGAAAATATAAAATATCTTCATCACCTACAGCCTTAAAAGCATCATTGACAGCCATACGTCTAAACTCATAAATCTCATAAGATACATTTCGGGGCTTTACTCTAGGAAATATACTACCTAATGTTATTTTCTTCACCCCAGCAAGCTTCCATTTCTTTAGCAATTCTCGGAGGTCCCGCAGGAAACATTCAAAAGAGAATGTAGCGCAATCAATATCATTACCCCCAATCTGAAGAACTATCCATCTAGCCCCTCTGACATTAATATTTTGCAAATGGCTAATCTTTCCCCCAGGTATCCCAACAAATTTCACGGAGGCAAACGGTATGGTACAATGCCATACTTCTGGGCACAATAATAAAAATCGGTACAATCTCGCCACAAAACTGTGTCCAATCACCAGACCCTCCATTTTAAGGAGTCAAAATTAAATCCTAAAAAGCAAAGTTAAATTAGGAAGGTTTACAAGAACCAATTCACATTCAAGAGTCAATGTTAATGGACAACTGTCAATATCGTCTGAACTCATAACCATCAAATACCATGATACACCTACACAACTTCACTGTCACTGGACAACCATCAATATCGTCTGGTTTCATCGCCATTAAATACCATGACTCACATACATAATTTCAATGTCAATGGACAACATCAGTACCGCCCGGACTCATCGCCATCAAATACCATGATACACATACATAATTTCACCGTCAATGGACAAACATCAGTATCATCTGGATTCATCGCCATCAAATACCATGATACACATACATAATTTCAATGTCAATGGATAACATCAGTATCGTCTGGATTCATCGCCATCAAATACCATGATACACATACATAATTTCACTGTCACTGGACAACTACCAGTATCGTCTGGATTCATCGCCATCAAATACCATGATACACATACATAATTTCAATGTCAATGGACAACATCAGTATCGTCTGGATTCATCGCCATCAAATACCATGATACACATACATAATTTCAATGTCAATGGACAACATCAGTATCGTCTGGATTCATCGCCATCAAATACCATGATACACATACATAATTTCACTGTCACTGGACAACTACCAGTATCGTCTGGATTCATCGCCATCAAATACCATGATACACATACATAATTTCAATGTCAATGGATAACATCAGTATCGTCTGGATTCATCGCCATCAAATACCATGATACACATACATAATTTCACTGTCAATGGACAACATCAGTATCGTCTGGATTCATCGCCATCAAATACCATGACACACATACATAATTTCAATGTCAATGGACAACATCAGTATCATCTGGATTCATCGCCACCAAATACCATGATACACATACATAATTTCACTGTCACTGGACAACTACCAGTATCGTCTGGATTCATCGCCATCAAATACCATGATACACATACATAATTTCAATGTCAATGGACAACATCAGTATCGTCTGGATTCATCGCCATCAAATACCATGATACACATACATAATTTCAATGTCAATGGACAACATCAGTATCGTCTGGATTCATCGCCATCAAATACCATGATACACATACATAATTTCACTGTCACTGGACAACTACCAGTATCGTCTGGATTCATCGCCATCAAATACCATGATACACATACATAATTTCACTGTCACTGGACAACTACCAGTATCGTCTGGATTCATCGCCATCAAATACCATGATACACATACATAATTTCAATGTCAATGGATAACATCAGTATCGTCTGGATTCATCGCCATCAAATACCATGATACACATACATAATTTCACTGTCAATGGACAACATCAGTATCGTCTGGATTCATCGCCATCAAATACCATGACACACATACATAATTTCAATGTCAATGGACAACATCAGTATCATCTGGATTCATCGCCACCAAATACCATGATACACATACATAATTTCACTGTCACTGGACAACTACCAGTATCGTCTGGATTCATCGCCATCAAATACCATGATACACATACATAATTTCAATGTCAATGGACAACATCAGTATCGTCTGGATTCATCGCCATCAAATACCATGATACACATACATAATTTCAATGTCAATGGACAACATCAGTATCGTCTGGATTCATCGCCATCAAATACCATGATACACATACATAATTTCACTGTCACTGGACAACTACCAGTATCGTCTGGATTCATCGCCATCAAATACCATGATACACATACATAATTTCAATGTCAATGGATAACATCAGTATCGTCTGGATTCATCGCCATCAAATACCACCCTCAACCTAAAACAAAAAAAAGGAACACCACAGCAGTATACAAAATTTCGCAATTTTCTGTTTCCAACAGCTGAAATTAATTTATGTAATTTATTAGTTACATTACATGAAAGGAATGACCTCCAGTATAAAAAAAAAAAAACAATCTTTCTGTGACTCAGTCAAACTGCAACCAATAGGTTTCCAAGCAATCCAAATTTTTAAGTCGTAAATTTCTGGTGGTCTTGCATATTTACCACGGACACATCACTTACGAAAAGTTACATACTGGCGACGCCATCATAAATTACTTACGAAACCCATTCTTACCCTAGCAACATCAACCACCAACCATCAGACACAATCATACCTAACCCCCACCCCAAATGCCCATCCCACATGCGCGCCATGCAAGTCACACCAAAATAAACGACGTATTTGGAATCACTCTTCTACTGGCTCAATTTCACTAGCGTATAATGCTCCCGCTCACGAGCATTTCCAAGTGTAATTCCCAGGGGTCACATTTACAAAACACAAATAGCGCTAGTATTTTTGAGATTACTAAGGTAATTTTTTTACATTTTTAGAATTGCGCTGAGTTAGGGTGTTCGTTTACACAATTTTTCCTAATGGAACACCTCCATTACGACACCCCGTAAGGGAAACCATGGAATCAATTGATTTCCATCCTTTCCCTACATTATGTGACCCATGAGAATACTATATCATTTATCAATCTTTACTTTATCCAATCCACTACCATAGGACATAACCACCGGTCCAATGACCCTACAACTTGTCCTATATATGACTGTTTGAAAGTCAAAATTGAACAATTCTGATTCAAAAGTTTCCAAATGAATCGAACAGCAAATTCAAATGAATTTGCAGTTTATTTTGTCTCCGCCCATTAACCCTTCCTTGGATCCCCAGCACCATTCCTCCTTGCCTATTAATTACAACTTCCAAATGGAAGACATAATTTAACCCTTGCATCGACATATAAGGCACACTCCGGGTAATTTAACAATTTTCCCATGATCACTGGGCACCACATCAAAAATTTAGCAAATCTTATCTTTGCTCGTGAGCTAGAGTTCTCGCCAAATGAATTCATTAAGCCAAATCTTAAATCATAAAATCACCGAATTTAGACCGGGGTCATTCCAGAATAATAAATACAAATCTTTTTTTTTTTTTTTTTTTTAAGACAGATCGTACTCATTTGAGTTCAACCAGCGGGGACGACGGACCCTTCGCCCCCGGTGGGTGACAGGATCTCCGCTGTTTAAGTTGCTGGAACTGCCCTGAGCCGACTGGTCAGAATCTTCCTCCCGATCAATGAGTTCCGAAAAAGGTAACCTACCAGAATCTCCTGAATTGTCTACACTTGTTCCCATATTAGGTCGTTCAAAACATTTTTTTAATCTATTAAAGTGGACCACCTGCAGCCGACCACCATGCTCTCTACAAATAACATAATTTGCATCAGAGAGTCGCTTTTTAACCACAAATGGCCCAAACCAATATTTAGCAAATTTGGGGGTTTGACCTTGCTTTATTTTTGAAATATATAGCCACACTTTATCACCAACCTCATAAGGTCTTCCATGAACTCTACGGTCGTACAACCTTTTCCTATGTTTAATAGCAGTTTCACACTTACTGCTCACAAACTGGAAAATGGTTGCCATTCTATTTTCCAAATCCATCACATATTGAACTCGACTAAGATCCTTATCAGGAACTTTACCAGCCATAAATTCAATAGGTAATCGGATTTCTTTCCCAAAAAGGATCATATTTGGAGTAAGGCCCGTGGTCTCATGAACAGCACTACGATAAGCCATCATAACAAAAGGTAGATAGTATTCCCAGTCGTTATGATTATCTTCAACAAAACATGCTAGCATAGCTATCAATGTTCTGTTGAAGCGCTCAACCTGGCCATCAGACTGAGGGTGATATGGAGATGTTCTTGTCTTGGAAATCTCAAAATATTTACAGATTCCCAAAAACAATTCAGACTCAAAGTTGGCCCCTTGATCAGAATGGATAAACTTAGGCATACCAAAACGGGATATCCACTCTTTAACCAATATTTCTCCAATTGTACTTGCACGCTGATTAGGCATGGCATAGGCTTCAGTCCATTTAGAGAAATAGTCAGAAACAACCAGAATGTAAATGTTTCCACTCACAGATTCCGGTAGGGGACCCAATACATCAAGTGCAACCCTCTCCATCGGTTCCGAAACACGGTCGGTAACCAGGGGGGCCTTTAACGCTTTGTTGGGACTTTTCCGACGTTGACACACCTCACAAGTCTGCACCCACTGTTCTACATCCTTCTTTGGACCAATCCAAAAAAATCTTTGCCTAATTTTCAAATAGGTTTTCATCATACCTAAATGGCCTCCCACCACGGAATCATGGCAATGTTTTAAAATTTCAGGTTTTAGTTTCCCAGGAACAATCCACAAAAATTTATTTTCCTTTCCAAATTCCAACCATTCTCGATAAAGCATACCTTGCCTAACAACAATTTGTTCCCATTGGGCTACATATTTTTTAAATATTAATTCTTCACCCTTCATTTGCTCAGCCGACGGCTTAGAATCATTTATTTTATTTTCAAACAATTTCTTTAATATTGGATCACTCATCTGATCATCAACCGAAATTACACCTCCTGGAGACAAATCAATAGCATTAGTCTCCAAAGATATCCTACTCAAGGCGTCGGCATTCTTATGTTGCTCTCCTCTACGATGGATGATAGAAAAGTCAAATCCACTCAAATATTCCAGCCAACGAGCCACTTGCCCCGTTGGTTCTTTAAAATTAAACAACCACCTCAAAGATCCATGATCGGTGCGCAGAGTAAAGTGTTTTCCTATCAAATAATGGCGAAAATTTTTAATGCTTTTAATAACTGCCAATAGCTCTTTCCGAGTGACACTATAATTACGTTCTGGAGGAGAATGCACTTTACTAAAATATGCAATTACCTTCTCCTGTCCGTTAACTAACTGAGACAACACAGCCCCACTAGCCTGATCACTCGCATCTGTGTCCAAAATAAACTCTTGCTCAAAATTTGGAAATCCCAAGATTGGACTCTCACATAGTTTATTCTTTAAAATTTCAAAAGATTCTTTTCTAGCCTTATTCCACTCAAATTTTACATTCTTTCTAGTTAATTCCAACAGGGGACCAGCCAAATCTGAGAAGTTCAAAATAAATTTTCTGTAATAAGAACACAAACCGACAAAACTGCGTATATCTCTGACACATCTTGGAATCGGCCAATCCTTAATCCTAGCTATCTTTTCTGGGTCAGCCCGTATCCCCTCTGAGGACACGATATGGCCCAAAAAAGATACCTGTTTTCTAAAAAGAGCACATTTAGAAGGCTTGAGTTTCAAACCAGCTTCCTTAATTTTTGTGAACACCTCTTCCAACCTTTCTACATGTTCTTGGAAAGTTTTAGCATAAATAATTATGTCATCCAGATATATCAGACAGGTCTTCCAATGAAGGCCCTTCAAAACGAGCTCCATAAGCCTCTGAAAGGAATGGGGAGCCCCAGAAAGCCCGAAAGGGAGTACCTTGAACTCATAAAGCCCTTTACCTGTACTAAAGGCAGTTTTTTCTTGAGCTGAGGAAGCCATCTCCACCTGCCAATACCCTGAAGCCAAATCTAATGTAGAGAACCAACTGGCCCCCTGCATTCCTTCAAGGCTATCATCAATGCGTGGCAAGGGATATGCATCCTTCCGAGTTACAGCATTTAACTTACGATAGTCTACACAAAAGCGTAGGCTACCGTCTTTTTTTTTAACCAGGACAATGGGGGCCGCCCACGGACTATCCGAGGGTTGTATTATCCCCTGTTCTAACATTTCTTGTAACTGCCTATCAACTTCCTGTCGCTTATGTACAGGAAGTCTATAGGCTCTTTGTTTTATGGGTGGATGTTTACCCGTGTCAATATCATGTTTTATAATACTTGTTCGACCTAAATCTTTATCATGGCGGATAAAAACCGACTCATTTCTATCAAGAAGCATTTTAACTTGAAATACCTGATCCGTAGTCAAAACAGTTTCATCAATTGTTTGCTGGAGAGAATACTTATCAACATTTTCTTGTTTTACATTTTCTTGAATTACACTATTTCCCAGAACCTCCCCTTGCTGGAATACTGCCACTGTTTCACCTTTTTTCAAGGACTGGGGTACCCCGGTGGTATTTACTAACCTCATTGGCACAACATCTCCATTTGAAGTACCCACAAAACTTCGCCCAACCATAATCCCATTATGTTTTTCTGAAAATTTTTGATCTACCTCACAAATTCCCTCTAAAAGAGAAACATTACTTACCTTACCATTAATTATAATCTCGGAAGATGGAGGTATAGTTACATTTTCAATAAGCATGACCTCATTACTATCGTTGTTATTGCCAAAATTTAGGGGAATTTCTTTTCCTGCTAATTTAACACAATTCCTCCCCAGATAAATGTCTAAGTCTAGGGCAGTCATCAGATCAACCCCCAATATTCCCTCAAATGATAACTCGGCAACATAAAACTCTTGATCAAAACTATTATTACCTATATTAATGGGAAGGTTGATAACTCCTGGCACCTGCAAGGGTTGTCCGCTAGCTCCACAAACCTCTCTAGGAGCTGCTTGTAATTCTGAAGAATCCTTTCCAAATACCTCTTCCAATACCTTAGTACTTAATATGCTAATGGCTGATCCAGTGTCCAGCAAAAATTTTACCTCTTTGTCACAAATGGTTAAGGGAAGAAAAAAATGACCAATCTTTTTCTCAGGGTGGGCCCCATTCTGTTGGAGCTGAGGTTTGACCCCAACCCCAGCTCTTATTCTTTTAAACCTTGCCTATTATTCCACCTTCCACCTCTTCGACCCCCATAATTCCGACGAACATTTCCTCGACCACGTCCACGAGAAAAATCTTCCCGAGTATTTTGTATTTCCGCTATTTTGTCAATTCCATCCTCCTTCCCCAATTGTTCTAAAAATTCGCGTCTCATTTCCCTTTGTTCTTTGCGCAAATCATCAATCTGAAACCGCAGATCAGTCAGCGTCTGAGTTAATAATTCCAATTGCTCGGAATTAACAGCTTCGTTGTCAGAAGGTTGGACAGTGGAAGCAACTTCCACTCTCCTATATGATTCTTCCTCTAATGCCAAACGAACCGCGGCATCCAACGTCTCGGGTTTTCCACGCAACACCTGCATCCGAACGTCTTTATCCGTTATGGCTTCAACAAAAGCTTCTTTTGCCAAATCGTCCCTTAAAATGGATGGGGCTGAAGGGTAAGCTTTCTTTACCAATCTACGTATACTACTAGCCAGCTCGGGGAGTGTTTCTCGAGCGGTTCGCCTTCTTGAACGCAATTGTGACCTATAAATTGCCGTACCTCTAAAGGGATCAAATCGATCTATCAAACTTTTTAATATTTGTTTTAGGCCAATCTTATCATTACTATCTAGATCTTCGTAAAATTGCAATGCGGCCCCTCTTAATGAAACTACCAAAAATCTACAAGCCACCACCTCTGACCATTCATTGATTTCTACACATTTTTCAAAATGCGTCACCCAATCAACCACATTGGTGGACCCATTAAATGTTTCTGGTGTAACCACCGGTTTTCTGGGCCCGTTATATTGTTCACCACTTTTGGATGGACGTTCCTTAAGAGCAGGAAGGTCCGCACCCGGTGCCACTAACGCCCGATCACCCTTATCTTGATAGCTGACCCTCGCAAGAGGAGTTTTAACTTTCTTAGGAATGGCACCCGAAGCTCTTCTTCTACAAAATTCACGCGCAGAACTTCCTACCTGTTTATGAATTCCATTGTCCAAACCATTATGTTTTGGAATTTCACTCACTTGAATTTCTACATTTTCATTAAAAGACGTAGGAGTGGCCTCTGGTGTTTCTTGAAAAAAATCTAGAGCCTCAGCCATGGGGTATCTCCTTGGTGTGCTAATATCTGGATTTGTAGCCAAATCAGTTAACTTTTTAGATGCCCCCAAGTATTCATCCAGCCCTTCCGAAATTCCCGTAGCCATATTAAATTTGAACCAATACTAAACAATTTACCTGTATTAAATTTCTATACATCAGTCTTATGGTATCATAAAATATCCTGTCGGCGACACCAATAACTGTGACGAATCCACTATCCCCAACCCAACACAAGTCTAGATTCAATTTCTCCCTCCCAAAAACAGTTCGATCAGCCGAGGCGGTGCGGTTTCTAAAACCACATCACCCCAGATGGTCGAACTATTTTATAAGAGATATTTAACATTTGCGTTTCCGACCGGGCTTTAAAATAAGGAAAAGGGATCGCAGTTATAATGGGTAGGTCGGAGCCCCACATAAAGTTCTCGGGTAGATGACCCACCTTTAGACTGAAATTAAAAACTACAAACCATCAAGATGTAGCAAGGTAACAATAATTCAACACTAAGAAATGTTATGGTATAATTTATTGAATGAAATTAAACATTATTACATATCCAAAAAGCGTTTGTTTCACTATCTTAAATTGGGCTGAAATTCGGAGGCTAGAGAAAAAAAAATATCAAGAATCCGATAAACAAGGCCCTTTTTATTATGTCCAGGCCACCCAGATTTTCTAATATAATATTAGGAGACTACTATTCTCCCATAGAGGACGTACCAATGACCAAAGGGAACTGTCATAAGAAGCTTCCACCCTCGAAGAACCAGAGTTCGTCGAGTGTGAAGTCTTCCAATATAAATGAGGAGTCACCTTCGTTCCTCCATAGATGTTATCTCCCAATAGTAATGATCAGGACTACACAGGTAAGAAGCTTTCACCCTCGAAGAACCAGAGTTCGTCGAGTGCGAAGTCTTCCAAATATAAATGAGGAATCACCTACATTCCTCCATAGATGTCATCTCCCAATAGTAATGGTCAGGACTACACAGGTAAGAAGCTTTCACCCTCGAAGAGCCAAAGTTCGTCGAGTGTGAAGTCTTCCACATATAAATAAGGAGTCACCTCTGCTCCTCCATAGGTGTCATACCAAATATTAATAATCAGGCCTCAATCAAGTAAGAAGCTTTCACCCTCGAAGAACCAGAGTTCGTCGAGTGCGAAGTCTTCCAAATATAAATGAGGAGTCACCGCTGCTCCTCCATAGGTGTCATACCAAATATCAATAATCAGGCCTCAATCAAGTAAGAAGCTTTCACCCTCGAAGAACCAGAGTTCGTCGAGTGTGAAGTCTTCCAATATAAATGAGGAGTTACCGCTGCTCCTCCATAGGTGTCATACCAAATATCAATAATCAGGCCTCAATCAAGTAAGAAGCTTTCACCCTCGAAGAACCAAAGTTCGTCGAGTGTGAAGTCTTCCACATATAAATAAGGAGTCACCGCTGCTCCTCCATAGGTGTCATACCAAATATCAATAATCAGGCCTCAATCAAGTAAGAAGCTTTCACCCTCGAAGAACCAAAGTTCGTCGAGTGTGAAGTCTTCCACATATAACTAAGGAGTCACCTCCGCGCTGCCATCTCTGACACCCCGCACACTCGGTGACTACCCAACAAGAAGAACTCACACTCGACAAAAGTTTGTCGAAGGCGAAATTCTTCAAAAAAATATTCCCGGAGTTCCAGAGAAAAAAAACCACTCTAAAACTTACTTAACTCTGATTCCATTGATCCGACAAACGGAGAAAAAAGAATACCAAATAAATTCCTAAATAACTATCTCGGTCTCACCAATGGCACAGAGAATTCGGTGTTTAGTTTCTCATTCCGGAACTCCAAGGAATTACTATTTAAACTCATGACCAGCCGGCTCTTCCCAAACCTTCCAGAGAAAAGCTAAACAACCTACCCCAGTGAAATCCTATCTCGAACTGACTTTTTCGACGGTCCAGATCACCCACTTCAATTCATACACAACACGAAAAAATCATGCAACCTCTGAAATCTTGTATCGATTCAGGAAATCGCTGGTGTGTGCATTTCCCTCAGTGAAACTTGACAACAATTCAATCAACCGTTACTAGATCTCGTGCTACCTGACACTCTAATCACTGGTGGAGACAACCACCACAGAGAGAGCAAATAAGTAATATGGAATTAACCCCTGTTGGACGACAAACCCCCGACTCCATTTATCAAAAAACAGCACACTGTGACCCGAGGCCCTACTGGCCCTCACAGTCTTTGAGCAACCCGTTCAAATTTCATCTGACTAAAACTGAAAGAAACTGGCCGCATTTGGGTCGACTCAGTTCACGTTTCATATCGAAGACTAAAATCACATAATCAACATTCTACTTGTCTTACCGAGCCCAAATATAATTTATTTACGTGTCTGCATCATTTTTTAATGCAAACACAGCATCAAATTCAAGAAATGATGAAAAATATCCGACTTCACCACGTCAGAAAACATCGATTTCAAAGATAAACATTATTAAACAAATTGTACTACACATACGCACAGTATCTGCACAGTCTGCTACCATATTCGTACTAGTCTTTGTAAGACTGTGACCCAGGGCCCTCCTAGCCCTCACAGTCTTTGAGCAACCTGTACAAATTTCATCTGACTAAAACTGAAAGAAACTGCCCGTATTTGTGTCGACTGAGTTCACGCTTCATATCGAAGACAAAAGTCACATAATCAACATACTAGTACTACTTGTGTGGTAGTGGTGAAATTATAATTATTGTTAATAAGTTTGCTTTTATTTAACAGGTCAGATCTGCTAATATTATTTTGTTTTTAGGTCTAGTTATCTTGCGCGCGTCTGCTCTGTGCATCTTGTGTTGTGTTAGATAAAGGGCTGATTGCCTTGGTTTGGTTTGTGTATCGGTAGTTAGTTGTGTTCAGTTCTGGTGGGAGATTCTTTTGTTTGAAGGAATCTCGTTTTGGATTTAGAAGGAGCAGACATAAGTACCAGTTATGGAGGATACATAAACAACATGAAATACATCTTTTAAATTCTAAACGACCTAAGTCATCTTGATATGGTAGGAGTTTTAAAAGTATTATATTTTCGTTTTGATTGTTGTTCCTTCTGCAGTTCAATCAGGACTTCAAGTCCTGGCTGCACTGCAGGCGGATCAACAATGAATCGTTTACTTTTCCATCTTTTCGTTTAAAGGGTTAGCCTCCACAACTTTATTATGCATCGGTACTTATGTCATTTTAATTATTTATTTCAGGGTGTGTACTAGATTGTGTTAACTAGAATGTGAATTTACATTGTGATATTTTATAACTACTGAATATATAACGGAGCGACGCTGAATTGGATTGTTTATAAATAAACTTGTATATAATCAGAAATTCTTTTATTAACTCTTGAGTCCAGCTTATTGCAAAGGAATCGGTTCATCACGACACCTACGGCCTCTGCGATACTTGTACTCAGCCCAGATATAATTTATTTACGTGTCTGTGTCATTATTTAACGCAAACACAGCATCAAATTCAAGAAATGTTGAAAAGTATCCGACTTCACCACGTTAAAAAAACAGATTTCAAAGATAAACAATTGTACTACACATGCACACAGTAATCTTTCAGTTTTAGTCAGATGAAATTTGTACCAGTTGCTCAAAGACTGTGAGGGCCAGGAGGGCCCTGGGTCACAGTCTTACAAAGACTATATTCGTACCAGAACTGATAAATTAATATAATAATATTTCACTAGAACAACTTATGTCCAAATGTGCTTCACATATCCAAAAACAAAGCTAGGCATTCAAAACAATTTAGAGTGCAGCGATAGGACTGCATTTGGGAAAAGGACAACACTATCTGCATTTTCAATGTTCGACAGACATACGCAAATCACTCAATACCACAAATTTCCATCGAAAAACAAAATTGTATTCTAAGAAAGTTCACCGGGTGTCATGATACCTTGCATTGAATATGGCAACTGTACAGTGTCTATATAATCATGGTATGCTGTATTAAGGCAATCTTCCTCATCATTTGATTTTAGACGCCATTGTATATCAATGCTTTTTCTGCCTGATGACGTTGACCGGAAATCAAAAGTAATTTACAATGTCAACAAAGGTGACAGTTTGGGAATTTACCCCCACACAGCTCTGTCGCTGTGTTTTGAAGAACTTTGATGCCCTAACTTTGTTCTTGGATATGTGAAGCACATTTGGCCACAAGTTGTTCTCGTGAAATATTATTTTATTATCAGTTCTGGTACGAAAACAGTAGCAGACTTCCAGGAACCAGTGGTGCCTGCTGTCAACCCTCTGAGTTGATTACATACATGTTTCGTGTTCTATACCTCCCAACATTCATTTTAATGTATAATTTGTGTATATATAATTTGAATTTAAGGAATATGAGAGGTGGAAATTTCAAAATAAACAAAATTCTGTTACTTACATAGTACCTTAAACTCTATTCTTCTTCAAAAGTTGATCATGAGATTTCATAATCGTATCAGCTCTAACAGATATATAAGAGTCAAAGTTTCTGATATCAGTAAGGTTTTCAATAGAGTCTGGCACAAAATTAATGCAATAGCAATAAGGGGTGACCTTTTATCGTGGTTTGAAAGTTATCGTACACACTGTTCCCCAGGCCTGGCATTCTTAAAAATGCAAGAGGGCTAAAAAATCGCTCTCCTCACATAGCCTTGGGGAGCGATTAGCTCTCTTCAAGCCTACAAAAGCTAAAAGTGCCAAAATGAAGTTGTACTATTAATTAATTCTGCCCAGTGGGCTTTGTACATTTTATTTGGTGCTGCTAACAAGGTAGTCTCTGTGAGATGGCTACACTGCCCCTCCCACACCTCCAGAGGTGTGGGAGGGACAGTGTGGCCATTTTGTAGAGTCCACTAACATAGCAAGAGATCTGAAAACCTGTGGGTTTTAGGAACAGGCTGTTGTGGTAATCATTATTTTCTCAGACTAGGAGGGCTATTTTTCGCTCTCCTCAATTTTTTTAAGGCAAGCAGTAGGCGAGTGAATAAATCGCTCTCCTGAAAATGCCAGGTCTGGTTCCCAATATGTTGTCATTGATGGAGAAATGTCTGAAGAGCAAAATAGTCCTAGCAGGGGCCCCACAGGGCTCTGTGTTAGGACCATCCTGGTTAATATGTATAATAATGATATTTTTAATAATATTATGTTAAATATAAGACTTTATACCGAGGACACCATATTGTATTTAGCAGTGAAAGATACTCAACCTTTGGCTAAATTCTGAATGATGAGCTTAAAAATTTACTGCCTGGTCAACTACTTTGCAAGTGTTGTTTAATCGTCAAAAAACACAAGCTCTGAATATATCCCACAAAACAAATCCCCTTGATTGTCCAAGTCTATACAGTTAAAACTAGAAGTCCTGTCATGAAATGCGCACAAATAGCATGTCGATCTGCACATTCATCCACACATTATGGCCATAGTAATGCTATCAAATTCTGTACATACGGCCTGTGCACAAGCAATGTTTCAGCCAATGGACCTCTGGGTAATCCAGAGGTCCATTGGCAGAAACATTGCCTGTGTTTGCTATGAGCAACCAGGAGAACCCGCCATGCTTTGGATGTCACTCGATATGGCAATTGCGCACAATTCCTATGCGCAATTAAGCCTAGATAAGCGCACAGTTCATGACAGGACTTCTAGTTTTAACTGTACTTGCTTGGACAACAAATTGAATAAAAGAGTGAACATAAACACTTGGGGGTAATTGTTCTTGAATTGCTTCCTTGGATTTCCATCTCGACACTTTTGTGAAAAAGGTTACTCCTATGATAAACTGCCTCAGAAGTTTAAAATACAGACTGTCTAGATCTGCACTAGAAACACTCTATAGCTATTTCATTCTTCCATTGTTTGACTGCTCGGATGTAATATGGGACAACAGTAGTGACACAAAAAATACACTACTTGAAAATTTCTGAAAGAAAACATTTGAAAAAAATAAATGGGTTTTATTTACTCTTTCAGCCACCCATGTCATAATATATAGAAAATATGGAAGAACTAGTGAATTGGAAATAGACAATAAATTTTATAACCTTTCCAGCAAGTTTTGTGACTGTTTTTGTCAAGCTGAGTTGAGGGAAGATGTCCAGGTCTGGATATTCTTCACCCTCACCCACTCAGAGAAAGTTAGCAACCATTTGGAAAAAAATAGTTCTGTTTACATCTCTACTGAACCATAACAAACTCCAAACAATGGTGCAAATGCTCTATTAATGTCAAGAGGACTTTGAGAGGGTTGGGGAAGATGTGCAGGCCTGGTCACCCCTCCTCCACCCCCACCTGTGTCAAAATATACAGAAAACATGGAAGAATTTTTTTTTTTTCATTCAGTGCTAAAGCATTAAATAATGACCAGTTCATTAAAAATAGACAATTGGAATTCGTCCAGGCCTGGATATCTTCCCTCTCACCCACTCAAAAACATAGCGACCATTTGAAAAAAAGAAATAGGTTTGATATTTGGTATGGAGCTTCCTTTTATGGTGTAGAATCAAGTTTGTTCAAATGAAGTTCATGGAGCAATATTTGCCATTGTAATGGGAGGGGTAAGATTTTTGGCCTGCTCAAAATTTCTATATTTTTATACCAAACCAATGGCCCAGACTAGCTGGTGTTAACTCAGATTAATTCAGGACCAAACACAAATTTTGCCCCCACATCCCCAAAATTTGGATACAAAACCGAAAAAAATAAGTCCTATCTGGTCCTCAATACTTTTGTTATCTGCGCATGCACAGTATCCAGGAAGGTACCAAAATTAGCGTAAATCATCATTCTTTGTTTGGCCCTAAAGTCAGTAACAATGATCTGACATCTGTGCTTTAAAATCTCCTTTTTTGAGGATGCCAGACACAAATCAATGCACGAATTGGTGGATCCAAGGCTGTAAATGGATGATGGAAGTGAACAAAGGTGCTTTCAAATGTTCAGAGCTGTAACTTTATAATAATTATGAAAACTATTTCATGTTTCCCAATTTCGGGACATACGCATGACGTCATCATTCTTGCTAATGATTAATCCATTGTTTGTTAAGTATTCCTTCCCTATCTTTCCTTGAAGTCCTCCGGTTAAATGCCTAAGCTTTTTGGCTATTTTTTATTGAAATTAAATTTTTAACGTGTTTTACAGAATGTTTTTTCTGTCTATCCCCATGGTGACGTCCTCCCGCTAGAAGTGTTAGGTCATTTTGGTTTTGCATCTTCTTTCCAATGTATCGTTTTTTCTTCATATGAAGATCTGGCTTTGCATCTGCAGCCCTGGTAATTCACTCTCAGCAATCAGCAGTGCCGAGGAAAATGTTGAAGAAACGAAAAATATCCACAGTGAAAATACTGCCGAGGATGCCGATGGCTTCTTCTGGTTGCAGAAATTACACAACTTTCAGGTTACACAAGGAATCAAACCATTTGGGTTACACTACGCTGTATTTCTAATCTTACAATTTTCAGTACAAGATGCAGCATAACCACCAGAAACTATGTTTTCTGCTTCATCTATGTTGATAACACCAGAATCTTATTGAGCTTTCCAGAAACTGATGTTAGATTCTGGTGTTATCAACATAGAAGCAGTAAGATACTTAGTTTGTGGTTATGCTGCATCTTATTTTCACTCATACTCTACATATTAAGCAAGTCACCTGCTTACTTAAGTTTTTTTCTCCGCATTCACATTGTTCATGGTATTGGCATGATCTAATTGAGTGAAAGATTCTGCACATTGATTGTGATTATATACACATGTATCTTGAACTACTTTCACATGTTAAAGTTACTTGAAAGTTTTCACTTCGCCGCATACTACATATACATGGCAATTGAGATTCTGCCCAGATCCGATGATTTTCACACAATCGAACAGGCTCCACAGCAATTGCCATAGAAGCACCAGTTTCCACATCAGTCTTTTTGCTGAGGAAACAAGGATGAATTACAGGGCTTGCCTTGAGTCGGGGCTGATCAGCCCAGGCCCTGAGATCAGCCCCGAGGAGCACTTGCTGGGGGCTTTTTTTCAAGCCCCGACATTTTCCACAAAAAAGCACTAACAATAATGGACAAAATGGAAAATCCGCCCCGAAAAGGCCCCAACGTCAATATGTGGGGCACTTTTTTTAGGCCCCGACCATTTTACTCAAGGCGAGCCCTGAATTACCAGGACTGCATCTGGTAGCATTTAAATCGGTTACTGACTTTGGGCCTTTTTGTGTGCCTGATGTCTTGTTTCCGTTTTTTTCCTTTGACGTTGTTTGCTTTGGCAGCGTCCTCAAATATATGTAGTATTTAGTATTATATTACTGTAGGATTACTGTAGGATACATTGATTATAATTCTGGTAGTGTAGCTCAAAAAATTTGGATTTTGTCCACACTTAGGCTCTATCGAGATGCCTTTGGGCTCATCATGTTCCCTTGGGGAACTTAAGCATTTTCTAAAAAAATTTTCGAAAATTTTTTTTTTTTTTTATAATTTTTTGAATTTAATTTTGATTGCTATTATTCATGTATCTTTATCATATATTTTATTGTTGAGTTTGTAGGGGTGCTATCGACTTTGTATTTTGATTGTAATTATGAAAGCTTACTGCTCTAAATGCAAGACGAACAAGTCAACCTCGGATTTACATGCTTGTTGCCTTGCCTGTAGTCGATGCACGCCTATGGATTCTTGTCCTACATGTGTACAATGGGATAACAAATGTTTGAGATGGGTGGTGCAGTATGTCGTTGGCGGTGAGGTTCCTATGTTGGAGCTCTCACCGCAAGATAATTCGAGTTTTTCAGTTTCTTTTTCAAAGGAACAAGAACATAGTGATGGTATTGTGACACCCATCCAAAGTGTTCTACCATTGTCATGCTCTGATGAGCAAACAGAGCTAGCTGCAAAGGTGCTCAGGAATATTAAGCAAGGGATAAGACCTCTGGTTTGTGTTCTTAATCCCTTGCAGGCAGCTAGCTCGACCGGTGAAGTGGTTACTCCGTCCGTGGGAGTCATGACACCGGGTAAGTCCGTTGCGGTCGAAGGAAGTGTAGTTTTGGGTAGAGCGAGCACCTCAAAATCAAAAGCTCAACTGAAAAAATCAACGGAAATAGGGAGGAAGTCAGCAATTTTCTCTTCAGGACGTTTAACGAGGTCTGATAGACCGTGAACGGGAGATCCTTCTCTAACCCAACAACATTTGGGGCCAAATGTTGTTTTGAGAAACTTGAATGAGCCAGAGCATATGTCCACACATGCCGCTCGGGACGCTCCGCCTAGACTGCAGCCGGGGTCGACTACAGTCAAGGCTTCCTCTGCTATGTTACAAAAGCACACACGGCCGCATGCTAGCTACCTGACGTCGGATATCCAGCCAGCTGCGCGAAGATGGAGGCAGTCTTCGCACGTAAAGTTGGACCATCTAGTAGCTAGCGATCCGAGGCTTTGTTCATTGGGGCTTGCAGAGAAAAGATCTATCTCCAGATCTTCATCCCAGGAGCAGCAAGCGGTGAAAAAACAGAAGACCACTGCTCCTCAAGCCTCAGTAACAGACTTGCTGTCGCAGATTGTGCAGCTGATCGCAGCATCCCAGCAAGTGGAAGAGCAGCCTTCCGCAGACTCTGGTGGTGAGCTGTCGGTCGGTGCTGGGTTGGTCCAGTCATCTGCACATGCAGATGCGATGGACCGAATGTCACAGGTGAATCAGTCGGATGGTGAAAGGGACAGGGAAAAGGATTACACTTCTTTTTCGTAACAGCATATGGTAGCGATGAATTTTATTCATCAATACTATCCTGAATTTGTTCCACCTGATCAGCAAGCTGCTGCTACTAGAGAGAAACTGCTGTCGTCTCTGGACGCAGAATTTGTGCGGAGGAAAGAGGATGTGATTTAGATATGTCCCTACCTGCATCATTCAATATACACTAGGAAGTGATGGAATGCGCTATTTCATCCAGTAGAGCGATTCTGGATGCAATGTCCTAACAGATCACCTTACCAGAGCTATGGCGCAACGTCTTAATGGGAAGGAATCTGAGGATGTTTGTTCCTTGCTTAGAGTTCTTTCCAGGGCAGTCATGTATGCCGCGTACAACTCCGCCCTGACAGTGGTAAATTTGGAGTTGATTAGACGTGATGCTGCCCTTGCTTTGTCATCACTTATCGGTGACAAAAGCTCTCTCCGTGTCACTCCGGTCTCTGGACATACTCTATTTGACGACAAGCTTTCATAGTCTATAAACAGGCAACAAAGAAAGCTCCCAGTGCACCGCTATTGAAGTCGGTGTCTCAACAACACGCTTCAGCAGACCGGAGTAAGCGAGGCTGTTCCACTTCAAAATAAACTAAAGGGAACTCCTCACGAAGGTACAAGAAACCCTCTTATTCTTACTCCGGAGGTCATCAGTATAGCAGCTTGGGGAAAAGGGGCACAGGTCTGATCAAGACTATAGGTCAGACACCCCTAAGTCGACGGGGCAAGGTTGTTCATGGGGAGGATGCAGTTTCTCCTCCCGTAAGCCTTGTAAGTCGTATAGGTGATGTACAAGACCTATATTGCTTGCCAGTTTGCGGAAGGTTATTAAACTTTGTGAGAAACTGGATAGAAGTCACAGAAGATCAGTGGTGAGAAGTGTAGTCTTGGACAAATCTCCTTGCAGAGGTACAGGCTCTCTTATTAAAGGAAGAAATAGAGGTCGTTGAGAATCAAAATTCTCAAGGTTTTTACAGTCACCTGTTCCACGTACCGAAGCCAGGCAGCTCATTCCAACCGGTAATAGACTTGATCTGGATAAACAAGTGGATTGTAGCTCCAAAGTTCTATATGGAAACCATTCAGTCAGTGCTTTCATGTCCTGGTACATCCGGCATTCAGAAAGTACCTGCATTTTGCCGTGCAAGGAGAGGTTTATCATTTCAGAACAATTTGCTTTGGTCTGAACGTGGCTCCTGGGGCTTTCACTCGAATAATGAACTTGGTAATGTCATACTTCCATGCTCATTCGTCTGTGGTAAAGTCGGCTTACTTGGATGACATTCTTCAGAGATATATCAATAGAATTATTCTTCAGAACAATGTTCAGAGTCTGCTTCAATTGTTCCAATGTCTCGGTTTCATAGTAAACGAGAAAAAGTCGGATGTAGCTCTGTCCAAGTCGTTTATTCACTTGGGAATGAGCTTCGAGACTCACAACAATCTGGTTCATCTGCCATTACCCAGAGCAAAATTAGTCAGTTGTTATGCTCGCTTTTGTCTAAACTCTCCCGCAGTAACAGTGAGGGATTTTATGCGACTGATGGAGTTGTGTGGAGCAGCTTCGAACCTTATTCCAATGGGCCACCTGCGCACGGTCCCCTCCATATATTCTTTTCTCAGAACTGGAGTGTGAGGATGCATTCGCTCGAAACCAGTATTGTTTTAACGGACCTTGTAAAACAAAAGGTTCAGATTTGGGCGGATCTTCAATGGTTGACTCCAGGAGTTCCACTTCAACTGCCGGATCTGGCTTTCACGATTATGACGGATGTGAGTCAGATGGACTGGGGCAGGTCTCTAAGTCCCACAGATTTGAAGTGTCAGGGTCTTTGGGACTCTCGGTTCCTAGAGAAGCACATAAACATCAAGGAGATGATATCAATCTGGCTAGCACTACAACATTGGATTCGTCAAATAGTGAACGTCCATGTTCAAATTCTGTCGGACAACTTAACAGAAGTAGCTTACCTCAGGAACCAAGGTGGCACTCATTCGATTCCGGTATGCGAATTAAACGGAGAAGATTCTCCTATTCGTTCTGAATCATCATGTTCATCTCTCAGTCCGTCATATACCGGGTCATCTGAATGTACTAGCAGACTCGCTCTCTCAGAAAGGTCGCCTGTTACCATCGGAGTGGACTCTCAACAAGCGAATATTCAGTCAGATCTGCTACTAGTGGGATCGTCCCATGATAGATCTTTTTGCAACGCACCTAATCAATCAGTTACCGATGTTCGTGTCACCATGTCCAGATCATTGAGCATACGCAGTAGATGCTCTATCGATCTCATGGGATGGAATGCTAGTAGCACCTCTATCATCACAGAAACCTTGGATCAATCTTCTCAGGTGTCTGTTATGGGACATTCCCTGGAAGCTTCCTCCTCGAAGGGATATATATCAGGGGCAGTCACGTGCACTGCATCACAAACCGGAAGGTCTCAAACTTCAAGTATTTCCATTGTGCGGTCCTTCTTGCACGAAAAACATTTTATAGGACGAGCAGTGGACACAATTTCTAACTGTAGGAGGGCCTCCTCTACGTTGAATTATGCAGCAAAGTGGAGGGTTTTCTTCCATTGGTGTACAGATCAGTTGGTAGACATCTATGATCCGTCCATTCCACAGATTGCCAATTTCCTGGTCTACCTGTTTGACGTACTCAAACTGCAGCCCGTCACTATTAAGGGCTATAGGTCTATGTTATCACACACTCACGCTCATCATGATAACTTAGCTATTGGATCAGATACTTCTTTATCCAAGCTAGTTAGAAATTTCTCTATTAATAGACCTAGAACCCTCAGATTAATTCCCAAGTGGAATTTGGCTTGGGTTCTGTTGAAGCTTCAAGAAGCTCCTTTTGAGCCGTTAGACAATGTAGAGTTCAAATTCATGACCTATAAAATGACTTTTCTCTTAGCCTTTGCATCTGCCAGAAGAGTTAGTGAACTTAATGCATTATCTGTTCATGATTCCCATTAACATAGTGTGGAAAATACCATTACCCTCACTATGGAAGTGGGATTCTTGTCTAAGAATCAGATTCCGGATAAGCGGCCAGAGCCTATTGTCATTAAGGCTTTACCTTTGCTGCGTCCAGTTAAAGCAATGCGCATTTATAAACGTCGATCAGATTTTATTAGAAAGGGAAGAAAAAGATTCTTGCTTTCTCTGATTCCTAACAGAAAAGATATATCTGTTCATTCTATCGCTAGATGGACTCAGCTGGCAATACGTGTTGCCTATGAAAGTCTATCTTCGGATCAATGTTCTGTCAAGATTTCAGCACACAAGGTTAGAGCACTGTCCACTTCTTGGGCTTATTCTAACAGTATAGCCATTACTGATCTTATGAAGGCTGCATACTGGACACAGCCCTCTTCATTTACCAAGTTTTACCATAGAAATTTAGAGTCCATCTCCGGTGACCTTAGATCTTTGGGTCCTCTTTCTGTTGCTCAGAATGTCGTCCATTAATATTACATCTACAAGGTCTTTAGGCAGTCTGCTCGAGCACTGACGCTGTTCCGCACTATCCTCTCATTCTGAGGAATTTTACCTCAGAACAAGGGAAGGGGGGGAGGGGGGGGTGTTTCCCTTATGTTATCTAGCTTTATAGTGAAAAAGCAAGGGAATACCTCTTCCAGTGACAGTAGTCCAGCATCGGGGCTGGGTGGTTTTAATGTGTATCTCAGTGTGAAGCAATAACTATGTTTCATTTATGTACTTGTTTTTAAAGTGTAGCTCACTGTGAAGCATTTGTATAAGTTACATGTCATACACGCGTTAATATACAATCCTCAGACACTTTTAAATGAGCATACAAAGTCTCATTCTCTGGACTAGCTCTATATTCTGGACTACCTTTATATACTCTCCCAAAAAAGAAAGTGTGCATGCTAAAAAATAACACTAAAAAAAGATATATATCATTTTCATTCATGGAAATTTTATTCAATCAGAGATGAATCAATTTGTGATCAACACGAGAAATTTCATTACGCTACGACGAATACTCTTGGTGCCATGGAGAGTCAAAGACACTAAGGGTCAAACACAAAAGTCACACACTCAATATCTGGTATGACCTCCGTCTGCATCGACTACTGCTGTGCATCTATGCCTCATGGAAGCGAACAAGTTAGCATGGAAGTGTTGTGGGATGTTGTTCCATATTCTGATAAGTTGTCTTTGGAGTTCCACAAGCGTTGATTGTGCATGGGGAAGCCGGCGTAGCTGACGTTTCATTTCGTCCCATACGTGCTCAATGGATGAGATATCGGGCGAATTTGCGGGGCAGGGAAGAACATCCACTTGTTGTTGTTGCAGATACTGTTGAACAACACGAGCTGCGTGGGGTCGGGCGTTGTCCTGCTGTAGAATGACGCAGGGGCCGTGACGTTGCAGAAATGGGACAACAACAGGTGTAAGCACTTCATCACGATATCTGGCTGCATTGAGATTGCCATCAATAATGACCAGCTCAGTTCTGTTACGGGCAGTGATGCCACCCCACACCATGAGAGACCCTCCCCCATAACGGTTTCGCTTCACGACACATGGATCTACGTAGCATTCGTTTTGACGTCTGTACACTCTCTGGCGGCCATCTGATGATGAAAGATGGAAACGACATTCATCTGTGAATAAAACACGTCGCCACCAGTGTAAGGGATGCCTGAGATGTTGTCTACACCACTGCAGTCGAGCACGACGATGACGTAACGTCAAAATCGGACGAATTGCAGGTCTTGAGGACGTAAGCAGTATTCTCTCAGCCGGTTGATTACTGTTTGAGGATGTATCCGTCTCAGGTTAGGGATGTTCCTGGCTGTCGTCGTTGCCGTTTGTTGCTGGTTCCGGGGATGGACGACACGGATATACCGATCTTGTGCAGGGGTGGTAACTCGGGGTCTCCCGGAGCGGGGTCAGTCTCGAACGTCATCATGTTGTGCATGTCGATGGACTAGCCTGTCTACAATGTTACGGTGGCAGTTCAAATGCTGGGCAACCTCTCTGTGTGTTCTGCCATCTCTAATCATACCCAGGGTAAGGAGACGTTGATTCATTGTCAATCTTGGCATGCTAATGTGGAGTCGTTTTAACAGCAGCACAAGTTTGAATGTGAATGATAGGAAGGCCTTACTTTAGTGTTTAAATACCCAAGGATTCACACTGCTGCATGAATTTTCAGACTCTCCACGTGCAAAACATGCCTTTTCACAAACGTGCAGCACGTCATTTAACCTTTAATGCAGTTTTAACGGAGAAAGCTGTTTTTGTGTTCAATATAACTTATTCATGAACAGGTTAACACTCTTTACACCTACGAAATTATTTTTTTGGAGTTTGATCAATTTCTGCAATGCACACTTTCTTTTTTGGGCGAGTATATATTGGTTTCCTTCACCGAATTAGCATAACGGGTTATGCTGGGGCATTAAATGGAGAAATTATGTAATTCTCAGTTACATTGTTGGTGTTATGCCATTCTCTTTTCTTGTAAAAGAGAAGACATATGTTATTCCTCTGTCTTCTATTCTCCTGTAGGAGCTATCCTTTATCAAAGTAATTGAGAGATTGGATTTTCCTTCAAGTCCTTTTTACGCTTCAGCTAGTCTGGGCCATTGGTTGTGGTATGACAATATGATAAATTTTATGTAATTTGTATATTTTTTATACTTACCAATGGCCTAGACGGGGATGGCCCTCTCATGAGTGGGTACTCATACCTCCCCACTGATTACAACATTTAGCAGGGACTGTAGAAAGAATGATGGTTGGCGCCAATTTCGGTACCTTCCTGGATACTGTGCATGCGTAGATATCAAAAGTATGGAGGGCTAGATACGACTTATTTTTTTCAGTTTTGTATGCAAATTTTTGGGATTGGGGGACAAAATTTGTGTTTGGCCCTGAATTAAATTGAGTTAGCACCAGCTAGTCTAGGCCATTGGTATGTTTAAAAAACACACAAATTACTTAAAATTTATCATTTCCTGAACCGATGGTCTGATGTGAACCAAATTTGGTATGTGGTATTAGTGGTTCATAAGTACTTGACTTATGAAAAAAAAAAGATTTTCCTGTGTCCCCATGGGAACCACAGGAGCTAAAAATAGAAATATTTTCAAACACCCATATTTCCCAAACCACACGGAACAAATAACTGTTATTTGGTATGACGTATCCTTAGGACCAGGAGAATTGAATGATAAAAAAAAATTTCCATTGGTTGTGTCAGGGTGTTTTGTATTGGGTATCGAAAAAATGCTGAGTCATCATATTTGAAAAAAATAACCAAAAGATTTCTCCAGAACCAATTATTAGATTCTTATGATATTCGGTATACCGCATCATTTGGGGGGGGGGGGGGGGGGGGGGGGGGGGGGGGGGGAGGGGGGGGCAGATACAAGTTTGTTGAAATGAAGCCCCTTGGTTCGTATTTGGGTTCAATAAGGGCAATATGGGGAATAATCTTTAAAAATCTTCTTATTCAGAACCTCCAGTCTGAATCTTTTAATGTTTGGCATACATTATTGTTATGAGGGTCAGGTTCAAGATTGTTCAAATTAAGTCCCTCGTTTATTTTTGGGGAATTTTAACTTAGTTCAATATGGGGAATAATCTTTAAAAATCTTCTTCTTCAGATCCACCAGTCAGAATGCTTTCATATTTGGTATACAACATCTCTAGTGTGTGTGTGTGGTGGTGTGGGGGGGGGGGGGGGGGGGGAGTGTCAGATTCAAGTTTGTTCAAATTGTGTTCCTGGGTTCATATTTAGGCTCTCTATGGTAGCCCAAATTTTAACTTGCAATATGAGGAAATTTCTTTAAAAATCTTCTTCATGTCCATCAGTCAGAATGCTTTCATATTTGGTATACAACATCTTGGGGGGGGGGGGGGGGGGGGGGCAGATTCAAGTTTGTTCAAATCAGGTCCCTTGGTTCATATTTGGGCTTTATTTGGAAGTTCGAATTTAAACTTAGTGCGATGTGAGGAAATTTATTTAAAAATCTTCTTCTTCAGATTCACCAGTCAGAATTCTTTCATATTTGGTATACAACAACATCTCTTGAGAGGTCAAATTCAAGTTTGTTCAGATCGGGTCGCTGGGTTAATATTTGGGGTCCCTATCATGGTAGCCAGATCCATCAGTCAGAATCCTTTCATATTTTTGGTATACAACATCTCTAGTTCACTGGTCAGAGCTCTTAGTCTGATTTTAACAAAATTTGATATGCAGCATGAGTTGGAAACAGATATTTGATTTATATGAAAAAAATTAATTCTAGTTATCGTGGGACTCAATTGTGCTCAAAATAGAAACATAATTTCAAGTTAATTTTATAAGGAGCCATGTAGCTAAAGAATTAGAATTTTTTTATTAACTGGTAGAGTGCTAAATTTTATTTAGCCACCAAACTTTTTTCACATGTCTTTGCCTTGTTACAATTTATAGGAGAGTGCCCACAGGCACTCTCCTATAAATTGTAACAAGGCAAATCTTAACAGACTAAATAATATCACATCAAAGATAACATGATGCACAGCCACTGAATTTGAAGCCTTTAACCCTTTACCTAACATGAAAAGCAGAAGACACTTGTAAAAAAAATTCTTGAATAACTAATTGTTTTCAATTTTTGTCTCAAAAACATAGGTTATGACACCTCATTGGAACGAGCTCGTTCCAATGAGGTGTCATAACCTATGTTTTTGAGACAAAAAATGAAAAAAATAATGAAAATTAATTGGCGATTTTTCAGAATAGCGCTGGCCGGTTTTGGCCATTACGTTGGGTAAAGGGTTAAGTTGCAGTACCTGCACTTCAGAATAAAGCCCAAATATGGGCTTTCAGCACTCTACCAGTTAAGTACCCTTTTGCAATGTGTAACTAAGATTAATCTACATAGGTTGTCAGGACCTCCATAGGGGAGCTCTACTTTTTACATTATGATTAACTGAAGAAAAGTTGTGATGCTTGGGCTGTTTTAGTCACTCCTGACTCAGGAGTGACTAAAACAGCCCAAGCATCACAACTCCTGAGGGGCTCAAGGATTGACACTGGATCTTATGGAGATTGATTGCTTGATGTAGATTCATTTTTGGCCTCTGTTCATATCGAGTTCTGTTCAAGGTGGGCATTTCAGGCCCTGTGGGGCCTCTAATTTTTCTTTCAATGCTAAAGCATTAAGTAACAACCAATTAATTAGAAGTAGACAATCTCAGAACCTTTTCAGTAATTTTTTTGGCTGAAATTTCTATCATCAGAATGAAGGGAACGATTTGAACCAATATGTGGTATTATTGAGTCATAAGTATTTGATTCATGCAAAAAATAGTTTATCGCACCTCCGTGGGAATCAAAGTAGCTAAAAATGGAAAAATGTTCAAATGCCCATATTTTCAAAATTGCATGGAACAGAGAAATGTTGTGTGTTATGGAACATCGGTAGAATCAGTAGAATCAAATGGGGAGAAAAAAAATTGCATCAGATGTGTTACAGGATACGATTTTGGAAAATTGACTTAGTGCGGAATTAGCATTTTACAAAATTGAAAAAACTTCACCAGAACCACCCATCAAGATCTTTTGATATTTAGTATCCAACATCCTTAGTGGTCTCAGATTCAAGATTGTTCAAATCAAGTCCCTTGTTCATATCTGGGTTCCAGTGGGACTCCGAAATGTATACTGATTCAGTCTGAGGAATTCTCTTTCATGGGCAGTGGAGCCAGGGGGCACAGGGGGCATGTGCCCCCTCCCCCCCCCCCCCAACTGTTTTCACCAATTATAGAATCCCGAACAACATTTTCAGACATAACATACACATCCCCTATGGTCACTACACATCACCTATACATATATGACCACATTGATTTTCAAGATTTTATTGAATACAAATAGAAAGCTCCAAATGGAGCGTAATATTTCAAAGGACGGTTTCTAAGTCATGATTATCCATTTGAACCAGAGCGGGCACTTTTCTAGCTCATGAACATGTTCCAGCCCATGAAAATATGATAGCTGATAAGTGAATGTGTGGGGTAGACCAATCAATATTTTCAACGTGCAGCCCTGAGGCTGCACGGTGAAAATATTAATTGGTCTGCCCTCAAATAATGAATATGGCCTCTTCCAATTGCTGCCATTGAATTGATATGGAAGATACCACCAGGGTTCTAAGGGTTAAGTAAAAACAAAACAAAATAAATACGCTCAGGTTAGTGTCTTAAACAGAGTGGGTTCAAGGGTGAGGGGTAGTGTATATAAATTTAAATATTTTATATGAATACACCGCCCCACCATGATTGAACTCCTCCCCTCCCCCCTCAAGAAAAATCATTTTCCATCCTACACTCCTGCAGTACCCAGAATGGTGTGACCCTCCCCCTCACATACACACATTTTTGGAGCTTCTGCCACCTCTGTTCTCTTTAAATATCTTCTTCAGTTCTACCACTCAGAATCTTTTGATATTTGTTATACTGCATCGTTATGGGGTAAGTACAAATGTTTGTTCAAATCAAGTCCCTGGGTTCATATTTTGGCTCCCTTTGGGAAGCTGTACAGCATCATTAGAAGTGTCAAGAGACAGGTTTGTCCAAATAGGGGCCCTTGGTTCATATTCGGTTCTCTGAGGGAGCCCAAATTTTACCTTGATGCTTTATGAGGAACTCTCTTTAACCCTTTACCTAACGAATCGGCCACATCCGCCTGCGTAATATGCAAATTCAGCAGCTGAAAAAATACTATTTTTCAAAATATTTCAACAAAACCATATCATGTGACCCCTCTTTGGAACGAGCTTGTCGAGCTCGTTCCAATGAGGGGTGACATGATATGGTTTTGTTGAAAGTTTTTGAAAATTTTAAATAATGATATTTAAAATAATAAATTTGGATATTGTCTGCGTTGGGTAAAGGGTTAAAAGCCTTCATCTTCTGGCCAGTCAGAATGTACTGTAATTTTGTATCCAGCATCCTGAATCAGATTCAAGTTTCTTCAAATCAAATCCCTGGATTCATAGTCCTGGTCCCTGATTTTAACTTACGATAATTAAACTTTTTTTCTGTTCATGCATTTTCAGGCAAAATGATTGGCTAAAGTATTTTTTTTTTTTTTTCCATAACCCATTGAATAGAAAAACATGCATTTAGGCCCACCCTAAACAACGCCCCCAATGTCTGTCTTAACCCTTTACCCAATGCAGACGATATCAAAATTTAGTATTTTAATTACTATTTTTTAAACATTTTCCAAAAATTTCAACAAAACCATATCATGTGACCCTCATTGGAACGAGCTCGATGAGCTCATTGCAATGAGGGGGCACATGATATGGTTTTGTTGAAATATTTTGAAACATTTATTTCTTTCAACTGCTGAATTTGAAAATTACGCAGGCAGATGCTGGCGATTCGTTAGGTAAAGGGTTAAAGATTACGTTGCACAGGCTGAATGGAAAAGAGACCTGCACACTCATATTGTTTCAACATGAAAAGTAATTAATATTTATCTCATCATATTAAAAAGACTTTAAAAATAAAATTTAAGAAAGAATGAAATCTTTATCATGCTTTTTATTTCATGTTCAATTTGTTTATATGCAATAGATGATTGTCTGTGTTCATCGTTTTACCCAAATCAAATGTAAACAATGGCCGCTCCAAATAAACCACAAACGAAACTCACGCCAACAAAACTTTCCAATTACCAAATAGCCTGAATGAACTCTTTCTGAGACAAAGTTCAACCAACTTCATGTCATCTGGGTTTATATCAAACTCCACATTAACAAACTGTGTTTTCAGTTTCTCAGGAAATGGTCAGAATCGGAATTAAATTTAAACTCAGTGTTGCTTTGAATGACAGCACAACCCCCCCCCCCCCTCCCCTTGTCAAGTTTCAAAGGAGATTGAAGTTTTGCTGGGGCGTGACCTATGACATTCATTTTAACTTACGCAATTCATTGGTCAATAAAATTTTTTAATGTTTTAATGACACAAGAACATGTTTCAGTGAAATGTATCATCATTTCAAACATAATTTTAGAAAACTATGCCTTTTTATTCAGTTATCACTAGGAAGCAATTTTAGCATGATGCGACCTGGTTTCTATTTTAACTCCACTATGTAGAGAGTGTTTAAATTTATTGCCCCTCAAGTTTAATTATAAGGAATGATCGTTTGTTTCTGTCTATTTACCCCAAAAAACAAACTCCAAACATAGTGTAAATGGGCTATGCTCAAATTCAGTGAAAGTGCTTCACATTATCTTTGAAGTGCAGTTATTTAGTCTGTAAGGATTTGTCTTGTTACAGTTTATCTATGTGTCGATAGACACTCTCCCTAAGTATGTGCCCTTAGACACCAATAAATAAATAAATAAATAAATAAATAAATAAATAAATAAATAAACACTCGCCCATAAATTGTAACAAGGCAAAGACATGTGAACAAATTTTGATGACTAAAATTTATTTAGTACTCTACTAAATAAAATTTGGAATACAACCTTGTTGGGGAAAGAGGGGGTGGGGGGGGGGGGGATTCAGGTTTGTTGAAATCAACTCCCTGGATTCATCCTTAACTTAGTGCAATATAAGGAATATTCTTGAGTTGTCTTAGAATCCTTTAGCGTTAATGGAAATACTGGATATCTAGGCATAATATCTGGGATAGCATCTGAATACTAGAAAAATGAATGATATGCAGGTTTGCTCAAATTTGAAGTCCTGGGTTCATATTTATGTGCGTTCTGGTGTTTAAAATCTTGTTACTTCACATGACAGCCGACATCCTGTTTTTGCACCTTTTTCTGGGAAATTCTTGGCTGCCTATAAAGGCAGTCAAGACTTGCCCTGAAACAACTGCCAGAGCACTTTAAACTTACTCAGAGGCTCTCTGTTCTGTTGCAGCACAAAAGTGAACAGAGTTGGAACTATGCGCAGAATGGTTGATACATATTTTGAGGTACCAATAAAGCCCTGAGAAGCCAAAAAATAGCATTTCAGACTGTCATTGTTGCTCTAAAGTTCTTCAGCAGTGGGGCTTCAGTGGGGCAAAATAGGCAATCTGTGGTGTAACCAAATTTTTCCAGTCTAAAGGCCTGATTGCAGGCAGATGGCAAGGCTGGGTGATGGGTGAGGGGCTTTGCCGTTCAGCATGCAGTGGTGGCACTAGAAGTTCCCCACTGTGAGGGCTAGGATATTCCCCAACAAGCACACAATAAAGGATGCGCACTAAACCCCTGTGATGGGGGTGTGCCCCCTCCCTCAGCCCCACTCATGTCAACATGGCCCTTTAATTGTCAGTTGTATCCTTTCCATTTCCTTTTGAACTGAGTAGCTGTGGTCAGTTCCTACTGTCCATGGTTGAACATGTATATTCAAGTATAAACTTGGTACAGACAGGCAAATATTTAAATAAATTTGCAGTAACTTGCATGAGTAAGAGTGTAGTCTTAAGATGACAATGTGTCAGGAAAAGAAAAAAAATTGAAGCCAGTAGTAAACCATTATTGTTTTAATCAGTTAGAAGTATCTAGTTAATATTGAACTGTTTAGCTCTTGCAAATGAAATAATTAACTGGATATATTTCATCAGTTGTAAATGCTAAAGATTGCTATGTGATAATCTAAACATTTATTGATGAGCTTGGCAATTTAAAACATGATGCAGTAACAATAATAATAACACTGACTGGCTTCCGATTTCTCGTGGTTCTTGGGTGAGAAGGCCTTGATTAGCCCTGTTCTTCCAAAAGGCCTCCCTATCCTCACGCCTCTTCTCTCCTCTCAACAATCGGGGACAAACTTCTTTATGACACCCATACCCCATTCTTTCCAATGCTCTGAAAAACATACTAACCCTCTTCTTTCTATCACCCAATACCCACATGTCCATTCTCCCATCCCACTTCCCCATTATACTCCCAGTGAATCTTATTCTGTTAGACTGGTATTTTTAACACTCTAACAGAAAGTCTTCCAGGTTCTCCACTACACCTAAATTACACATTTGACACTCCTTTTCACTGTCTTTCCCAATTTTCCCCCAAGCTCGAACAACTGTGGCCTCATCTTGAACAGCAATGACACCCCAATGGTGCCATCAAGGTACTCTTCAAAACCTGGCTTCTCTTTATCACTCAGGCCACCCAAGACCTCTTTGCTTTGACACCCTCTTGCCAAGTCATGCTACAATCTGCCATGACTCTTTCTCTGATGATTTTTTAGCTATACTTGACAAAGTCAAGCTGAGCTATTGCCATCACTTCTCGTCCGTTGGAGTACGTACGTACATACGTCTGTACGGGAAGGCGGGCGTACATACACAATTTCCTTTGGCACACCCTATAGGGCACATTTATCATCAGATTGCTTTGAAACATTGTATGCCTGTTTGGGTTGACCTCTAGATGGGAGCTATCAATTTTCTTCCATCAAAAAATGTTGCCGTTGGCAACAACCATTGTACTTGGTTTAGTCAGGCATCAATATATTCCTTTGGCACACCCTACAGGGCACATTTATGATCAGATCGGTTTGAAACTTGGTATGCTTGCTTATTTGGGGTTACATCTAGATGGGAGCTATCAATTTTCTTCGATTTCCGTCCAAAAATGTTGCCGCTGGCAACGTCCTTCGAAGAACTTAGTACAGTTATGCATCAATATTTCCCTTTGGCACACCCTGCAGTGCACATTTTTGACCATATCACTTTGAAACTTGGTATGCTTGTTTGGGGTGACCTCTAGATGGGAGCTATCGATTTTCTTCCATTTCCGTCAAAAAATGTTGCCGCTGGCAACATTCTTAGTTAAGTCAGACCTCAATATTTCACTTTGGCACACCATACAGGGCACATTTATGATCAGATTGCTTTGAAACCTGGCATGCTTGTTTGGGGTGACCTCTAGATGGGAGCTATTGATGTTCTTCCATTTCCATCAAAAAATCTTGTCGCTGTCAACGACCTTTGAACTTAGTTTAATCAGGCATCAATATATTCTTTTGGCACACCATACATGGCACATTTATGATCAAATTGGTTTGAAATTTGGTATGCTTATTTAGGGTAACCTCTAGGTGGGAGCTATCAATTTTCTTCAATTTCTGTCAAAAAATGTTGCCGTTGGCAATGACCTTCAATGAACTTAGTGCAGTTATGCATCAATATATCCCTTTGGCACACCCTGCAGTGCACATTTTTTACCAGATCGCTTTGAAACTTGGTGTGCTTGTTTGGGGTGACCTCTAGATGGGAGCTATCAGTTTTTTTCTATTTCTGTCAAAAAATATTGCAGCTGGCAACAACCTTTGAACTTAGTTAGTCAGACCTCAATATTTCCCTTTGGCACACCCTACTGGGAACATTTATGATCGGATTGCATTGAAACCTGGTATGCTTGTTTGGGGTGACCTCCAGAGGGGAGCTATCGATTTTCTTCAATGACCTTTGAACTTAGTTAATTCAGGCATCAAAATATTCCTTTGGCATGCTCTACAGGGCACCTTTATGATCAGATAGGTTTGAAACTTGCTATGCTTATTTGGGGTTTTACCGCTAGATGGGTGCTTTTGATTTTCTTCGATTTCCATCAGAAAATGTTGCTGCTGGCAATAGACTTTGATGACCCTAGTGTAGTTATGTATCAATATTTCCCTTTGGCACTCCCTGCAGTGCACATTTATGATCAGATCGCTTTGAAACCTGGTGTGTCTGTTTGGGGTGACATATAAATGGGAGCTATTCTCACTCTTCTTTTAGTTAGACCTTAATATTTCCCTTTGGCACACCCTACAGGGAACATTTATGAACAGATTGCATTGAAGCCTTGTCTGCTTGTTTGGGGTGACCTCTAGATAGGAGCTATTTATTAGCTCACCTGACTGAAAGTCAGGGTGAGCTTTTCTGATCACTTTTCGTCCGTCGTCCGGCGTCCGGCGTCCGTCGTCCGTCGTCCGGCGTGAAGGTGGTGTTTGGGTCTTTTTCTTCCAAACCACTGGCCGCATGTTAATGAAATTTCATGTGAGTAGGGGTTATATAGCGGCATTTTGATTTTTGGGCAAATTAGGTTTCGGCTCATATTGAGCAGAGGGGTGGGGCAAAAATGCTCCAATTCTTAAAAAATCTTCTTCTCAAGAACCAGCAATAGCAGAGACTTGATATTTGGTATGCAGCTTCCTTTTGAGGTGTAGACTCAAGTTTGTTCAAGAGAAGTTTGTAGGTCTATACTTGGCGATGTTATGGGAGGAGCAAAAATTTTGGCCCCACCCCAAATTTCTATTTTTTAAACCGAGAGGCCAATTTGAACCAAATTTTATGTGAGGGCTTATTGGGTCATAAGTACCTAATTTATGCAGAAATTTTTTTTCCTGTAGCCCCGTGGGAACCACAGGAGCTAAAAATAGAAAAAAATTAAAACGCCTATATCTCAAAAACTGCACGGCACTGAGAATTTTTATTTGGTGTGCAGCTTCCTTGGGACCAACAGAAAGGATTGGTAAAAAAAAATTGCCATCGGTTTTATCATAGGGTACAGTTTCGGGACTTTGAAAAAGTGCTGAGTCAGCACTTTTTAACACTGTAGGCAATGGGAAAAACATTAAAAAATCTTCTTCTCCAGATCCAGCAGAGAGAATCTTTTGATATTTGGTATGCAACATTGTAGGGTGGATCTGATTCAAGTTTGTTCAAATCGGCCCCCTGGGTTCATATTTGGGCTCAGTATAGGAGCCCGATTTCGAACTTAGTGCATTTCAGGCAAATTTCTTAAAAAATCTTCTTCTCCAGATCCAGCAGGCAGAATCTTTTGATATTTGGTATGCAACATTGTGGGGTGGATCTGATTCAAGTTTGCTCAAATCGGCTCCCTGGATTCATATTTGGGCTCACTATAAAAGCCCGAATTCGATCTTAGTGCATTTCAGGCAAATTTCTTAAAAAATCTTCTTCAGATCGAGCAGGCAGAATCTTTTGATATTTGGCATGCAACATTGTGGGGTGGATCTGATTCAAGTTTGTTCAAATCGGCCACCTGGGTTTATATTTGGGCTCAGTATAGAAGCTCGAATTCGAACTTAGTGCATTTCAGGCAAATTTCTTAAAAAATCTTCTTCTCCAGATCCAGCAGGCAGAATCTTTGGATATTTGGTATGCAACATTGTGGGGTGGATCTGATTCAAGTTTGTTCAAATCGGCCCCCTGGATTCATATTTGGGCTCACTATAGAAGCCCAAATTCGAACTTAGTGCATTTCAGGCAAATTTCTTTAAAAATCTTCTTCTCCAGATCCAGCAGGCAGAATCTTTTGTTATTTGTTATGCAACATTGTGGGGTGGATCTGATTCAAGTTTGTTCAAATTGGCCCCCTGGATTCATATTTGGGCTCACTATAGAAGCCCGAATTCGAAGTTAATGCATTTCAGGCAAATTTCTTTGAAAATCTTCTTTTCAAGATCCAGCAGGCAGAATCTTTTGATATTTGGTATGCACCATGCTTAGGGGGTGAGATTCAAGTTTGTTCAAGCCAAGTCCCTTGGTCCATATCTGGGCTCACTGTGGGAGCTTGAATTGTAACTTAGTTCAAAATGAGGAATTTTCTTTAAAAATCTTCTCAAGATCCAGCAGGCAGAATCTTTTGATATTTGGTATGCACCATGCTTAGGGAGTGAGATTCAACTTTGTTCAAGCCAAGTCCCTAGGTCCATATTTGGACTCACTGTGGGAGCCCGAATTATAACTTAGTTCAATATGAGGAATCTTCTTTAAAAATCTTCTATTTTTTTTTTAGATCCACTGGTCAGAATCTTTGGATATTTGGTATAAGCTTTTCTTAGGAGGATCAGATGCAACTTGTTGAAATCAATTCTCTGGGTTGATATTTAGGCTACCATGTCAGGTGAGCGCCCTCAGGCCCCTTGGGGCCTCTTGTTTTCTTCCTTGCCCATCAAAAAACGTTGCCATTGGCAACAACCTTTGGTGAACTTGATGCAGTTGTGCATCAATATTTCCTTTGGCACACCCTGCAGGGCACATTTATGATTGAATCATTTGGAAACTTGATGTGCTTGTTTGGGGTGACCTCTAGGTTAGAGCTATCGATTTTCTACCATTTCCATCAAAAATAGTTGCCATTGGCAACGACCTTTGATGAACTTAGTAAAAACTAAGTGCAGATATGCATCATTATTTCCCTTTGACACACCCTGCAGGGCACATTTATGATTGGATCGCTTGGAAACTTGGTGTGCTTGTGTGAGGTGATATCTATATGGGAGCTATCGATTTTCTTTGAAAAATGTTGCCGCCAACCTTAGAACTTAGTTTAGTGAGACCCCAATATTTCCCCTTGACATATCCTTCAGGGCACATTTGTGATCGGATCACTTTGAAACTTGGTATGTGTGTTTGGGGTGACCTCTAGATATGAGCTATTGATTTTTTTTCATTTCCATAAAAAATTATTGTTGTTATCACCAGCCTTTGAACTTACTGCATTTGTGCATCAGCTTATCCCTTTTGCACTCTTTGAAGGGTATATTTATGAATTTCCATAAAAAGGAAAACAAACCCATTGCCATAAGCAATGACCTTCAGACTAAGAGCATTTGTGCAATAACATCTTCCATTGGCATGCCTCGGAGGGCACATTCATTATTATCAGGTTGTTTGAAACTTTGTTTGCTTATGCAGGGTGACAGAGATAGGAGCTATTGATTTTCTTTTCATTTCCATCAAAGACTGTTGCTGTTAGCAACAATCTTTGAATTTATTGCATTTGTGCATCAACATTCTTCTTTGAATGGCCTACAGGCCACATTTATCTTAGGATTGTTTTTGAACTGGGTGGTCTCATGAGGCGGGATCTCTAGATAAGAGCTATTGATTAGCATTCATTTCTGTGAAAAACATTGCTGCTTACAATAACCTCTGAACTTTGTGTATCAATATTCTTCCTTTAGCCAGCCTTAAGTTTACATTTAAAAATGCATGGATTACTCTGATGTTGTGCACACACAATGCTGTTATGTTTAAATTTCACCAAATAACATTGGTACCAATGATCTTCAATTTTGCCATTTCACTTACTAAGTTCAAGTTTGTCAAGTTGAGCTACAGTGTCATTGACACTTTCATTTATCTTGGGTTGTCCCCACTTCTAAATCAGAGATTACCATTGAATAGTTCTCTTTCAACTCCCTCACTTGGACCATCCACCCTATCTTTGTATTTGAATTCCAAATATTTTAGAACATTAGTTTGCACCATCGGCTGTCAGCGAGATTTACCAAATATTTTTTTAAAAAAAAAGACAATCCCAAAATATAGTGGATTTTCACCCCAAAGCCACTGGATGGCACCATCAGATAATAAATTTCCAATTTGTTTTCATTTGGGAAGCCCCATACCCACCCCCCCCCACCCCCACCCCCCACCCCCAACCCCCAGCATGAATTTTTACACACTGCAGAAATCTTCGACAACTATATGTGGACGTGACCCATTGAATGAACATGAGTCATTTCCCCTCACTTAAACTGGCAAAGTGCGAAATTATTTTTGGTTGTCAAAATTTGTTTACATGTGAATTTCGGAATATGCCAGTGACATAAAAATCCTTACCCCGCCACTTATCAACAGATCCATGTGCCCCACACCTTGATATGAATACCTGGCTACACACCTGAAATATTCCGCTATCACTAGAAGTGGCCTGCTAAGGTCCCACAAAGTAGATCTTCTGTTTCTCAAGCCATGTTTTGGTAAAATTGCATGTGGGCAATTATATTTGTTATTGTCTCCCCCTCCCCCCCCCAAAAAAAAAGATTTTTCAGGGGACTATTAAAATAGCTGGTGTCTGTCCATCCATCCGTGTGTCCATGTGCCTGCATGTGCGACTGTCCAACTTTGGTTTCCTGATGATAACTTTAGTTATATTTGGCCAAATCAAATGAAATTTGATATGTAGGTGTATCAACATAAAATACAGGTCAAGTTCGAATCAGGGTGCAGTTTGACAATTTTTGCCTGAGTTATGCCCCTTTTTTAGCTCAACTTCGGCGAAGCCAAATTTGAGCTTTTGTCATGGCCCGTCGTCTGTCTGTCCGTACATCAACAATTGGATACGGCTCGGGCTAGAGGCCGTATTTATGAACCGATCTTCAAGAAACTTCTTGGGTACCTTTGTTATGACTGGGGGACGAGAACGAGTGTTTTTGGGTGCGGTCCGAAATTCAAGATGGCTGCCAGCCGCCATTTTGTACCGACGATGCAGAAATCTGTTTTTTGTACAGCACTTCCATATGAAAGCTCTGATTTGAATAATTTTTTGTATGAATGTTTAGTACCATGAGATACATTACATATCATACAGGTTTTTTTCTCGTGCTTAAATTATGCAAATTAGACTAACTTTGATTTATTTAGTGTTACTTTCAGCACTGCCAGTGCAAATGCCAATACGGCTCGGGCTAGAGGCCGCATTTATGAACCGATCTTTACGAAACTTTTTGGGTACCTTTGTTATCACCGTGGGACGAGAACGAGTGTTTTTGGGACCGGTCCGAAATTCAAGATGGCCGCTGGCAGCCATTTTGTTCAAAATTAGGGGCAGTCAGATTTTTGCGCAGAACTTCTACATGAAATCTTTTTTGTATGAATGTTTAGTACCATGGGATACATCACATATAATACAGGTTTTTTTCTCGTGCAGAAATTATGCAAATTAGATGAACTTTGATTTTTTCAATGCAACTTACACACAATAAGTACACATGTCAATACGGCTCGGGCTAGAGGCTGTATTTATCAACCGTTCTTCACGAAACTTCTTGGGTACCTCTGTTATCACCTTAGGACGAGAACGAATGTTTCTGAGTGCGGTCCAAAATTCAAGATGGCTGCCAGTGGTCATTTTGTACCGAAATTAGGTCTAATCAGTTTTTTGTACATAACTTCTATACGGCTCAGGCTAGAGGCCGTATTTATGAACCGATCTTTACGAAACTCCTTGGGTACCTTTGTTATCACCGTGGGATGAGAACGAGTGTTTTGGGGTGTGGTCCGAAATTCAAGATGGCCACCAGCAGCCATTTTGTACCAAAATTAGTGCAATCAGTCTTTTGTACAGAACTTCTGTATGAAAGTTCTGATTTGAATAAATTTTTGTATGAATGTTTAGTAACATGGAATACATCACATATAGTACGGGTTTTTTTCTCGTTCAGAAATTATGCAAATTAGATGAACTTTGATTTATTTAGTGCTACTTATAAACTGAAAGTGCACATGTCAATACGGCTCGGGCAAGAGGCTGTATTTATCAACTGATCTTCACGAAACTTCTTGGGTACCTTTGTTATCACCTTGGGATGAGAATGAGTGTTTCTGAGTGCGGTCCAAAATTCAAGATGGCTGCCAGTGGCCATTTTGTACCGAAATTAGGTCCAATCATTTTTTTGTCACAACTTCTATACAGCTCGTATTTGTGAACTGATCTTCACGAAACTTCTTGGGTACCTTTGTTTTCACCTTGGGACAGGAATGAGTGTGTTTTGGGGTGCCTTGGTTATCACTGTGCTATGAGAACAAATATTTTGGGGTTGAGTCAGACCCACTCTGGGACTCAAAGATTTCCTTTCTAGTTTAGCATCAGACTGTCACCCACCTTTACAATACTTTACCTATGCATTTGTTACAGGCTACGGCTGGTATTTATGTACAGACCGTTACAATACTTTATATGTACCTTTGTTATCAGGTCATTACCTAAATGTTTGTCATTGCAGTGTCACATACTATACATGTACATGTCTTGACAAGTTGAGCTACAGTGTCATTGACACTTTCATTACTTCAAAAATTCATTTTTTTTTTGTTTCCCGATGATAACTTTAGTTGTAGTTGGCCAAATCAAATGAAATTTGGTATGTAGGTGTGTCAATGTAAAATGTAAAATACAGGTCTGCTTTGAATTAGGGTGCTTTTTGACTGTTTTCCCAGAGTTATGCCCCTTTTTCGACTTCAAAAATTCCTTTTTTGGGGGGGGGGGGCCTGATAACTTCAGTTATAGTTGGCCAAATCCAATGAAAATTGGTATGTAGGTGTATCAACATAAAATACAGGTCAAATTCGAATAAGGGTGTGGTCCAACAAGTTTTGCCAGAGTTATGCCCATTTTTCGACTTCGAAAAATTCAAGTTTTTTCAAATCTCGACTGCACACTTTTTTGGGGGGACGTGTGGGCGGGCAGCCTTTTATTTTTGTAATTATTTCTTTGCCATCAAAAAAGTTCATGTTCTTGGTTTGTTTTATGGTTTAGGCCTCATAATCTATAGAATAGGTGGCGTATTTCATCCCTTGAGTGCAAGAAGGCTTTGTAATGCTTTTTAGCTTTTGTTGCACTCAAGGGCCAAATTTATCAATTTTATTAACTTGGGTAAAATATCAGACATAAACCATTTAATTTTTATTTTTTTTTTAAGTTTGCATTGGTTATAAAAAGAGAGCATGTGGCAGCGAAAAGAACTATGCAGGAGGGTCTGAGAATCAGATTTTTTACTTTTTTAGGCCTTTTCAATGAATTCTTTTTGTCAGGATCTATTGAATTCATAACAGCCATGACTTGTTTTTATGTGACAATCAAGAAAGTATCCAGGAAGATAAGAGTTAAACCTCTCTAAACAAACACTAAAACTAACAGAGGACTAATTTTACACAGTACAAAGCATAAAAAAAATCATTTCTCAGTTTATTTTCTTACCTATAGCTTATCATCTTGCATTGACCAGAGTTTATCAGAGCAGCCAATATTAAACTTTCATTTCTTTCTTATAAAAAAACCCAAACTTGTCTCTTGCTTTAACCCTTTACCCAACGAATCGGCCACATCCTCCCGCGTAATATGAAAATTCAGCAGCTGAAAAAATATTATTTTTCAAAACATTTCAACAAAACCATATCATGTGACCCCTCGTTGGAACGAGCTCATCGAGCTCGTTCCAACGAGGGGTCACATGATATGGTTTTGTTGAAATTTTTTGAAAAATTGGAAAAAATGATATTTCAAATAATAAATTTTGATATCGTCTGCGTTGGGTAAAGGGTTAACCATCCCTGAAGAGCCGCTTTGAGTATGGTTCTGTTTGTGGCAAGGTTGGTAATTTATGTTCACCAGGTTATTCAAAGTATAAATTCTTGCAAAAACTTTTAAGAAGTTTTTTCAGACATATCCTGTTTGTCTGCATTTTGTCTTTTTTCTGAGAAAATATGGACAGAGACTGAAGAAGCACAGAATATATCCCATAGATATTTTTGTTTTAATCATGTCATGGCATGTGTTGTTGATATTCATGTCAGACATTTAAAGCATTGATGTTAGGGAAAAAGTCAACAGAAAAAATGAACCGCCATGATGATGTCAGAACGAGACAGTAAAAGGTGAGTGTTTCTTTTAACCCTTTACCAAACCTGAATAGCAGACAACACTTGACAAAGAACTTCTTCAATAACTACAGTTGAAACTAGAAGTCCTGTCATGAAATGCGCATAAATAGCACGTCGATCTGCGCGTTAATTTACGCGTTATGACCATAGTAAGGCTATCAAAATCTGTACATCTGGCCTGTGCACAAGCAATGTTTCAGCCAATGGACCTCCAGGTAACCCGGAGGTCCATTGGCAGAAACATTGCCTGTGTTTGCTACGAGTAACCAGGAGAACCTGATGTACTTTGGATGCCATTCGATATGGCAATTGCGCGCAATTCCTACGCACAATTAAGCATAGATAAGCGCACAGTTCGTGACAGGACTTCTAGTTTTAACTGTAAATGTTTTTATCTTTTGCCTCAAATACATCGCTTATGACCCCTCATTAGAACAAGCTCAGTGAGCTTGTTCCAATGAGGTGTCATAAGCTATGCTTTTGAGACAAAAAATTCAAAAATAATAAAATTTGAATGGCATGTGATGTTTTTTATGCCACCAAGAGATTATCTCGGGAGCATTATGTTTTCACCATGTCCGTCGTCCGTACGTTAACTTTTTGCATTCCATCAATTAACTAAAGTTCTACCAACCAGATATTTACCAAACTTCATATGTAGGTTAGGTATAATGAGTGGAAGAAGCCTATTTATTTTGATCATGATGTG
The DNA here is from genome assembly GCA_031216915.1 of Pictodentalium vernedei. Classification (NCBI taxonomy): domain Eukaryota; kingdom Metazoa; phylum Mollusca; class Scaphopoda; order Dentaliida; family Dentaliidae; genus Pictodentalium; species Pictodentalium vernedei. The sequence goes on along the minus strand of CM062289.1, from coordinate 385,742,804 downwards.
CCAAAGGTGAAGGTTGCAATGACCTCCAATGTTGAATACACTTGATATTGGTTTCCGCTCTATAACTAAAGTTCTACCAACCAGATCTTTACCAAACTTCATATGTGGGTTAGGTATGATGAGTGGAAGAAGCCTATTTATTTTGATCATGATGTGCCAAAGGTCAAGGTCACAGTGACCTCCAATGTTAAATACACTTGAAATTGGTTTCTGCTCTATAACTGAAGCTCTGCAAGATGGATCCTGGTTTTTAGCTTAACTTGACAAAGTCAGGATAAGCCATTGCCATTATGCGTGCTGAAATCTGTTAGTCTGTGAGTCTGTTCACATTTTCCTTTAGCACAGGCTACACCCCGTAGTTCTTGTCCGATCGTCACAAAATTTCATATGCAGGTTTGAAGTCATGTCTAGATGAGAACGTCCCCTTTTGGTCACAATCGGTCAACCATGATGGCTGCCTGAGCCGAAAACCTTTAGCACAGCCTACAGGTCGTATTTATGAAGGGATTTCATTGTAACTTGGTAGGATGCCTCAGTATAATATCTAGATGAGAATGTCCCCTTTTGGTTATGATCTGTGAACCGTGATGGCTGCCCAAGCCCAAAACCCAAAAGCTTTTAGCACTGTCTACAGGTCATATTTAATATGGAGGCCACATACATTAATTGTAAGGGCCACATTAACCCACCCCTCAATTCTTTAGTAGTCTACACCTCATATTATTTTTATGAAAACATAGCTTACAGAGAACAGAAATTAACATATTCCCAATTATCACAATTCTTGTCCTATTTCATAATCCTTTCATAAACATTGAACATTATCCTTTTTCATCAAACACAACACACAGACAAGTTAAGCTACAGTGTCATTGACACTTTCATTTTGTAATTCTATCCATGATATTGCAGGTTACGTTCGGTAAAGGGTTCAAATTTACCTAATGAATCAAACAAAAATGTCCATTTAGATTTTGTATTACATGTATTTTTTATCATTTAAATATTTCAAACCAAAGCCTATGATATCTTACTGGAAAGGGCCTATTAAGCTCATTCCAGTGAGGTATTTTTAAGCTACGGCTTGAAAGAAAAAAGGAACTCTTTTGAATTACAGTCATGTTTTGTTCAATGAATGCCAAAAAAATATTTACAGGGGCATTGAATTTATGTTAATTTGGTGAAGCCTCTTGTGACAACTTGAGTATTTAATGAATTATATCTTGTCTGACAAAGCCTGGCATAACCTTCTCTCACCCCACCACATTCTCAGTTCTGTTGAGGAGATCCGCCATCAGCATCATAGTAATGAAGCTTACAATGACACCGATCTGTATTCCCCACCCCTCTCGCAACACCAACCTACACACACAAAGTATCTACACATCCGACCAGCCTCTATGAGGTCATTCATCACACAATTTTGTTTTGGTGCCCTCATCTATTTAAGAATGGTGGAAAAACAAACACATCCAACCAGCCTCTATGAGGTCATTCATCACACAATTTTGTTTTGGTGCCCTGATCTATTCAAGAATGGTGGAAAAACAAGTTGTGGATTTGGAGAAAGGCATGCATTCTATTCAATGCATTTTACATGGAACTTCCATGATGGAAGTACCCATGACACTCTCTGATTATCTGTAATAAACTTGGAAACCCACCACAAATGGAGTTGGGGGTGGGTGGGGGTAGGGCTGCACGATATTCAAAACTGAACACCGGTATCGGTATTAAAAAAAATACCGCGGTATACCGGTATATCGAAAACTGTTCAGATATATGAACACATGTACCACAATCGAGACTCGAGGCAGCATGCCTTCATGACGCGGTTCGAAAAACCTTTACCTGATGCAGACGATATCAAAATTTATTATTTTAAAAATTAGTTTATCAGATTTTCTCCAAAGATTTCAACAAAACTATATCATGTCACCCCTCATTGGAACGATCTCAACGAGCTCGTTCCAATAAGGGGTTACATGATATAGTTTTGTTGAAATTTTTTAAATTTATTTTTTCAACTGCTGAATTTGTATTTTACGCGGCCACAAGCAGGCGATTCCTTGGATAAAGGGATAATATTATTCATTCAGGGCTACAGTTTTAAAACTCAAGACATCTTGAAAATTAAATTGTGGGTAAATAAATAATGACAATAAACCGATATTTTTGAAATTACACCGGTATTCAATCGATATTGGTTTGAATACCGGTATATATCTGTTTATCGATATACCATGCAGCCCTAAGTGGGGGGCATCTTTCAATTTAAAGTTCAATGCTCTTAGGACTGAGCCACTGGGACATTGCCACAGGAGTGGGAGTGTCTCATCCCATCATTCTTCAAATTTACAATAGTTAGAATTTCGAAGCCCTTGTGGAAAGTTTCCAGACATGACTAGAATTTGGCCAAAATAAAGAGTCTTTGGATTAAAAAGTAGTGAAAGTACTCCAAATATTGATTGAAAAATAGTAAAAATGCTTCCAAATATTGATTTGTCGTTGGAATTTGTATCTACAGACAACCTTAGTTGGATAATTTACTGTCAAGGGAGATATTGTGTGAGTGGAAACTCCACTCCAAAAATGTGTTTAGCTCATCTGAGCAAAGCTCAGTGGGAGCTTTACTGATCACTTCCTGTCCGTCGTCCGTCGTTAGCTTTACATTATCGACTTCTCCTCCTAAACACCTAGGCCAAATTGAACCAAATTTTATATGCATGGTTTGTATCATATGTCAATTCAATTTTGTTCAAATAAAGTTGCCACACTCCATATGGTGGGGTGGAGGAAAATGCTCCAAAATTCTAAAAAACTCTTCTCATGAACCAGTCGTACAATGACAATATTTGGTATGGGGCTTCCTTTTGAGGTGTAGAATCAAGATTGTTCAAACGAAGTTCGTGGAGCAATATTTGTCTCCGTAATGGGAGGGGCAAGAATTTTGGCCCCACCCAAAATTTCTGTTTTCTGAACCGATGGTCCGATTTGAACGGAATTTGGTATGTGGTATTCAGTAAAACACATCCATTAAACACTGTAGCATGCATTCATCGATGAGCTTTAGAGAGAATGCTAGGGGTGAATGGAGGAAACGGGTACCTAAGCCATTCACCCATGATCCTCCAGCAGTGTCATCGCTTACTTCGCATACCAAATACCAATACGATATCACAAACCAAACATATTTCAGGTCGTATAATATGGGCTGCATCCACTAAGCGGTAAACATATGCACCGCATCACTCGAGTAATATGGGCGAACCCCACTCTCTATAATTCACAGACGCATATAAAGCCTAAATCAAAGTTAATGGACCATCTATTTTACCAAGGTTGCCGATATGTTCTAACTCAACTATCGTATCACCAATGTGAGTCTGAATTGCGTACCTAACTATCTTCAGACCAATGCACTCTAATGTCAACAATGACTTATGAGTTGAAGATTTGAGCAATACATAACTAACATGTCGAATCACGGGCTGACAAACTATGTAAAACAGTACTTGGTAAAAAGTTGAAATAAATACCCACACTCATCGAGCCAAGAACGAGTCACTTCAGTGTACTGGGCAAAGGGTTAAAATTTATACCTACTCCCACTAAGCTTCTCACTGGCCACTTTAGCCAATTTGGCCGCACCCAAGAGCGCGTCTAACCCCAATAACGGGTAAAGAGAATCCTCATGTGCATTTGCTGACGCATTATTACCCTCGTGACCAGCAGCAATATTAATGAGAGCGCACGAACATCACAGGGGCGTGATTGGGACCACATGAAAAAAAGTGAAATCATGTTTGCATGGTGGAAAGGGTTCAAAATCAAGCTTTATATCCCCATATAATTGATATCCTGTAGAAATAAAGCTTTTGGCTGCATTTTATTTATTTAAATTTTGATATTCACCTTCGATGTTCACGTTCCAAATTTAAAGAAATACAAATATATAATTGGGCAAGAAAAAAACTGAAATCAGATAAAGAACTGAAAAATCACACCCCTGACATCAAAGTGCTTAAGCCTACAATCTCTCTACTTGCGCCAAAATACGCTACATTGTAGGGAGGAGCGGTATATTTAATCCTGCCACGCCCCCAATGTACGGGGGACAAGAGACATTCTACTTCATCCGTAACAACGCCAATTAATGCTATACTAGGATGGTCATATATTCTACACTCATGACCCTCTAATAATGCACAAACGTGTATTTGGTAGAACAACACCAAATAACATGTAAAAATGGATGATTCCAATCCATGTGCTGTTATTTTCGAACGAGTCATTCAACTGACAATCACTGATAAACGGTGCAAAACTGTTTTCATGTGTGTTTGTATTTTGACCAACTATTACATGGTTAGACACATTTGTGCATCGATTCCAAAGTCAGATAATAGTCATAATACAAAACTAATCCTGTACAGAGCACACCCACTATAATGTTCAATTACTAAGGTCAAGTACAGGGAGACAAGAAAGTCCAACACATCCAGTGGCGTATTGTTTTATCATATGCCTCCTTGGCGATTTCTCAATCTTCTAAACTAAAATATTGACCCTTTCCCTTTATGCTCCCCCACCGCCCCTCGTCCATCAATCTCTCGTGTTTTCATCCCATTCTTCCTTTAGTTTCTCAATGAGTCGTATTCGACAAGCCAAGTATTTGGGGCATTATATAAGGAAATGTTCCAGGATCTCCGTTTCTCCTAAACTGCACATTTGGCACCCTCTTTCATCGCCTTTTTTTTTATTTTCTCCCTCAGCTCCAGTGACTTTTATCTCACTTTGAACAGCAACGACCCCCCAAAATGATCCACTAACCCTTTACTGCAGACGACATTTGGAAAAAAAAACCCTCGTATAACTAAACTTTCATTTTTTGCTTCCAAAACACAGGTTATGACCCCTCGTTTGAACGAGCGCGAGGCGTCGTTCCAATGAGAGGCCATAACCTATGTTTTGGAAGCAAAAAATGAAAATATAAAAAAAATTGAATGCCGATTTTCTTGTATAGCGCTGGCTGGTTTTGACCGTTACGTTAGGTAAAGGGCTATGTGCTGCTCAAAAACACTTTGATCTTAGCCAAAACGCCGAGAAGCTGTTCAAAAAGCTGGTGCATTATTCTTTTATACCTAACTCCTGCTCGCCAATTTCTGTTACAATCCTCGAAACTCTCCCCTTGATAAAGCTGCTCCCTTTCTTAAGCCCCTCCTTCCTCCTGCCCATCATAGTTGGGTGGACAGTACAAAATATAAACACCCTCAAAATTAATACAATCCTCTGGTATTTTAATCACATTATCCATTCTGTTAATTGATTGCAGAATAAACTGTCTGACACCTTCATTCTCAGCTGATTTCTCTCACCGTCACCGACAACATTTCTCTGACGATTGAGAATTCATTCACACCTTTAAGAGGTTCCATGTTAATTGGATTTCAGTTTGACTCCAGTATTTACAAGGGGAGATAACTTTCCCAAGAGTCAATATCCATGGCGATAAAAGTTGAGGATGCCAGCCCAACGCAAGTGAGAAGGACAAACACACACAGCTTGGCTTAGAACCGTTTTAATAGGGGGTGAGACCCACTTGAATTTGTAACTAGCTGTGGGGTGGGTGTGTGCGGGGAAAGCTTCCCAGGTCTTCACTTTTCAGAATTTTGTGTCCCTACAATTTGAGCTCAGTAACCAAGGTAATAATAATGAGGGTTTCCTCCAGAGGGAAATAAATGTGTCCGATATGGGGCGGCCAAGGGTCGTCGGTACCACGGGCCGACCATGTTCGATCCGTGACTGAAAAATGTTGAATTCTGAGGTTCAAAAACCCCCATCTCTTTGCATCTGAGCGGATATTTTGAGGTTTTTCTTGTACTGATGACAGTCTTTCTTTTCACCGACACAGATGTTAGGACAAGCAATCTACAACCTAATCTACATGGACCTAACTCTCCTACGATTTTTCTGCCATTTTTGACATATTTCCAGGATCAACTTTGCGGGAAAGGGGGGGGGGGGTGTCCCCCCCCCCCCCCACACCGTGGCCACGCCACTGAACACATCTCCAAAAGATAATTCCACACAGCCTTTTATATACACTATCCATTGTAAATTCCGATCCGAAACTCTTGATAAATGTTGTAAAACTCCGCTTTGGACGTACAAATTGCTCAACAGGTCTCTGGCTTGTCAATCAAGAAAACTACGCCTTTCAGGTACACATTTGGGTGCAGTATGAAACACAGGCACTCGACGTATTATCAGATTTTATCAATTTTAATAAAATATATATTATATTATCAATACTAAAAGAACAATATTTTTAGTATTGATAATAAAATATATATCTTATTAAAATTGATAAAATCTGATAATACATCGATTGCCTGTGGTCTGAATTGACGCAAGTATTCTGCACATCTTGTCCGACTAAATGTTTTTCGGCCTTTTCTGTAACTTCAAGTTATTTTGAAATACCCAAGAACATCCAACGGTCGTGTAATGCACCACTGTAAAGCTTATTCATCCCTCCCCCCACCCCCTTTCCACTGACACTGGGTACTGCTGGATACGTGGGATGAATCAAATTTGAGGGGGATATAATGAAGATGAGTGCTATCGTTTTCGAAAAGCGAGTTGGGCACCTTGTTAATATTTATATACCACACTGGGGGCACGTCAGCATCGATTCAAAAATGCTATCAGATATAATTTGCTTTCGATTTCACAGCTTGTGCAGAGTACCTGTGAATTGACCCACTGTTGATATGGTCCACCCCACCAGAAATGTTGTTTGTGTCACTGAGTTTTCTTTCATTTCTGATTGAGTTTTTAAAATTATCACCTTGCGATCCTCAAAGTTGTTTCTCCAACATCAAACAGTCAAATTGGACCCTTTGGAAATGAGCGAATCGGGAAACCTGAACTAATGGTGAGAAGAAATCACTCAAACACTGGTTCGACAAGATGAAACCTGAACAGAGCACGTGAAATCCCGGAAACGTCATCTCGGCTAATTTTTTCTAAGTCCGTACTTTGGTTGTTTCTCGAAACAACCAAAGTACGGACTAAGAAAAAAATTAGCCGGAGAATGAACCGGCTGATTTGGCGACTCGAAAGGGTCTCATCCGTTGAAAAGTTGAAAAATCGATTTCGGCGGCCAGGCGGGATAAATTTGGCGGTTTCTAGCCCAAATCCCGCCCGAATACACTATTTAACTTAAGTGGAAGTTCTGAATTATTACTTTCAGAAGCCCTGATAGCTCAGTTGGTAACGTGTTGAGCTAGAGATCTCAGGGTTGACGGTTCGAGACCCGTTTGAGGCAAATTTTGTTCAAAACGTCAAAAAAAGACGGAAAAAGAGAAATTTAAAGAATACTTTTTATTTTTTTTTTTTTTTCTCAGCGTTTCATTCTAGTTGGGGGTATTTGTTTCTGTAGGGTCACCTGTTTGAGACACACTCCTTATCACTCAACTCTCTCACCTTTTTTTTTTTTTTTTTGTTTTATTTTGGTTTAGTGTTTGTTTTTTTTAGTTTGGTTTATTATTCCTATTTTATTTCCCCTGTTGGGTATCGAACCCGTGCGGTTATGTTTACGAGCCGACGCTCTACCCACTACGCCACGACGTTTACATCAGATAGAGACTTTGTGTTCTATATATTGATATTGGTATTTAATTAACCTAATGAATTTACAATGTTATCACTAAAAGTATAGATAGTTACATGAGTTCTTCGACTGGGGATTGAACTCGTGCGGTAATGATTTACGAACCGGCGTTCTACCCACTACGCCACGACGCTTGCATTAGTTTGAGACTTTATGTCCCACATATTGGTGTTGGTACTTAATTATCCTAATGAATTTACGATGTTATCACCAAAAGTATTAACTGTGAAGATTTCCACATCTGGGGCTTGAACCCGTGCGGTTATGATTAACAAACCAGCGCTCTACCCATTGCGCCACGACATTTACATCAATTTGAGACTGTATGTCCTAAATATGGGTATTGATACTTAATTTACATAATTAATTTACGATGTCAAAACGAAATTAAAGCATCAATAAAGAAATATGAGGTCTCCAAAAGGGGATCGAACACGCGATGTTGTGGTTTGTAATTTGGCGATCTATCCTCTTAGCCGCAACGTTTACCTCAGAGGCAGCTCAGCGATGTGAACGTAGCAGCTACCCCGAATGAGTGAAGCCGCTGCGTTCAGGTCGCTGAACAACATGAGAGTAAGACTCTTTGTCGCACATATTTGAATTGGCACTCAATATTCCCAATGAACTTGCGATGTCAAAACAAAACTAAAGGAAAAATTAAAACATAATTTTCCTGTTGGGGATGGAACTCGTGACAGTGTAATTTGCAGCCCGATGCAATACCGACTTGGCGCCACACCATCGATACAGCATGACTTCATTTACTAAATATTAGTATTAAACCACCACAAATTGTGAGACAACATGATCTTCTATGAAATATTTTAGATTCGTCCTTCAACCTCAAATTTAGAATCCACAGAATTCAGTCATGTATTTTGAAAGAAGCTAGCTGTCCAAAAAGATGTTCAAAAGAAAACATTTTTCTCATTGACTCCATGATGGGCGCGAACTCATGCCGACAGGTTATCTGAATATAACAAATAATAGAACAACTCAATCACCTGAGCTACTCGTTATTATCAAAATTCAATGGATATTAATTCGACATAGCCTGTCTGTTATTCGGTTTGGTGCTTTCATCCCCATGGAGTTCAATGTTCAATGTCGGTCAAAATTTAGTTGATGCGAATGCCTTCAGCTGCTTTTTCCTAATATATCAATCTTATAAAAGAGTGGTTTTCATGAAGACGTTTTGAGTGTGAATTGAGAGAAAATCAAAATGTTTGGTATGAACGGGATTTGAACCTTCGCGGACAATGATCACTTTCCCAGCATCACCAAACAGCGCGCATATCAATCGAGCTACCCGGGATATAACTTTTAATTAACTTTGTATTCGTCTTTTGAAAACATGTGTAGTAACAGCAGAATAAAATAAACAGATATATGGATGAATATGTGACTCCGTCATACAAAAGCCAAAATGGGATTCTTCGACGTTCGCAGATACAGATAAATGTTGCCCTTGTGAAGTTGAACATTGCAAGGAAATAACTGGCAGGTTTTAATGAAGCGACTTACTCGCTGCGACTTCAGATAACTCCCAAGAGAAAAGATGAAATAGATTTGCGGCGACTGGGATTCGAACCTTTGCTTTGGTTAATATCAATCTTTCCGCAAATAGAAAAACAACTGCTCGACTGGCTGAGCCAACAGGGACGCACAAGAAACGGCAACACCAAATACATATTATCTGTATACAGGCCATGAAATTAGAACGGTACGAAAAAATTTTGTTTTGTCAGTTTAAAACGTCGATAAGAATTAAATTCGGGCAAATTTTTGTTCGTTTAGAATACATAATGAAAATCTGTTTTGCGAGGGAAAAGGGGGGGGGGGGGGGGGGGGGGGGGGTCTTTTGAGTTCTTCACCTGAAAGGGAAAATATTTTCGGAACTGAACCTGTATCGAAAGACTTCGCAGCCGTGATAGACATCGTTTCGATCCACTTCGCTATTGAACTCGAGCCAATACTGTCTTTTGTTATAATTTGAAGCATGCATAATTTTTTAACACTGAACGGCTGAAAAAAATACTGTCATCAGGGAGTATTAAAGATGAATGATGCAGGTACCAAACTAGAGCGTTCGAATTCGAATACAAAATGAGACCAATGGTTAAAAAAAAAAAAGGGGGAAAAAGAAATTTTTTAGAACATTTGGTATGAAATGATTCCCTAATTAGTTTTACCACCTCATTGTTCAGAATCTTTTTTGTGTTTATGACAGACACCATGTAAGGTTCAATTTAGTACGTTTTATTGTTTGTTGTTTTAATGTGTTTTTTTTATAATTACTTGGTTTTATATTTTTTGTTTATAGGCCTATGGCGCAAGTGGGAATTGATCACGCAATCATCAAGCCATTTTTTTACATTCTTGGCGAATGAAAAATCACTTCCGAAAATATTAATTCCTGATGTAACGATATTGGTCCATAACAATGTCTTCAAGTCTGTCAAGTCTAATTTGACAATTCCAAAATTCTCCATTTATTTTTCAATTTTTATAATATTATTCATACTCTCGAAGTTGTTATTTGTCCACAATTTTGGGATGCCAGTATGTATCTGTCGAGGTTCGAATACTTTGTATTTTAGTTTAGGTAAAAAATGTCAATGCCAAATATTTGCTGTCCCGGTAAAGCGTCGATAGGTCAGTTGAAATTTCTTCATTTTCAACTGTCTTCAGCCGTGAAAAAGCCATGTATCTGATTGAAGTTAATGTTGATCATGTTATATGCGGTTTCTTTGTTATGTATCTTATGAAGATTGTGGAACGTATTCTCCTCCAAATGCCTGGTACATAATATGTGTGTTGAGTTTGGGAAGCGGGCTTTGATTGCAATTGCCGACAGCCACAAAGAGAACTAATTAACAAGTCACAATGCTATTAATAATTCACACTATCTCTTACCGAGATGCAGCCGAGGTAAATGCTAATTACCAAGCTACCCACTAAACACCGAGGGGAAGATCTTTCAGCAAACGCTATTGCTTTAGCGCCCATAATTCTCAAATATGGCATTAAAACCATGCACATACTGCTTAAATCTATTTATGCACTTATGATACACAACCCCATACCCTTTTCAGAGTTTTTAACCCCATTCCCACCCCTATTTTCCTTCACCTTGGTATCCCTCGGTATACCTCGGTATCCCTCGGTGTTTAGTATGACCGATAGCGAAACACATTCTTTTGCACTGTGCAGAGTATAATCTTGTCAAACGGCAGTGTTGTGATACGATGTCTCAAGATTAGAGACCAATTTTACAACACAGACGCCCCATAAAATTATGATACTATTATGTTCCAATGTATCTTTCATGATACATTACACTCGGCCCATTTTCTGGCTTAGCTCTCGACCATTATCTAGCCGAATATCCTTGGCTGAGTGTAAATATTATCCTTTACTTAATGGTCTTAATATCATAGTTACGGGAAAAATGTTTTGTGTAAACAGAAATAATCACGATAAGATATCAATGGATGTCATTTCAATCAGCAACTTTTGTCTTTGTTTTGGGAACGGTGAACGTCAGTTCACTCGTCGAAGTTGTATCAGTGAACCAGAACGAAAAGGGAAACCCATACGCCTACTATCACGAGAACCGATTATTCCTTTACCCAACGCAGACGATATCAAAATTTATTATTTTAAATATCATTTTTTCAAATTTTTCAAAAAATTTCAACAAAACCATATCATGTGACCCCTCGTTGGAACGAGCTCGACGAGCTCGTTCCAACGAGGGGTCACATGATATGGTTTTGTTGAAAGTTTTTTGAAAAATAATATTTTTTCAACTGCAGAATTTTCACATTACGCAGGCGGATGCGGGCGATTCGTTGGGATAAAGGGTTAAACCGGAGTTGCTGAGTTGTGCATCCGCTGGAGATCCGTTTAAACATGGCAACAAATTAGTTGTACTGGGAAATAATACCAAACGGACATTAAAAAAACAACCTCCCCCACCCCTACCCACTTCAAATTCGAAAGGCACTTACCTTGCGAAAACTCACCAATTTTCAATCGGCGGGCAAATCTTAGAAAATAGGCGGGATTCCTTCCAACAATTTCTACTAACTTGACATAAGGTTAAATAAATATAAGTTTCCAATTTCTTTTAGTATGAGGTGACGCGTTGGACTGTAGACCTCGGGGTAGTGGGTTTGAATCCAATGGGAAGCAAATTTTTAACAAAATGGAAAAAAAATAGCGAAAATGAGAAAAAAAAAAAAGAAAGAGAAATATTTATTTTTTTAACATAATCCCACCTACCTTCTCCTATCTGGCTGTCTCAGTCTCACCCTTTCACTTACCTTCTGGTTAGTCATCCCTCGGCGCTTCTCGCCCAGCACCTCATCTTCTATTGTCTTTATTATGAGTTTAGTGTTTGGTTATATTTTTTTTTAGTTTGCCGCGACGAGGGTTCGAACTCTCGACCTTGTGACTCGCAGTCCGCATCGACACCGATCGCGCTATCACGATTACGTAGAGATATAGTCATATGTTCATGAGAGTTCATATTATTATGTTCCAGAATAAGGGAACATTTGTATAACTGATTTCTGTATACAAGTATTCCGGACTCGGACTCGGTATACAATTTTTAGTGATACTTGATAGCCCAAACACAACGCCTCTACCGACTTGACTATGAGGAATTCATTGAAAAGTGTGATGAAAGGCCTTCCGACGAATGATCGAAATGGAATGAAGCTGACAAAAACGAGACCGAAACACACTGTAACGATACTAAGTGCGCAACGCAAGTTACTCAGTTAATTTCCACGCATGAACAAGATCGAAGAGCAGTTGGCAAGTTTCGATGTTTTGATCTTTCGATGATATCGACATAGACCTGTTTATCCAACTACTCCGTCACTCCAATGGAGTTAATGAATATTTTTTTGCTCCCTATAACTGTTTAGCACACTCTTGTGTTATATGCTAGCCTGTGAATTATGGCAAATTATCTAAAAAATATTTATCGATATCTATCGACTCGATGGATATCGATAAATATCCCTCAGTAGCTTCAAAAATGATGCCACGCTACGCCGCATCACGCCGCCTTGAAGGAACGATCAGCTGATCTTTGTTACTGTTTTGAAAGGTACGCATTTGGGGTCGTATTGGGCAGAATATGGTGCAATAAAATGACTCATAGCACAGGGAGGGGGGGGGGGGGGGGGTGGGGGGGGCACCGAAGACATTTTTTGCGACAAACCATTCAGTTTAAAAATCGGCAGTTTATAATAAAAAATTACCCTAATGACGATTCTGGTACAGAAGAAGCAGCAACTGATTTGACTGTTATACTGACCGATATAAGCAATCTGGCGTCGATCAGAATTTTGCGTGCTCCTAAAAAGAAAAAACCTAAAAGGAAATGGTTTGATGATGAACGCAAACATCTAAAATACGTCATGCAAAATTCACTTAAGACTCTTCGGCAAGACCCTCAGGATAGACCTCTGTTGCAAAAGTTTTTTCATTGTAAGAAAATGTATAAAAGAGCAACGAAGAAAAAATCAAAAATCCGCTACAAAAACATATGGGAAAACCTCGAAAAATTATCATCTTCAGATCAAAAAACCTATTGGCAGACAATTAAGTCTCTTCCAACAAACAGTGTTGAGAACAATCATCTAGACCCCGAAAGGTCTGTTGATTTATTTAAAACGCTTTTGTGTCGACCACAATCCCACGAAAATGCATCCGATGTTATAAACACAGAAGTGGATATACAACACCCATTGAATAATGACAAAATCTCGGCTACCGAAATAATGCACTCTCTGAGAAGTCTGAAAAACAATAAATCGGCCGGGTGTGATAACATTTCAAACGAACTTTTAAAAATAATAGTCCCGCATATGTTTGATCATGTAACTAAATTATTTAATCAGGTATTTGAATCACATCATTATCCCCCCTAATGGAGTAAATCTTTTTTCACCACATTATGAAAGAAGGATGATCGAAACGATCCCAATAATTATACAGCTGTTGCCGTAAGCGGTGCTCTGGATAAGCTATTCAATAGAGTTATTAACGAGAGGATTAATACCTATTCTGAAGATAATTCCTTGATTAGTGATAATCAATTCGGGTTTAGAAAACACCGTAGTACTATCTTTATTCTTAAAACAGATATAAACAAATATAAAAAAAACGTAAACAACCGTTACATGCTGTTTTTGTTGATTTTAGAAAAGCATTTGATACTGTTGATAGAAACATTCTTTTTGATATATTACACCGCCTCGGGATACAGGATAATATATTTAAAATTTTAAAATCCCTATATAGCTTAAGTTACTATCAAATAAAAACTTCGCAAGGATTAAGCCCACCTTTAATGTCAACTGTTGGTGTCAGACAAGGTTGTGTGATCTCGCCGACGCTCTTCAAAATCTTTATCGACGACATTGGCTTAATCTTTGATGAAAAATGTGACCCCGTCCGTCTACATACCACGAATCTAAGTCACTTGCTATTTGCCGACGATTTAGCGATCATCTCAATCTCGTCTCGCGGACGACAGAGAGCATTGGATAACTTGTATGCCTACTGCACTAAAAACACACTTAGCGTAAATGTTGACAAAACTAAAGTTATGATTTTTCATTCGCGAAAGAAAAAGGAGCCCGATGGTTTTCATATTGGGAACAGTGAGCTTATGCACGCTCATCAGTCCATCAGTACACATATCTGGGACTTCCGTTTACACCCAACGGTAAACTACAGAATGCGCAACAAGATCTCAAACTGAAAGGTTTAAAAACCATCTTCAGCCTGAATAACAACTTTAAAAGAAAGTGCCGTCCGCCTGTTTCGGTTTACCTAAAACTATTCAACATCCTGATAAAACCCATCCTCTTATACGGCAGTGAATTATGGACCACGGAAATCAACGATGCTAATAATGATAAATCGCCATGTGAAACCGTTCATATTCAGTTCGGTAAGTTAATCCTGGGCGTGAACAATAAATCATCGAACCATGCAGTGAGAGCTGAACTTGGACAGTACCCACTGCACATAGATGCCAAAATCCAGTTCGCTGAGTTTGTATCAAAATCATATGATCCCCAAACCCCTTCCTTACAATCAGAGGCTAGAACTGAATCCGAGAATTACACTATGTCGGACTCAATGTTAGTTAAATATCAGACAGCAGCTTTTTGCCAATTATAATCCTCAAAATAACTCTGATCAGAAATTTCCGTTTCAGCCTGTGAAATACATAACAATAAGAGAAAATCTGAAAGAGACCCATTTAAATCATTTTTATAATGCTATATTTGATGACAACAGGAAAACTGGAAAAAAATAAGCTGAGAACTTATCGAGAGTTTAAAAACAAATATCACCTTGAGCCTTATTTGATCTACACAACATCCCCGAGGCGAGAAACTTATTTTCTCGTCTGCATGTAAGTAACCACAAACTTATGATAGAAAAGAGGAGGCATATGCAACCACCCATCCCCGTAAGTGAACGTTTATGCGCGGTATGCGGCTCAGGTGCAGTGGAAACAGAATGGCACTTCTTTATGGAGTGCAGTTAATATGCGTCTCTTAGAGAACGTGCATATTACAAATTTGAACGTGAATACCAAGAGTTTGTTGAGATGGACACATCCGAGGGATTCATATTCCTGATGGGAAACAATGTGCCACAGCTATGCGGTATTATCTGTAATATGATCCAGCAATTTTTAAAACAACGAGAACAAGTTTTGTCAATCTGACACCAAGAGGTGACATAAACAATATTATATTACAACCACTATAAGCCTTGATATTTACGTTTGTCATTTGGAATTAGTATTGTTTTATGCTTCTATATATGTTGATTTTGTGTACACAAAGCAATCTGCATTTGTTTTGGTGTAAATGGTTAATAAATCTTTTCTTATCTTATGACCAGTTCGCCCCTGTATGGAAACGAACCCGCGATGTGACAATTTACGCACCGCAACGCTACCAACTATGCCACGGAATTTACTGAATTAATTGCTCGCATGAACAAGATCGAAGAACAGTTGACAAGTTTCGATCTTTCGATGATATCGATATAGACCTGTGTATCCAACTGCTCTATCACTCCCATTGAGTGAATGTATATTTTTCTGCTCCCTAAAACCGTTTCGGGTACTCTCACCCTGTTACTTCCAGGACCATTTTGCTATAGCTATTCCATTAATTTATCAGCACTTAAGCCTTCAAAAAGTTCTCAGGGTGGTCTAATTGGCATGGCTCCAGCCATGGGGAAAACGCTCAGTTAAACCACAGTAGTATTGGTTGGATGGTTAAGGCCACATCACCCGGATCTCATGTGACGTCATAGTCACGTGACCGGGGCCGCCAAGTTGTGTTGTCATGGTAACCCGCGTGAGCGGCCATCTTGTGACGCCATCCCCATAGTGATGAGTGGTGTTAGTACGCATGCGCAGCACGTGTTGTTATGGTAATAAGCGTTTCCGTTGTCCATTTTGTATAGTGGAGTCCGCCATCTTGGTTTCTATGGTAGCATGTGGTTCCTATGTTACCCAAAGGCTTCTTATATGACGGGAGTATGTTCTGGGGTATGTTCGGTTGAATCGGAGTATCACGAATTACCCAAATGAGCCCGAGAATGACCGAAAATCACCGAAATGATTACCGAAATCACCGAAACAGACTTATCCTAACTAGAATCTTTGATGTAAATAGTAGCACGTAGTGCTATACGGCAACTAGAGGGTGTGTTCCATTGTACTAGAGTATTTCTTTTACCAAGAATTACCCAAAATGAGCCCGAGAATTACTGGAAATCCGAAATGATCACCGAAATCACCCAAAGGGGTTCGGATTCCCTAAGAATCCTCGTTTACTTAGACCATTTGTACCCATCATTCTTTGATCTGTAATGACTTCTATCTAGTATACTGACCCTCCAGTATGTGTACATAAGGGCCATGAAGCTATTTCTCTTGATCTAAACTCAAGTCCCTTATGTTTACAGCCAGGATACCTTTTGGAATACCTATTTGGGAATACCTATTGGAGAATACCCATCTGGGGATGTTTTGACAACCCGTATGGGAGGCCAATGAAAATATTTCTCTTGATCTACCCTCAAGCCCCTCGTGTTCTCAGTCAGGTCTTTAATGTATGGGAATGCTATACTAACAAGAAAAACAATAACAGCACATTCTTTACATTTGTAATATTATTTCTTTTATTGAATAACAAATCAAAATACAACTTTTTATGGTATGTAGATTGTCAAGTATTCATAAACTGTCTTTCTGCAGATTGGACATCTTCTCAGTGATTTACAACAGTCAGTACACAGACACAAGTGATTACATGGTCGCGGAGCGACATTGGCTTCAGTTAATAAACACACACAACATTTCCGTGAATCTTCTTTTCTGACGGCCTCTTCTTCTTGTTCTTTATTGGATTCTTCTTTCTCCTCCATCAATTCGGCTAGGTTGTGAATATAATAACATTCTGGAGCATATTGTCTATGTTCTTCTATAACAACATCTTCTTTATCTCAGAATCGCACAACTATTCCACAATGAAAACATTGAGTTCTGGCTCCTGTCCCCAAATAAAAGAAGCCAGCTCTCGCTAGTTCTTTCGGGGTTTTTGCACTTTCTCTTTGTAACATATTTTTCAAAAGTCTTGAGGCGGTGTTCTTCCAATGCATACTTCATGTGGCGCGGTGGTCTCTGTACTGGCTCGAATTTCTCTAGAGCAATCAGTGAGCGAGACTCTCCATGTAGCATCTGCTCCAGTACTTGTTGTGGAGCATCCTGATAAAACATTTCAACGTTCATTCTCTCTGCATAGTCTCGTGGAAATGGATTTCTCGAATCTTGGTTTCTCGTTTCTTGGTTAAATTCATTCAGAGCCATCGTGATCAAACATGGGATCGTGAACATTCTATCTAATCATCCTTCGCCTTTGTTTTCCAGCCTCTCTTTGGTTTAGTGGTGTCTTCTTGATTCTGTTCAATGTTTCTCTTCTTTGCTAGGGTCACTGCTTTGGTGACCCGATCCCAATCTTCTGTGGAAAACTTGAATCCAACGTCGTTCTTGAACAGTTGAATCTGTAATTCGTTGTTGGTTTTGAAGACGGTTATACTAGTAGACATCCTTCTGCTTCGGCTGTCGGCACACAAATGACGATTTTCGCTGTAAACGTCCCTTGTATAGTTTTTCTTCAGAGCAGCGACATCTTGTGGCAGATTTCATTTATGACGTCATCAACCAACACGTCATTGTCTATGAGATTGGTTGTAAACATACCGACAATTTTTTCCATTGACGCACCTCGACAGAGATGTTTGAGATAAAACAAGCAATACTGTCCACACTGGTAATGATCCTTGAAGACGTTTTTTGTTGTATTTCCAATACATGGAATTCTTCTTGAGAAGCTTGTGGAATGGTCTGTGTCTTGGAGGTAATCCAGAGGAGTCAAAGTATTCTGCGTCTTTGTGGCTCACAATGTTTAGAAAAAAATTCTGTGTTCTGGATCTGTTTTGACTATCAAAGCCACTGGTCTGTGATCTGGTAATCTTCTTGGTAATCTGTTTCTTGCAAATACGCCCAAACAAATTCTCTTCAAACAATCATCTGATCGGAGGGCGTTCTTCAACTGCAACGTGTTCATGTCGAGTAGTCGAGAATGACTTGTCTGTTCTTGTCCACTTCTATGATGTTTTGGAATTCTGCATACACCAATACGTTGATCGTGGTCGGCAATGGATCTTCGAAATGGACTTCCAGTCTCAAATTTCCTGTCTTCACCAAATCGAAGTGTTGTCCATGTGATAGGTTTGGAGTCAGGTCAAACACGAACAGCGTGTATCCTTTATATACCCCTCTCGGCTAATGTGGTCTCCTTCATTCTCGTACATCTGTCCAGTTCCTTGGAACAGGGTTGCACAACATCTCGCCACTTCTTGTTGATCGAATAGAGGTTGTAGGGGTTTTGCAGGAAGCTGTTCCGTCTGCATACAGAGCAAAGTAATTTATGTTGTAGTTTTTAAAATTGTATGGATTCTTTGAAAAATTTCCATTGAAGGCGTCGTTGTCCACGCAAACCACCACGATGCGTTTCGGAAGTTGGCCAAGAAATAAAGTTTCTTGTGTGAAGCTGAGATTTCCCTTTGGCACTGAGAACACTTTGGTTTCCACGCGGTCGATGGGATATTTTGCCGTTGCTTTAGCCAATGCTTTTTCGTGAGCCATTCTCACGACTGAATGGAGTCTCTCTTTACATACAAACATGGAAACGTCCATAATCTTGATCTTGTAAGTTTCTGCATCTGCCATCAAGGCAAAATGCATCCTTAGCTCTGTTAATTTTTACGTGAACGTTATCCCCATTCAGTAGGTAACGTTTTTGGAAAAACATATCCAAGTGCAATCTTCCTGCCATGTCCAAGACTTTACTTTCAGCCGTAAACTTTTTTCTCGTGGCAAATCTATTGTTATCTTCTGTGAGATCTTCCATGTGGCCAGCCGTGTCCTTGTACCATAAGGCATTAGTCAATTGTGACTTTTTGGCTGCTGGTCCATAACGTAACAAAGTCTCTATGTAGGCTCTGTAGTGGTAAGTGTTGTTGGAAGGAGACACCAGTTTCTCATTCAAACTGATGTCGATTTGACAGAATAGGGAATTCATCCATAAATTGACCGGTCCCACTTTGGCAACATTTGAGATTGCTGCTCCTTTGGAATCTACAATCTTTGCCTAACATATAGATATGTCTGTGCCAGATTCAAATAATCATCTCCCAACCCCGCGATATTGAATTCTATCGATCCACTGTTTCATATAGTAGCCAATGGTCTGTGTTCTACCCATTGTCCATGTTCCACACTGGTCTATCTATGTTGGTGGTATTGAAAATAAGTCGAGTTCACTATTTAAACACTCACAGGATTTGTCGTTGATGTGACACATCATGCACCGAGAAAGTCTTGCGACTGCACTGCTCTGTTTCCTTTTTTGTGCAGGACCCTGCAGGGGACCGTTGAAGGGAGAGCTAGAGGGGAAGTGAAGTAGTATGTCAGGGGCTTTTGAGGTACAGGTTGGGGGACCCCGCAGGGGACTGTTGAAGGGAGAGCCAGAGGGGAAGTGAAGTAGTATGTCAGGGGCTTTTGAGGTACAGGTTGGGGAACCCTGGTGCAGGACCCCGCAGGGGACCGTTGAAGGGAGAGCCAGAGGGGAAGTGAAGTAGTATGTCAGGGGCTTTTGAGGTACAGGTTGGGGGACCCCAGTGCAGGACCCCGCAGGGGACCGTTGAAGGGAGAGCCGGAGGGAAAAGTGAAGTAGGAGGAGATGTGGAGATCCGGTTGTAGAAACCACAGGGTTTTACAACAATTAGCCTCTTGTCCCCACCAGCCCCAAATAGTCCCCACCAGACCCCACTGCTTCCCACCAGTCCTCAAATCACCAAAAAACCCAAACAAACTCGACTATATGTGATATGGACTCTTCAAGAAAATTTTGCAGCACGTAGTGCAATAGGACCGCCATACCTTTCACATAGCCTTCATGGCCTCATACGACTAAAAAAGCCCTACTTACGGAATCCCTTTTTAAGAATCCCTTTTTGGAATCCCTTTTTTCTGAAATGAGTCTAAGAGTCGTTCGAGGAGTCACTCGCCTGAGCAGTTACTCAATAGCTCATTTGTTCGATGGGATTTGAGTCGTTCGAGCAATATATGCAAGTCACTCGAGGTAAGACGGAATCCCACTTATGGAATCCCCTTTGTGGAATCCCATTTGTGGAATCCCTTTTTCGAAAACGCCTATGGCTATGGAATCCCTTTTCTGAAATGAGTCTAAGACTCGTTCAAGGAGTCACTCGTACGAGCAATTGCTCATTGGCTCATTTGCTCGATGGATTCAAGTCGTTAGAGCAATATATGTGAGTCACTCGAGGTAAGACGGAATCCCACTTATGGAATCCCTTTTGTGGAATCCCATTTGTGGAATCCCTTTCCCGAAAACGGCTGTGGCTATGGAATCCCTTTTTTTCTGAAATGAGTCTAAGAGTCATTCGAGGAGTCACTCGAATGAGCAATTACTCGATAGCTCATTTGCTCGATGGGATTTGAGTCATTCGAGCAATATATGCGAGTCACTCGAGATAAGATGAAATCCCACTTATGGAATCCCTTTCGTGGAATCCCATTTGTGGATCCCTTTTTCGAAAACGCCTGTGGTTATGGAATCCCTTTTTTCTGAAATGAGTCTAAGAGTCATTCGAGGAGTCACTCGTACGAGCAATTGCTCATTGGCTCATTTGCTCGATGGGATTCGAGTCCTTTCCAGCAATATATGCGAGTCACTCGAGGTAAGACGGAATCCCACTTATGGAATCCCTTTTGTGGAATCCCATTTGTGGAATCCCTTTCTCGAAAACGCCTGTTGCTATGGAATCCCTTTTTTTCTGAAATGAGTCTAAGAGTCGTTCGAGGAGTCACTCGTACGAGCAATTGCTCGTTGGCTCATTTGCTCCATGGGATTCGAATTGTTCGAGCAATATATGCGAGTCACTCGAGGTAAGACGGAATTCCACTTATGGAATCCCTTTTGCAGAATCCCATTTGTGGAATCCCTTTCTCGAAAACGCCTGTTGCTATGGAATCCCTTTTTTCTGAAATGAGTCTAAGAGTCGTTCGAGGAGTCACTCGTACGAGCAATTGCTCATTGGCTCATTTGCTCGATGGGATTCGAGTCCTTTCCAGCAATATATGCGAGTCACTCGAGGTAAGACGGAATCCCACTTATGGAATCCCTTTTGTGGAATCCCATTTGTGGAATCCCTTTCTCGAAAACGCCTGTTGCTATGGAATCCCTTTTTTCTGAAATGAGTCTAAGAGTCGTTCGAGGAGTCACTCGAACGAGGAATTACTTGATAGCTCATTTGCTCGATGGGATTTGAGTCGCCTCGAGCAATATATGCGAGTCACTCGAGGTAAGACGGAATCCCACTTATGGATTCCCTTTTGTGGAATCCCATTTGTGGAATCCCTTTTTCGAAAACTGCTGTGGTTATGGAATCCCTTTTTTCTGAAATGAGTCATTCGAGGAGTCACTGGAATGAGCAATTACTCGATAGCTCATTTGCTCAATGGGATTCAAGTCGTTCGAGCAATATGCCGAGTCACTCGATCGAGCAATTACTCTAAAGCTCATATGCTCGATGGGATTCGAGTCATTCGAGCAATGACTTATCAGTAACTGCTTGATAGCTTATTAGCTGCCTCCAACGGTCCCCTGCACGGGGTCCCCCAACCTAGGGGTGAAAAGCCCCTGACATACTACTTCACTTCCCCTCTGGCTCTCCCTTCAACAGTCCCCTGCGGGGTCCTGCACCGGGGTCCCCCAACCTGTACCTCAAAAGCCCATGACATACTACTTCACTTCCCCTCTGGCTCTCCCTTCAACGGTCCCCTGCGGGGTCCTGCACCGGGGTCCCCCAACCTGTACCTCAAAAGCCCATGACATACTACTTCCCTTCCCCTCTGGCTCTCCCTTCAACGGTCCCCTCAGGGTCCTGCACTGGGGTCCCCCAACCTGTACCCCAAAAGCCCCTGACATACTACTGACCCTTATATTCACCCTGACGGTGCCAAAATTCTTTCGTTCCACGGGTACGTAGTACACGTTCTCAAACGTCTTAGAGATAATACTTCCATATTCGATTCTCACGGGTACGATGCGAAGTAGAGACACCCTTGTATCTCCCACGAATTGGTAACGAACCAAGTCACAGTAGATATACAGTGAATAGAAACCTTGGTTGACATCGGCCACTCGAGAAGATTCGTAAGAGCCAGCTTTGAACACAACACTCTTCAAAACCAAAGATCTTTTGGAGAGTCGGATTTAATGTGACTACGACCCCATCTCGTACCTTGATTCGAACTTTACCAGTGACCTCGTCCAATTCAAAATTTATCTTGTCGTGACGAGGTAGCAGTATTTCTTTAACACCATTGATGCCCCGTATTACATCGGAAGGTTAAGAATACCGACCTTCTTTCAGACTGAGCTGATGTTTTTTTCGAATTCCAATGCCCTGTGACGAAAGCTTCTTCCCCACGAATGTTAAACCAAGAGTTTGGACACTGAATCCCTGCCAAACCCACTTCCCATTCCCCAGTTACATTTACCGGTTATGATAACTATGTAGTGCACGTAGTCAGCGTGTTCTCTGGGAACACGTTCATTGAACTGTTACTTGGTAGGGTCAAATAAAACATCACTTTTTCTTGATGGTCGGATTAGGTAATAAATATCCTATACTACTACTTAGAAGAGCCGTCCACAGCTTGCTATCTGTATTATCCAGGGTGAGGTTAACAATGCTTGTGACGATGATGATGTACAGTACGATTTTTTGGAAAAGTTTTACCAAAAATTTCCAAACAGAGGCCAAGATCCGTTGGTATCTTCTTCCATCTCAGGGGAACTCGAGCTGGTTCCAGGCCTGGCATTCTGAAAAATTCAGGAGGGCAAAAAATCGCTCTCCTCAATCAGCTTAGGAGAGCAATTAGCTTTACACAGCATTTTAAGTATCCAGTTGAACGAACTCATTGAAACTGAAACCAACAGACTACATCAGTGATTCTATTAACTTTACTAAGGTAACGCGAAATCTCTTAGACATCTAGATGTCTCACTCAGCAACCGAACACACACTTGACAAGACCTGTGTGTGTACCCAGACCTTTTGTCCAAGAAAGTCATACGCCTACCACTACCACCTTCAACCCCCAAGGGGGGTTGAAGGTGATAGTGGTAGGCGTATGATTTTCTTGGACAACAGGTCTGCTTGAATCTACAGTCACATCCTGGTGCAAGTGCTTCAAGTGACAGGATAGTAGTAATGGTAGTATATTATAGTGTCAATATTCCATGAATAATTACCCCTCAAACTGTGATGTCAGTTGTTGAACTTGAAACTGACAGAAAAAAAAATATTGCTGTGACCCATTTTGCTTCAAATGATTGCAACTGTGTTTGGGTATGGTTGGAGCCATTACCTTTTACCACTAAACCACTTTCAAAATGAAATTACGTGATGTTATGTGACTTCGAAGTTAAATTACATTTTTGCTTTACAACAAAAATTTAATGTGAGCATAATACATATAATCTCAATCATCCCAGACCAAAATATTTAGGAGGGCATTTTTTCGCTCTCCTTAATTCTTTCAGGAGGGCAGTAAGGAGAGCTAAAAAATCGCTCTCCTGAAATTGCCAAGCCTGTGGTTCACTTCTTTTTATAGGTGAGCTGACTCTGCTTGATCCACGAATTGAAGGACGAAGGGTATCCTAACCACTTCACGAATAATTCCCTTTTCTTACCTCGACCACGTTTCTTAAGTACGCGTTCGATTTTGTAAATAGTTTTGTGTGCCACTCGTTGAAGTTTTTCAGTGTAGAAGGACCCTCTCAGTACTTCCCCACCATCGTCCTTTAGGACGTATGTGACTGGATGACCTTTTTTTGTCAGATGCCACCGCGAATAACTCCCCGGTGCTGTTGGGTAAATAACCTTTTTCAAAAGTTTTCTTGACTTTATTGATTCTCACTCTAACTCCCACTTTGAACTTTGGGGACTTGTTATTTATAGGTTGTCCATACAACCTTTGCCAAACTTCTTGATTTTTCAAAGTTGACACTTACGGGGGCCATACCAATGCTTCGACGATGAGTGTGATTATATGATTTGACCAATTTTGAAAGTGGAAAATCAGTGTGTCGTTCTTGGTAAAATATTTCCACATCTTAGTTTTCAAAGTTCTATTGAATCTTTCTACGATGGAACATTTTGTTTCCACGTTGTGTGTAATGAAAAAATCGCCTTTGTGATCTTTGAGTAAATTTTGAAATTTTCTGCTCAGAAATTCTTTGCCTTGATCAGTTTGTAATTTTTTTGGTTTACGACCTTGTTTGAAAATTTTTACGAACGCTTTTACTATGGAATCACCGAATTTATTTTGTAATGGCATCACCCAAGCATATTTACTGAATACATATATACACGTCAACACAAACTTTATAGATAGATAGATAGATAGATAGATAGATAGTTTATTTCTACAGTATTATTGTTACAAAGACGATACATGAATTAAGCATATAATAAGTGATTGTACATAAAAGGCACCATGTAATAAGTATGGGGAAAACAACTGCAAGGAGGCGATATAGCCAGACTGGCTGTTTTGTAATCACCCCCTCTAGGATTGTCATTATAATTCTGGTAGATTGCAACAGTATTCAAAATATACTGAAACCACGCATACATACACATACACATACGTATATGTCTATACACATATATAATGCACATACACACATACATATATGTATATGCATACACGGATCCAATATTATATATACATAGTTGATTTCTTATTTGTTTTCGGAATTTTCTTTAGGGCAACGCTTTTTCATTGTGATAAGTTATTGCATTCAGTTAAGACAAAAATATAAAACAGGGAAATTTGATGAGAGTCAGGATGACGATATAGGTTTGTTAAAATGGGAGTTCATGTTTGTAATATTTCCAATCATACAGATCAGTCTGGACGATAAGGATTCGTACAGGTTACTGATGATGAGTAGTCCATGATTGCCTGGGTTACTACGGCTTTCTTGAACTGTTTCCCATTAGGTATGCACCTGATATTGTTCTCTGGGGAGTTCCATAATTTTGGGAGATTATAAGATGGAAGGCTTTCAAGTAATTTGGATCTAGCGATATCGGTTTTCAGTAATCCTGATTGTCTGGTGTTTACCCCTGCCTGATTTACATTAACTCTTAATTAACTTTGAAAGGAGGATGGCAATTCTCCAGTGTGCCAGTCATGCACAAATAACAATGAATGGATTTTGTGAAGATCGGTAATCTTTATAACTCAGTTTTTAAGGAATAGCGGGTCGGTATGCGAATTATATCTTTTGTTATTCACGATGCGTATTGCTCGTTTTTGCAATTTAAGTAGCTTGTTTACCGATCGCGAGTGACCCCGTATCTCAACCCCATATAAGAGATGGTTATGTACAAGCGTGTAATACAGCGATAAGAGGGCCCTTCGCGGTAAAATATGTTTTACTTTATTTAGTGAGTAAATGGCTCTGCCTTCCCTGGAATATATTGCAGATATGTGTTGGGTGTAGCTTAGTTTTTCGTCAATGTATATTCCCAGGAATTTTATTGGATTAGCTAGCTGTATTTGGTTGTTCTTTGTGTGGATTATTTTGGGATTGGGGTTTATTTTATGAGGAGAGTTTATGATAATATAATTCGTCTTCCTAGTGTTCAGTAGCAGGCTGTTAGCTGAGCACCATGTTTCCAAATTACTGAGCTCATTATTAGCTGTGTCAGTGTGACATAGGGTGTCAGGGTTATTAGGTGAAGTATATGCAGTAGTGTCGTCAGCAAATGATAACGGATTTAGAATGGTTGAATTTGATATGTCATTCATATATATTAGAAATAATATAGGTCCAAGAATAGATCCCTATGGCACCCCGCATCGAATATTCGAATAAGACGAATTTTCGCTTCGGTAATTAACATACTGCATTCTTCCCGTGAGATAATTCTGGAACCAAACGTTCGCAATGCCGCGGATTTCGTAAAATTCTAATTTCTTAACCAAATTATCGTGCTGTGTGGTATCAAAGGCCTTTGATAGATCTAGGAAAACCTCAAGTGCACTGTCCTTCGATGCTTTGTTATTATTTTCACCTATATGTTGAAGAAACTGAAGGATTGGATGTATAGTACAATGTCCTTCTCGAAAACCATATTGGTGAGGATAAAGAATTTCGTTTTCATAAAGAAAACTATTTAGTCTTGTCAATATAATTTTTTCAAGGATTTTTGAAAATGACAGTAACAAACGTATTGGCCCGTAGTTGTTAAGGATCTCAGCGTCACCTGCTTTATATATTGGTATTATTTTTGCGATTTTCATTCTGTGGGAACTTTTCCACGCTCAATAGACAGATTAATGATATGGGATAGTGGAATGGCTACCTCAAAAATAGTTTGTTTTACGAGAGAAGTAGAGATTTCATCACAGTCTTTGCTCGTTTTGCTTTTTAATTTTCTAGCCACATCTACGATCTCCATCGGGGTGGTTGGGGAGATAAAAAAGCTGTTCGGATGGTTTCCAGTTAAATACTGTGAATAATGTGTATCAGGCCTTTTAATTTTTGAACTCGATACCTCGCCAATATTTGTGAAAAACTTATTGAATTCGTCTGCAGTTATACTTGGATTTGTGATATTTTCGTTTCACGGTGAAGTTCGTTTCTATCTTTGTATTTGAGTTTGATTTGCCAATAACGTCAGTTATTATTTGCCAAGTTTTTTTAATATTATGTTTGTTCTCGGTAAGAATCCTGTCATAGTGTAGAGTTCTACTTTTTCTTTTGATTTTATTAAAGATTTTGCAATAAACTTTATTTACTTTTGTTTGCAGGAATTGGGTTTTTGATTTGTTTTTTGTATAACTTTAATTTGCTTCTCGAAGATGTCAATATGCCCTTGGTGATCCAAGGCTGTTTTTGTATATATTTTTTTGACTTTTTTATTTCTATTAGTGGACAACTTTCATTGAATAACCGCAGATATGACGTTATAAAATTATTGTATGCTTCATTGGGGCACGATGAGTTTAATGCATCGGTGAAATTATATTGTGAGAGTTTTATTTTAAATGTGTTAATGTTTTCTACATTCGTGTTTCTATAAAATACCTTCTTTTCCGTTTCCACATTTTGCTTGGAGTTGGAATGTTCACAATAGAAAGTTCCAAAATGGTCGGCTAGGTCTGTGATAATAATTCCAGTTTTTATTGGTTCTATGGTATCACAGTAAATATGGTCGATAAGCGTGGGTGAATGTTCGGTGATCCCAGTCGGCTTCGTAATAACGGGGAGAAAACCACTACTAAACATATTATTGATGAAGTCATCAGTTGGTTTGTGATGAGAGATTTACAGTAGATCTATATTAAAGTCCCCCAAGCAGGAGGCACCGTTTGTGTTCTGCATTAATTTTACCGCAGATGGTGTTAATGTTTGTAATAAATTGTTCTAGGTCTGCTTTGGGTTGTGTATTTGGGCGATAGATTATTCCCACTATTGTCGATTGGTTATATTTGCCACTTATTTCAACAAAACGCGTTTCACATACATGGGGGATAAAAACTGTTAAATCTAGGAGTATTTCGTAATTTATGTTGTCTTTTATGTAAAGGCCCACCCCATCCCTCCCGTCATCTTGTCTTACGTTAGTCAGTATGTCGTCGTATCCCTTAAGTTTCAAACAAGTGTTGGACTGGACCTTAAAAATTTCAGTCAGTCCTATGATGTCAAAGGTATTGTTATTAGATTGCATGGGGGTGGGGGGGGGGGGGGCGGTGGCTCAGTAGGCAGAGGTGCAGGCTGCAAGCCGAGAGGTCCTCGGTTCGAATCCCACCTGCGGCAATCGCGTTGTGTCCTTGGGCAAGACACTTCACCCCTAGTGCACACGTGGGGACACGGTGACGCTGTGTACTAAGGCGTACTGCACGTCGATGGTGCACCTGTCTCCAACCAATGCTAACCCTACTTGTGTGGAGTTAGTATGTTGGGGAGCTGACAGTTGCTCGCCGTTGCTCGGTGGTTCTCTCCGGGTACTCCGGCTTCCTCCACCCGTAAAACTGTCGAGGTCATGATTAGCCATTGTGCAGAAATATGTGACCTTAAACACCAATAAATAAATAATAAATAAATAATATTAGATTGCATTTCGGATAGAAGTTCGACCAGGTCTTCCGAGTGAGCATTTAGGCTACGACAATTTAAGTTAAAGACAGTGAGGGTTCTATTAAGACCACATATATTTTGCGAAAATTCTTGTGGCATGTAGTATCTACAATTATTATTAAGGTTTGAGTATGGTGAATCAAATTCGTCTCCAGTGTTGGGAGTATTTAGAGTTTGATCCAGGTACTTATTAACAAAGTTGTACTCGTCATTATCATTGACTTTATGTTTTTGTTGAATTTACTTATGTTTGTTAAATCCACCAAGTCAGCTTGCCATTGTGCATCTATACCACTAACGATCACTCTCTTTCTTGGAAATTTACGACGAACAGGTTTGTGAAGAGTGTAAGTGTCTCGAGTCTCTAACCATTTCACGACTTGTTTAGTCTTTTTCTTGGACGCTCTACGTAGAGCGTCCACACCACCAAAACTACCAGGAGCTTCCGTATCATAGTACAACTCATCCATAACCCAACCAACTCATCAATGAAAACCAGGCCTATTTATACTTCAGACCATGATATCTTCTTAAGTTTCTTTCGTTTAGAAGGCTTCGTCTCTACCTTTACAGGTCCCTGTCTCATGAAATCCCAACGTTCTTTATGACCAATCAACTCTTGTGGGATGTTACTATCTTGTAAGGCTTGGGACAACACTTTCCATCCCTTGGGCTGGAATGTCTCACGTCTTCTAAGTAAATCGTTTAGAAGATCCGTCACATTTGACCCTAGCACCGGTTGATCCTTGTGGATCAGTTCACCCTTCTCATTCCAAGATATGTTTGGGTCGTTCTTAATACGACTTAATAATAACTTTGCTGAGTGATTTAATGATTGAATATGGCAAATGCAAATGTAAGAAGACATTTGTCTGAAGCAGAAATGTGGCGGGCTGTAGGGATGATGGAGCAAGGAACTACCCATCGTCAGGTTGGTGAAGCTCTTGGTGTGCACCATACGGTGATCACCAGAGCCTGGGCAAGGTTTCAGCAGTATGGCACACCAGTAAGACGGCATGGTGGTGGCAGAGACAGGGCGACATCTGCAGCTGAAGACCGGTTTTTGATCATTCAGGCCCGTAAGAACCGCTTTGCCACAGCAACCCAGCTTCGCAGTGACCTTCAGAATGCATCCGGGGTAAATGTTTCGACGCAGACTATCCGGGCAAGGTTGCACGAAGATCGTCTCCGATCGAGAAGACCATGTATTCGCATTCCGTTGTCCTAGAACCACGGCCAGGCACGATATGAATGGGTCATGGACCACGTTGGATGGACCAGAGAAGACTGGCGACCTGTCCTTTTTACAGAGGAGTCAAGGTACTGCCTAGACCACACAGATAGGCGTTCTAGGGTATGGAGAAGACCAGGAGAGCGATTCCATGCATCCAACATTGCTGAACATGACCGCAATGGTGGAGGGTCAATCATGGTCTGGGGCGGCATCAGCTGGGATGGACGTACTGAGCTCTGTGTCCTTGAACGTGGTACATTGACTGCACGACGGTATATTGATGAGATCCTGGATGTCCACGTCAGTTTGTATGTAGGTGCAGTGGGTGATAGATTCATTCTGATGGACGATAATGCCTGTCCTCATGTTGCCCATGCTGTCGGGGAGTACTGACAGAGGGAGGGGATTGAGCGTATGGACTGGCCAGCAAGATCCCCTGACCTCAATCCAATTGATCATGTCTGGAATGAGTTGCAGCTTGCAATTTCAGCCCGTCCAGTCCAGCCAAGAAGTGTCCAGGAGCTTGATGCCATGATGGTCCAAGAATGGAACAACATCCCACAAAGGACCACTAGGAACCTGATTGGGAGCATGAAAATGCGTTGTCAAGCTGTAATTAACAGTAATAGGTCTCATACTCGATATTGAAGCCATACCAGTTCGCTCCGTCAACTTTTTGGCATATTGAAAAATTTCCTCTTTTACCAATAATATCTATTTTCCATGGTTATCGTATTCAAAAGCTAAAAATTAATGTCAAACACTAATAAAATCTTAATTTCTGTACTTAAATCATTAAAAATATAATTAAATAAAAAATATATACACTTTTCATTACAATATTTCAACTAAAACGTAAAACAGGTAGTTGGATGTACTTGGTGCTTAGCAAACTTTGAGAAGTAGATTTTCAATACCACCAACACAGACCAGTGTGGGACATGGACAATGGGTAGAACACAGACCATTGGCTATTATAGGAAACAGTGGACCGATAGAATTCAATATCGCGGGGTTGGGAGATGCTTATTTGAATCTGGCACATACATATCTGTATGTTAAGGCAAAGATTGTAGATTCCAATGGAGCAGCAATCACAAATGATGCCAAAGTGGGACCGGTCAATTTATGGATGCATTCCCTATTCAGTCAAATCGACATCAGTTTGAATGAGAAACTGGTGTCTCGGACTGTCTCCTTCCAAGAGCACTTACCACTACATAGCCTACATAGAGACTTTGTTAAGTTATGGACCAGCAGCCAAAAAGACACAATTGACTAATGCCTTATGGTACAAGGACACGGCTGGCCACATGGAAGATCTCACAGAAGATAACAATGAATTTGCCACGAGAAAAAAGTTAACGGCTGAAAATAAAGTCTTGGACATGGCAGGAAGATTTAATTGGATATGTTTTTCCAAACACGTTACCTACTGAATGGGGTTAACGTTCGCGTAAAAATGAACTGAGCCAAGGATGCATTTGCCTTGATGGCTGATGCAGAAATATACAAGATTAAGATTATGGACGTTTCCATGTTTGTACGTAAAGAGAGACTCCATTCAGTCGTGAGAATGGCTCAAGAAAAAAAACATTGGCTAAAGCAACGGCAAAATATCCCATCGACCGCGTGGAAACCAAAGTGTTCTCAGTGCCAAAGGGAAATCTCAGCATCACACAAGAAAATTTATTTCTTGGCCAACTTCCGAAACGCATCGTGGTGGGATGCGTGGACAACGACGCCTTCAATGGAAATTTTTCAAAAAATCCATATAATTTTAAAAACTACAACATCAATTACTTTTCTCTGTATGTAGACGGACAACAGATTCCTGTAAAACCCCTACAACCTCGATTCGATCAACAAGAAGTGGCGAGATGTTATGCAACCCTGTTCCAAGGAACTGGACAGATGTATGAGAATGAAGGAAACCACATTGGCCGAGAGGAGTATATAAAGGATACACGCTGTTCGTGTTTGACCTGACTCCAGACCAATCACATGGACAACACTTCAATTCGGTGAAGACAGGAAATTTGAGATTGGAAGTCCATTTCGAAGATCCGTTGCCTACCACGATCAACGTATTGGTGTATGCAGAATTCCAAAAGATCATAGAAGTGGACAAGAACAGACAAGTCATTATCGACTACTCGACATAAACACGTTGCAGCTGAAGAACGCCCTCCGATCAGATGATTGTTTGAAGAGAATTTGTTTGGGCGTATTTGCAAGAAACAGATTATTAAGAAGATTACCAGATCACAGACCAGTGGCTTTGATAGTCAACACAGATCCAGAACACAGAATCTTTTTCTAACAATTGTGAGCCACAAAGACGCAGAATACTTTGACTCCTCTGGATTACCTCCAAGGCACAGACCATTCCACAAATTTCTCAAGAAGAATTCCAGGTATTGGAAATACAACAAAAAACGTCTTCAAGGATCGTTACCAGTGTGTGGACAGTATTGCTTGTTTTATCTCAAACATCTCTGTCGAGATGCATCAACGGACAAAGTAGTCGGTATGTTTACAACCGATCTAATAGACAATGACGTGTTGGTTGATGATGTCAAAAATGAATTCTGCCACTAGATGTCGCTGCTATGAAGAAAAACTATAAAAGGAACGTTTCCAGCGAAAATCGTCATTTGTGTGTTGACAGCCGAAGGAGAAGGATGTCTACTAGTATAACCTTTTTCAAAACCAACAACGAATTACAGATTCAACTGTTCAAGAACGACATTGGATTCAAGTTTTCCACAGAAGATTGGGATCGAGTCACCAAAGTAGTGTCCATAGCAAAGAAGAGAAACATTGAACAGAATCAAGAAGACACCACTAAACCAAAGAGAGGCAGAAAACCAAAGAAGAAAGATGATTAGATAGAATGTTCACGATTCCATGTTTGATCACGATGGCTCTGAATGAATTTAACCAAGAAACGAGAAACCAAGATTCGAGATATCCATTTCCACGAGACTGTGCAGAGAGAATGAACGTTGAAATGTTTCATCAGGATGTTCCACAACAAGTACTGGAGCAGATGCAACGTGAAGAGTCTCGTTCACTGATTGCTCTAGAGAAATTCGAGCCAGTACAGAGACCACCGCGCCACATGAAGTATGCATTGGAAGAACACCGCCTCAAGACTTTTGAAAATACAAAGAGAAAGTGCAAAAAACCCGAAAGAACTAGCGAGTGCTTTATTTGGGGACAAGAGCCAGAACTCAATGTTTTCATTGTGGAATAGTTGTGCGATTCTGGGATAAAGAAGATGTTGTTATAGAAGAACACAGACAATATGCTCCAGAATGTTATTATATTCACAACCTAGCCGAATTGATGGAGGAGAAAGAAGAATCCAATAAAGAACAAGAAGAAGAGGCCGTCAGAAAAGAAGATTCACGGAAATGTTGTGTGTGTTTATTAACTGAAGCCAATGTCGCTCCGCGACCATGTAATCACTTGTGCCTGTGTTCTGACTGTTGTAAATCACTGAGAAGATGTCCAATCTGCAGAAAGACAGTTTATGAATACTTGACAATCTACATACCATAAAAAGTTGTATTTTGATTTGTTACTCAATAAAAGAAATTCAAATGTAAAGAATGTGTTGTTATTTTTTTCTTGTTAGTATATCATTCCCATACATAAAGACCTGACTGAGAACACGAGGAGCTTGAGGGTAGATCAAGAGAAATATTTTCATTGGCCTCCCATACGGGTTGTCAAAACATCCCCAGATGGGCATTCTCCAATAGGTATCCCCAAATAAGTATCCCAAAAAGGTATCCTGGCTGTAAACATAAGGGACTTAAGGTTAGCTCAAGAGAAATAGCTTCATGGCCCTTATGTACACATACGGGAGGGTCAGTATACTAGATAGAAGTCATTACAGATCAAAGAATGATGGGTACAAATGGTCTAAGTAGAACATATCCCCAGAACATACCCCTGTCCTATAAGAAGCCTTTGGGTAACATAGCAACCACGTGCTACCATAGAAACCAAGATGACGGACTCAACTATACAAAATGGACGACGGAAACGCTTATTACCATAACAACACGCGCTGCGCACGCGCACTAACACCACTCATTACTATGGGGATGACGTCACAAGATGGCCGTCACGCGGTTTACCATGGCAACACAACTTGGCGGCCCCCGGCCACGTGACTATGACGTCACATGACATCCGGGTGATGTGGCATTAACCATGCAACCTGTACTACCAACCACCAGGTGGTAAAATGGAATTGGGGCGGGGAGAATATTTTTCTGCTGCCATTGGCAGCAGAAAAATATTCTCAACCTCACCACACAAACACACACACTTGATATTCCCCCACTACACACCCACACTTCAAACATCCTGGCTGCGCCCCCGGCCTTGAACTTGACATTTATCTTAACTCATATGCACCTGAAATCACTTACCTTTTTGATGATTCGATTTACCTGATATCACACTCATTGAACAATTTAAGTATTCATTTATTATTGTTTTGATGTTTATCCCTTTACCCAACCTGAAAAGCAGACGACACTTGCAAAAATAATTCTTGAATAACTAATTTTTTTCATTTTTTGTCTCAAAAACATAGGTTATGACCCCTCGTTGGAACGAGCTCGTTCCAACGAGGGGTCATAACCTATGTTTTTGAGACAAAAAATGAAAAAAATAATGAAAATTAATTGGCGATTTTTGAGAATAGCGCTGGCCGGTTTTGGCCGTTATGTTAGGTAAAGGGTTAAATATTTTAATTCATATGTATGGTTCGCCCCTTTGGGGAGTTGAACCCGCGATGTGACGATTTACGCACCGCAACGCTACTAACTGCGTTACGCAAGTTACTGAATTAATTTCATGCAAAAACAAGATCGAAGAGCAGGAGGCAAATTTTGACCTTTCGATGATATTGACATTGACCTGAATATCCAACTGCTGTGTCACTTCCATGGAGTGAATGAATATTTTTCTGCTCCTCAAACGGTTTCGTGTACTCACACCCTGATACCAGGGACATTCTCCTGTAATTATTCTTTCTATTTCTGGGTTCTTAAGCCTTCAAAAAGTACTCCGGGTGTTCTAATGGGCATTTTGTTTTTACCTCCACCTATAGGAAAAACGCTCTGTTAAACCCCCACGATGTGAAATGAAATTGGGGTGTGGACAAAATATGTTTTCTGCATATATTTTGTCCCCATCTCTCCACTTCATTCATTCTGGCTGCACCCCTGCTTTGAACTAGAGACTTGTCTTAAGTTAACTGATATACATACCTGAAGTCACATACCTTTTCGATGATTGGCTATACCTGATGACACACTTATTGAACATTGTAAGTTTTTATTTATTATTTTCATTTGTTTGGTGTTTATATATTTTAATCCATGTGATTAGTTCACCCCTGTGGGGAGTCGAACCGACGATGTGATGATTTACGCACCGCAGCGTTAATAACTACGCCACGCATGTTACCGTATTAATAACACGTATAAACGTATATATATACAAGATCGAAGAGCAGTGTTGACAAGGTTCATTCATTCATTATTATTTATTTGTCAAAAAAAATTATGTTCATTCATTCATTCATTCATTCATTCATTCATTCATTCATTCATTATTATTTGTCAAAAAAAATTGTCATTCATTCATTCATTCATTATTTTAAAAAATATGTTCATTCATTCATTCATTCATTCATTCATTCATTCATTCATTCATTCATTCATTCATTCATTATTATTGTAAGGAAATAAAATATACAATTATTACTTTTTTCTCATTATTTTCTCCCACCACAGCAAAATGATGGACTCACCTAAAGTTCTCCCCAGTAAATCTAGTAATCAGTCATCCTTGATCCAACTTTCTTACTGGGGGTTTTGAAAATTAGATCATCTGGGAAGACACCTCGATGATGTCGACATAAACCTTGTTTATCTAGCAGCTTGAGGGGAGCTTTAGCAACATGCAGGTTGCTTTCCGAAAGAATCTTCACTTGGGGATGCGACGTGCATCCCATAAGTGGCTGAATGTTGGTCTTTTGTTGCTCGTACTCGTACCGCTCGTAATGGACCGGTGACTTCTCAGCTGGTCTTCCGAACCAATGAGTGGTCCCCAGACAGGGCATCGATTCGCCCTGAAAGGTGGTGGACCTCCCCATTGGCCTTCTGTGACCTCTTCTTAAAGTGGTTAGATTGGGTGTCAAGACTGGTTGTGCTGTTGCCGATTTTCTGATTTTCTGTGTAAACAAACAAACGTGCCTTTTTAGGGCCACCAAACCTACCGCCAAGTTCCGAATGAGTTTTCGCTAATGTGCGTTTTCGTGGTAGGATTTTCCATAACAGCTAATGTTATAGGTGTGGCACCGGGCAGCGAGCTCAAAGTTGTCATCGCTACTCGTTGTCACTGTGTTGCCAGAACATGGCTGGTGGTTTGCGTGGAAACTCCACAACAGGGACAGATCCTTATAATGTGCCCATGCCGTGGTGTTTCCCACAAACCCATACACACGCTCTCACACTAAAAAAGAGAAGATTTTGTGGTACCTGCTTGAATGGAAAAGAAGTGGATTATGGATTATTACATCATGGTGTTTACAAATGAATAGAGATGAGACGATCCCAACCCCTACCCCCACCCTCCCGAATATACCCCATTGCTTGATGAAGGCAGTCTATGCTTCACATAGTCCCACCGGAGTGTTTCACTGCCTGTATTTAATCTATGGACTCTCTTGCTTGGTGAGGCAGCCCATAATGTCAATGATCTGAACGAACTGTTTCACTGCCTGTGTCCACCCTGGCATCTGTGAATTAAACGGGTCCCTGCTTAAATAGATGTAATTCGATTTTGCATGATGAAGACAGCCTAGGCTTGACATAGTCACACCGGAGTGTTTCACTGCCTGTTTTACCTACAGTCTCTCTTGCTTGGTGGAGGCAGCCCATAATGTCAATGGTCTCAGCGAACTATTTCATTGCCTGTATCCACCGTGGCACATTTGAATTAAACGGGAACCTGCTCAAATAGATTTTAATTCGGCTTTGCATAGACGCACCGAGATTTTACACACGAATTACTAGATTAGGGTGATTGAGTTTGCGCATAGACATGACAGAGTCCGCACTGATAGCATGCGATTGTCTGCAAGAGACTGCAGACAGTCGCATGACATCGTACCGAAACTGTTCTGGCCGGCAGATGAGTGAAGATTAAGTTACAGCGTACAGTTCATGGTTTATTTCTAGCTAGTCGCCAGTTCGTTTTATCTGACAGGGTTGAGATCCTTTCGCCGATTAATTCGATGTTGCCTTGCCCATGAAGGCTATATATGCTGGTGTCCCACGGGGCTCTGGGAGCCATGCGTAAGGCATAATTTATAACTCTTTGGAGCTTAGTCATATTAGTTTCGGAAATATTTTGGGTTATAATGGCCTCGTAGTCCATTACTGGGCGTACAAAAGGTCAAGTAGGGTCTTGCTATTAACGCCCCAGTTGGCGCCGCAGTTTCCTCATTAAGTGAACACTTTTGGTGGCTTTGCCTAATGTTTCCGTTAGATGGATTTTAAATTTTAGATTTTTGTCTATTGTGATGCGTAGGAATTTTTCTTCGTTTTGTTTTTTTTTATTTCAGTTCCGTCTATTTTTAGCTTGATAATTGGACAGGAGACCCGACTTGAGAAAGTGACCATTTGTGTTTTTGTGGCATTTAGTTTAACTGTCCATTTGGCACACAATGTTTCCAGGTCGTCGATAGCTTCTTGCAATTCTTTCCTGACAGTTGCTCGAATGCCATAGGTCCACATACCCATGTGATCAGCAAACTGAGACATGTCAATTAATTGGTTATTGCGGATTTCTATGCCGTTCATGTAAATGATATAGAGGCGGGGGCTAAGTACCGATCCTTGGGGGTACCCGCCTCGAGTTTAACTTCAGGTGAAAATTCCTTTTTGACTTTAACTTTAATTGTTCTGTCCGAGAGTTAAGATGACAGAAGTCTGACAAGTTTAATTGGAAGTTTTAGGTTGTTGTGGAGTTTATATCTTAGACCATTGTGCCAAACTGAAACAAACGCTTTCTCCACATCAAGGAAGATGGCTACCCTGTATATTTAGTTTTTAGGAATTTTTGCATGCGTTCACATAGGCTGAACATGTTCAATGCCCTCTTTGTTATGGTCGTAACCTTTCTGTCTATCTGTAAAGAAGTTTTCTGATTCCAGATGATCTCAAAGTCTGAAGGTTAACGCACCTTCAAAGAGTTTTCCGAAACAGTTTAATAAGCTGATGGGGCGATAGCTTATCGGCAGGCTACTGTCTTTGCCTTGTTTGCGGATCATGACACCTACGGCCGACTTCCAACATGGGTGGGGGGGGGGGGGGGGGGGGCTATTTTTAAGCACCTGTTCTAAATTGAAGTGAGTTTGGTGATAATTATATCAGGACAGTTTTTGGGGATTTTGTATGATATGTCATCCTCATCCGGTGATGAGGATGATTTACATTGGCGGAGAAGGTGTTTTATTTCCGAATCTGAGAAGAGTGAGACAAGATCATGATCATCGCTCGGTTCGGTTTTGTTATCAAGAGCAGGTTTGATGAATATATCTTCGTGTTTGTTGATAAATTCATCTATCAGCTCTTTCCAAATTGTATCGAATTTTTGGCCATTTGAGGTATGGAGAGCTTTACTGGGAGTTTCCACGAATAGATCTGCATTTTCGATATCGTCTTTGGTCATAGTTCCGTAAGGCTTTCGGAGATTTGTGTGGTTGTCTCTGGAGGAATTTTGACCGGTCAGTCTTTGAAACGATTTCCAGAATTTACGGGCATCTCTTTGCGCGTTAAGATCGTCAGTCGCAGATTCCCACGCCTTTTGCCTTTCTATTTTTACGGCTTTCTTAACTTCATTGTAGGCTATATTAAACTGGTGTTTGAGCTCGGTTTTGCGGTCTGGGTTTTCCTCTTTTTCCAATATCTGAAGAGTCTACATTTCTCCTTAATTAGGCCTCTTGTTTCTTGTGAGAGCTTTAGTTTGAAGGTTGCCTGCTCCGTGAGCGGACATACTTCATCTGAAGCTTCCATTATGGTTTCTTTAATGTTTTTACATTCATTTTTATTTCTCGGGGTGCCTTAGATTAGTAACTGATAAAGGTATACGGTTAATGTTTGAATCTGCCCTCCATAGACAATGGGACCTCAAATTATTTATAATAAATCGGATAATTGTCGCTCGTAACCCACTTTCCACTGTGCACTATCTTGTCCGACTAAATGTTTTTCGGCCTTTTCTGCGACTTCTCCCAGTTATCATGAGCAACCCAAGAACACCCAACGGTCGTGTAATACACCAATGTAAAGCTTATTCATTCCCCTTTCCACTGACACTGGGTATTGCTGGATACGTTATGTGAATAAAATTTGAGGGGGGGAATAACGAAGATGAGTGCTATCGTTTTCGAAAAGCGAGTTGTGCACCTTGTTAATATTTATATACCATTATGGGGACACGTCAGCATCGATTCAAAAATGCTATCAAATATCATTTTTCTTTCGATTTCATAGCTTGTGCCGAGTACCTGTGGGTGAAACTCAGTAATTCATGGAGTATTTCAACCAGAAGTGGGCGGTGAACCGTCAATGAAAAAAAAATTCTTCGTCTTTTTGTAGAAGTTATGTCCCTTTTTGTTTGAAATTCCGTGTTTGTTCGATTTTGACATTACGAACGCGATAACTTGGACAAATATAACCGTGTTTTCATGAAATTTGCGATATTTGGAGAAGATCTCGGTGAAGGTCAATATTCGCCAAATTTTGTTGGCCTTTGTAGGAGTTATGCCACTTTTAATTGGAACTCGGAGTTTGTCTGATAATGACGTTGTTAACTTGAACAAAGGTCATCAGATTTCTACGAAACTTGAATATACAAGGCGTACATTGTGAGATGATCTCATTTTTACATAAACACTTAGATCCACTTCTCTCTTTGTGGGCGGGAAATGTTGCCATCTCGTGGCATATTCTTGTTTAAATTGGAAATTAAAGGCCTTCAATAGGAACCGCCAGGAATTGAACCAAACATTTGTCCGCCAATGTCTACATTGCATTACAATCTATTCATCTTCAGTTAGTTGAAATGAACCATCAGTTTTAAAAGACATGGCAAATTGCCAGAAGATAAAAGTCAGGTCTTTACGAAAGGCAGACGACACTTGGAAATAAAATTCTTGAATACGGCCTAACTTTCATTTTTTTGTGGCAAAAACATAGCTTATGATCCCTCACTGGAACGAGCTCATTCCAATGAGGGGCCATAAGATATGTTTTGCGGCAAAAAATGAATGGTGAGTTTTGTGAATAGCGCTGGTCGGTTTTGGCCAATACGTTGGGTAAAGGGTTAAAACGCAAATTATTATTTTCAATAATTTATATTCAACGGTAGAAAATACAAATATTCGTTCCACGAGTGCAACAAGGCGTCATCTACAATGTTTTAGCATTGCAGATGGCGCCTTGTTGCACTAAAGGGACGCTTTGTACATGCTTTGTGGTACTGGTCACTGGTTGCAGTTAAAGACATTTGGTTTAGGTTACAATACAGTGTTTTCGTGGAAACAGCGCCTCTAGTGGTTTGCAACCTTTCATGGAAGATAAAAGTTTCCTGGAATTATCCGATTGGTGGAAAATGAACTGAGCTTGTTAGTGTGAGTAAAATTTTAAAGTGCATGTTTTGGAAAAGATATAAAATATTGGTGACTATTGTCTTCTGAAATGTGTGAGAGAAGATTAAAATTGGGTGGGGGCAGGTAACATATGTCCATTTCATTCAGTGCGAAACTGGACGGGAGTACAGGAAGCTCCAAATTTAAAGGCAAAATTCACATGGCGACCTATATTTTTTTTCAGAATATTGTTTTCATGAGATGATAAACTAAATATGGTTGTTTTTGCCAAAATCAGCTTGATAAGATTGGGAGAGGAGGAAAGATTAGTACTGTCGTCAATGGAAAAAAAACCACTGTATTGTAACCTTTATTCCCGTGTTCACCATGACCAAGAAACCGGTCGAAAAGGGAGATAACTTGAAATTCAATTAATGAAATTCACTTGCGTGGGAATGTCGCCTTATCAGACGACGAAGGAAAGAATTATCTTTTGCTAAACCAGATCCGGAATGGAGTTGAAAAATAACTTCGAATGTCGAAATTGTTATTGAGTAGATACAGAAACACGGTTGTGGTATAAAATCACTGGTTTTTATTTTTGTTTGTAAAATACAAAGCTTTGATAAAAATCCTGTATACAGAACAAACTAAAAATATTTTAAAATGGCAAATAGTCAAAACGATGAAAACACACATAATATACACAAGTTAACTAGTGCAGGTTAAATGAAGAGACTAAAGAGATTCTCAATTTCATCATATCACCTGTCCAAACAAAACTGGAATTAAGAACTGCATCCAAATATATGTTTTGAACCATAAGTAGCATGGTATATGATTTAAGTGTAATTTCAGCCAATGGTGTACCGAAAAAGGATTTCCGGAATGAAAACAAATATTTTATTTAATATTTGTGTGTAAGGTAACTTTCAGCTGAAACGTTATGAAAAAATCATCAAATTAAAGGTTTTATTTTATATAATTCGAATGTCTCAAGTTTTTTCCCCCAAAACGAAAAAAAATACTTGGAAGATTTTGTCCCCTGCAAGTCTTTTCTCCCATAATATGTAAACAATAGGGGCTTTTGTGTACCCCTGTTACTTGTGTTGAGGGTTTTTGCAATGAGGGCTTTGTTTTGTTAGATTTTGTTTTGTCTGTATCCATTTATATCTAAATTGCCCAGGTTAGACGACTACCAAGGGTATGAGAACTGCTCGACTTCACAGGGTTTCAACAGGGATATGAGCAAATCAATGTAAGTTTAAAATTTTGCCTCATACCAATATTTCGATTTCGACAACTATTGCTACATATTACACCTCCGACGCGATACATACGATATGATCAATACAAACAGAGCAAATTTCTCTCAGTTTGAAAGTTTGAATCAACGTGCCAAGTACTATAATGTTTAGCAACTAGTATGTAACGGTGTGGAATTCTACGTTCTTCCACAAGGGCTCATTAAAAGCCGTTTCAAATTTCATAGAAAACGTATGGTTAAATCTTTTCAATCTAGTCTTCCTCTGGTGAAATACCCTTGTATCACTCCATCAGTTTTCAAATCAGGCGCGTAGCCAGGATATCAAAGTTGGGGGGGGGGGGGGAGGGTACACCCCTAACGTATAATTATAATAGGAATCGGTAAAAAATAAATTGCGTTCTCCCCTCACTAGTGAGATCAAACACCTCGGTGATCTCTGTCAGTAGCAACATTGGAAAGGTTTTCTGCAAAGTCCTGTATAGGAGACTAGAGGAGGTGATTGAGGAGAAGGTTTTTTTTTG
The DNA here is from genome assembly GCA_031216915.1 of Pictodentalium vernedei. NCBI lineage: Eukaryota > Metazoa > Mollusca > Scaphopoda > Dentaliida > Dentaliidae > Pictodentalium > Pictodentalium vernedei. Next base: position 385,700,544 of record CM062289.1, on the reverse strand, counting down.
AGAAATCCAGAATGGCTTCAGGAAGGGAAGGAGAGTTACTGACCATCTTTTCACACTATCCCAAATGATAGAATCCGCGAAAGCAAAAAAGAAAAGGATGTTTATGACCTTTTTGGATATCAAAAAGGCATACGATAGAGTATGGAGGGAAGGTATGTGGCGCAAGCTGGAGGCTATGGGCTTAGGAAGCGAGTTTGTTGGGATTATGAAAGCATTATATAAAGATGTACAGAGTGAACTTAGCCTGGGAAACATTACAACGAAACGTGTGCCTATGGAGATAGGCCAAAAAAGGGGTGTATCCTTTCGCCGATCCTGTTTGCATTGTACATCAAAGGTTTAGGAGATGAACTCCTGCGTAGCGAGGAGGGGGGTAGCAGTTGGGGACTTGAAGATCTCAGGGCTATTTTTTGCAGACGATATGATTCTAGTGTTAGAAAGCGAAGAGGGGCTAACGAAATTGTTGGGAAATATGGGAGCAAATGGAGACTCGAACTTAATGAAAGCAAGAGCAAAGTTATACCTATGGGCCGCAAAGTGGACCCCACTCGAAGGTGGAGAGTGGGTGAGTTCTGCATTCCGGAAGGGAGCAGCAAACTTCTCAGTGTGGGAGAGACAGGTGATTACGAGTATTTGGGGGTAAATATAAACATTACAGGAAGAGGCATCTACCGGAACCACACAAATAAATTGATTCTGAAGGGGAAGCGAATTCTTAACCAAATGAAACTTATGGGGAGAAACAGTTTCAATAAGGTTTTCGTGGGGAAAACCATTTGGGAAATGGTGGGGCTGCCAAGTATAACATACGGTACGAAAGTGGTGCCCCTAAACCAAACGGCCGTAAAGAGCTTGGAAATCCTGCAGAACGATGCAGGCCGATGGATAACGGGGTCGAGTAATGCCGCAGCGCTAGAAGCAATGAGGGGTGAGCTTGGGTGGATGAGGATCAAGGACAGGATAGACCTGTTGAAGCTCTCTTATCTCAATTATTTGGTAAATCTCCCCGACAGCCGATGGTGTAAAGTAATGTTCCTGAGAATTTTCAACTCAAATATCAAAACGGGGTGGATGGTCCAAGTGAGGGAGCTAGTAGAGAACTACTCATTGGAGATCTCGGACCTGGACGTTGGGGCAAACCAGGGTAAAAAAATCGTCAGAGAAAGGTTCATGAAGGATTGTAACCGTAAATGGCGAGAGGGGGTCAAATCAAAGAGGTCTTTGGGTGGCCTGCGTGATAAAGAGAAGCCAGTTTTTGAAGAGTACCTTGATGGCACCTTTGGGGGGTCACTGTTGTTCAAGCTGAGGTCGCGATCCCTGGAGCTGAGGGGAAAAATTGGGAAAGACGGCGAAAGGGGGTGCCAGATGTGTAACTTGGACATGGTGGAGACACTGGAACACTTTCTTCTAGAATGCCCAAAGTATCAGTCCAAAAGAATGAGATTCACTGGGAGTATAATGGGAAAGTGGGATGGGAGAATGAAGGACATGCGGTTAGGGGGAGACTCAAAGGAGAGGATTAATATGCTAATCGGAGAGATTGGGAAGAATGGGGCAAGGGGTATCATCAAGCAGTTCGTCTCCGAGTGTTGGGAGGAGAGGAGAAGCGTGGGAATAGGGAGGCAGTTGGGAGTACGGGGGTAACCATGGCCTTCTCGTCCGAAAACCGCGACAAATCAGCGACTGGTCAAAGTGTTATTATTATTATTATTATGATTAACATTTCGTTTGAACTTTAAATTTACAAATGAATTTTCGCAAGCGCAAAACAAAAGTTGTTCTCGCTCCATTAGTGAGTATAATAAGACGCGGCAGATCACGATGGAATGCCAATCAGCTGATTGTGTAAACAGATTTATTGCGTGATATGGGCGTCGGTTTGGATCGTTTCAGTTGAAGCTTCAAATGAAAGTGGTATAATAAAAAGAAAATCTAATGTTTTCTTGTGAATATCGGGATTAATCTTAAATACGAATTCTCTCACTCACTCATGAGATAAATCCAAGTATTCACAAGAAAACAGTAGATATCCTCTATGTACACTCTAAAATCGGTTGGGTTAAAAATCAACCCAAATCGACTTGGTTGAGTGAATATGAACCCAAATTGGGTTCATATTCACTCAACCCAGTCGATTTGGGTTGATTTTTAACCCAACCGATTTAGAGTGTATCACTCCATCAGTTTTCAAATCAGACCTGCCAGGCACGTAGCCAGGATATCAATTGGGGGTGGGGGTGGGGGGGTAATATCGTGGGTGGGGTGGTTAAGCGATCTGAACGTAGCGGCTACCCCCCTAATGAAGGGGGGGGGGGGGGGTAGCCGCTACGTTCAGATCGCTGAACTACTAGGGGCATACAGAATAGGATGCACAGCATCATCCGAGCCACGTAGCGGCGAGATGGGAGCGAGCACAAGAGAGGGACACCCCCTCTCGCTGGAGGGGGCTCCCCCGGGAAAAAATTTGAGCGACAAAAAGAGCAATTTCCTTGTCTCTGCGTCCGTTTGTGTCCATAATTTATGAGTTGTGAAAGGCATCATTAATTAGGGGGTGGGGGGGTGGTATGACTAAAATTTGGAGGCATATGCCCCCGCCCTCACCTGGCTACGCCACTGTGACCTGCACAGGAAATTACCTGTAGTTTTTTAAACAATTTACTTTATATAAAATATTCGAAATGCCCCTGGCATCGATACTTTACATTTTGGGGCAAAACTTCATGTACTACTCCAAAACTGTGGAATAAACCCCACCAGTCACTATTTTAGAATTTTAGATGCCAGTTCAATCTGACAATTGCTCGCCGCTGCTTGGTGGTTCTCCCTGGGCACTTCGGCTTCCTTCACCCGTAAAAGTGTCTGACACGAGGTGACGTTAGCTGTCAAAAGTGTCGTTAAACCCCCAGTAAATAAATAAATCTCAGTTCAAAGTAACCGTACCCGACGCATATCGACAATTGCATGGCACGTAAATACCTCCAGATATTGGCGCGGGTGTGGGGGATCCATGTTTGCCCAACCATGACCCATCAGGTTACCTCTTTTTATTCTTGGGCAAGGTACTTAATGCAGATTGCTCAGGTTGATGGTGCACTTGCTTTGAGCCGCTGCTAACTTGGTTTGTACAGCGTTAGCAGGTTGGAAAGTCTGATAGTTGCTCGCCGCTGCGTGGTGGTTCTCTTTGGATATTCCGGCTTCCTCCACCCGAAAAATTGCCCAACACAATGTGACCCTGGCTTTTGAAAGTGCCCATAACCCAAACAAACAAAACAAACAAACAAACTATTACTAGGGAAATGTTATAATGTGACACAGCACTGGGAAGGGCTCTCAGAGCCCTTTCCAACAATGTGTCACAAAATAACAGTTCATTAGTTTAATGGGGGTGTGGGAGTGGGGTGGCGAGACTAATACTGTGCCAGTCTTGGGCAGATGCCTACCAGGCGGGAGTTGTCTATATGTTACGTCGAAGACTGTTCAGCATAAAATACACCTGCACCGATTTGATATTTAGAAATTCAAATTCCGATAAAGAATTTGACGTTGTTATGGCCTGGGACTAGAGCTGTAGGTTTTTAAATTTCTTGTTCGGTTCGGTTTCGGTTTTGGTTTTTCAGGTGGAGTAAAACCTCGATTAGGTTCGGTTTTCGGTTTGTTCATGAGGCCAAGAAAAATTCAATAAAACTCATTCTTATGTCCGGAATCATAACTGAATGGTAGAGAAATTGAGTGAAACTCAATGAATGCCCGAAATAAGCTATATAATACATGAAGAATCGGGAAGGACAATATAATAATTACCTAAATATACAGAACTTTTATTGTGCTTGGCCATTTTTCGAGGACTGACACCTACACGCAACTTGAGGAAAGCTGCAAACACAACTAAACTGAAATGTCGGAAATTCACAGAATGTAGCCTTCCCAGCGTAGTGAGAGTACCCAGACACTGCCATTGGCAGTGTCTGGGTACTCTCACTACTCTGGGATGGCTACATTATGTAAATTTCTGCAACAAGAGAGTATTTAATAAAAAAACCGAAAAACCTTAGATTACGGGGTGTCGACGGTTTCGGTTTCGGTTTTTTTTAAAAAAACTAAAAACCTCGGTTCGGTTTCGGTTAACCTACAGCTCTACCCGGGACCAAATCTAGCTCTTAATGTTTCAGATTCACTAATCTGTAATATCTCAACTGATCGGAAATATTCCAGACGACTGAATCAAAGAGAACTATAAGCATTCATTTTCTTTAACCCTTTGCCCAACATAACGGCCCAAACCGTCAGCGCTATTCCCCAAAATTGCTATTCAATTTTCATTATTTTTTCATCTTTTTCCTAAAAATTATAGCTTATTACCCGTCTTTGGAACGCGCTCGCTGAGCTAGTTCCAATGAGGGGTCATAAGGTATGTTGTTGACGCAAGAAAATGAAAAACATTAGTAATTCAATAATTATGTTTACAAGTGTCGTCTGCTTTTCATGTTAGGTAAACAGTTAAATCATCGCAAGAAATGTTTCTCAATCGAGAATTGATATGGCCGAATCTTTCATGGCCTTACTATGTTGTTAGACATGTCTGTAAACTAAATATTTATGAATGGAATATCTATAATTGGAATACGAAAGGATATCTGTATATAATTAAATCTATGGTAGACTGCGCGTAAATGCCACGAAAAATGGGTAAACAAACAGCGCATAACAGCGTCGGATTCCTTCCCTGAGAGCTTGGCCGGAAGATTTTCTATAACTGATATTTATTTATTTGTTGGTGTTTAATGTCACATACTTATGCACAATGGCTAATCGTGACCGTGACAGTTTTACGGGTGGAGGAAGTCGGAGTACCCGGAGAGAACCACCGAGCAACGATGAGCAGCCGCCAGCTCCCCAACATCGTAACTCCGCACTGCAACACAGGCAGGGTTAAATTGGTTGAAGACATGCGCACCATCGACGTGCAGTACGCCTAAGTACACGGTGTCATCGTGCCCCCATGTGGACACACGGGGTTAAGTGCCTTGCCCAAGGACACAACGCGGGAGTCCGAATCGGTCGCTCAGATGGTCACCCATCCGAGGACTAACCGGGCTCGACGTTTGCTTAACTTCGGTGATCTGACGAGAACCGCAAAAACACAAAAGCGGAATATCGAACAACTGAAAGTAGGGCCCTGCGAAGCTTCGAGATTCGATTCGAATCTTTGATGGGATTCGATTCGATTCGAATCCATTAGCACGGATTCGACTTTTCGAATCCTCCCAATTAGTTTCAACACACTCATCGAGAGGAAATTGTAACATCATTGTTCCGGTGTATTTCACACGCGAAGTCGGCAAATCGCCATTGCAACGTGTATCATCTGGTTGAAGGCTAGATTAGTTTTGGTGGTATGAATTTGTTATTAAAAATCGGTTTTATTAGAAATTATTGGAGAGTGCCTACAGGCACTCTCCAATAATTTGTAATAAAATAACTTTATATACATAAAATATTATTTGCGTTTGACTGAATATAGCCCGTTTCAAGTCAAGGGCCTTTAATGTCAATAGAGTTACTCCACATTAACAGGCGAAGTAGGGGGTGTTTATCGGCACTATTCGATTGTTCTGATGTCGGATGAAATCGCAACGAACAATGCCGAATACCTCAAAAAATCAGATCTGCCTTTGAACCCGACGTTATGTCATATTACTTATTTTCCGTCTTAACCTCGCAGTTAAGAATTTTATATATCCGTTTCGTCTTGGATTCTTCCCCTTCCCCTTCGATACAGAAAAATGCTGAAATACTTCGATGGCTCCGTTGTCCGTTCGTTTCTTCGTCGATCGATGCAATTTTGATATACAGCGCAGAGACGTTTCCTACAGAAACGGATTCGATTCGCATTCGATTCGGATTCGAATCTTTTTCAAAATTCGATTCGGTATTCGATTCGAGCCAAAAATGATGATTCGCAGGACCCTAACGAAAAACTTGGAAATTCTAAGACAGGGCTAAAAAAAAGTCCAAAGTATTGGACAAATGTAAACATCGAAATGGATCAGCATTTTTTGGTGAATAAATCAATATTCCATAATAATATGTTGATTGGTTGTGTTGAAGGTTGTTGAAATTTCAGTGCAGAAATATGATAAATTGACACTTTTCAAGCAGGGGAGATGACAATGCTTTGAGTGGGCAATTCCAAAACAATAAGGTGCAATAACTCCAAAATTAAATTTAAATACAAAAAGGGAACAACGATAAAGTTGAATTTTGGACAAAGTTCAAAAATCAAATTCCATCTGCATTTTTATTAACGGGGCAATTTTCTAAAATTCGGTTGACGGTGTTGAGCATGTCTGATGTTATTTATCAGGGACGTTGGATGCATTTCGAACCTGGGTTTGCACACCCACACACACCATATATATATATGTGGACTGTTACTTATGCGGGGTTATGAGACGGTTTTCCTACGGTAATGCACCACCGGAAGCGACAAGGACAAGCCACGGCTGTCCTTCGGTTTGTCTCGGTTAGTCACGGTCATGCTACGGTGTTACGGATATGCAACGGTTCTTGTACGGACTCTACGGTTATTTCACGGTCATGTCGCGGTCTCCCACGGTTTGGTCGGTCAAAACGATATATTGGTCCACCAGACCAACATTTCTCACCGGAACAACCGTAGCATATCTGTAGTGTGTCCTGCGCTTTCCGTGGTCAACCGGGACCCCATTTCAGACTACGGGTAATGCCGGATCAGCTACAGATATTCTATGGTTGTGACACCTGGTGTCTGCGGGTTTTCTACGGTCACTTACGGTTGGTGACGGAAAAAAACGAAATTTTCAAACATTTTGAAAATCGCGCCACGGAAAAAACAAGGCAGGAGAAACGCGAGAGTTTATCCTGGAGCACCACGGTCATATCTACGGGCACGGAACGGATTTACCAGGGATAATCACAGATTAAAACCGTGGGCTTCCGGCACCCAGAGCCGTGACAGTGAGAACCTCGCATTAGTTGCCTTTAATTAGCTTGCCATAAAAAAGCAAAGCGTGTAACTTTTAATAAATGAAAACAACAGTCACCTTCGAGAGCTGTCTGTTGTTTTCGTTTACTAACCCTTTACCTAACATGAAAAGCAGACGACACTTGCAACAAAAATTCTTGAATAACTAAATTTTTTCATTTTTTGTCTCAAAAACATAGGTTATGACCCCTCGTTGGAACGAGCTCGACGAGCTCGTTCCAACGAGGGGTCATAACCTATGTTTTTGAGACAAAAAATGAAAATATTTTGAAAATTAATTGGCGATTTTTGAGAATAGCGCTGGCCGGTTTTGGCAGTTACGTTGGGTAAAGGGTTAATTAAAAGTAGCAAAAGGAAACTTCTCTTTATTTTGTACTGATGTCATGTGTGTTCTCTCAACAGTTGTATGCTTCTCAATAATTGCAGGGGAGATAACTTTATCGAAAATAGATTTTCATGACGAGATGAGTCAGGGGTTGAAAAAAGGTTTACCTTTTAAAACTTTTAATATTTATATATGTGTTCTATTAAAAAAAACCCAAAAAACCATTCCCGCTGTGAAAAACTTGGGGGCATAACTACCTATAGTGATGATGATGTTATGGTGCAATAGTTGCAACAGTTGAGAGCCCGAACCTACCCGGCCAACTATGGGTGAGAATTTCAATTATTATTATTATGGAGACCAAAAGATAATTTTATTCAGTTGAGAGGTTGCAGAAAAAAGTAAGATTGAGATGACGGGACGAGAAAAATACGGGATTCAAATTGCAGCTTATGATTCGTGAGTACACTACCCCACCCCACTCCACTTTCTGGTAATGTTTGAGTTGTTGTGTTGTTGCAGTTAGTCAGCCCCACACAAACGGTTTGACTATGGTTCGGCGTGAGAAAAGTTTGAATGATGGAGATAAAAACATGCAAATTCCTGTACTTTCGAGTCCGTAGAAGAGAACAATCATACCGGGAATTCTCTGCCGCATCTCCATAGCAACACGTCTGGACCCCCTCTTCCTGCTGTTTCTCAATAATATTGCCATAGCGAGGTACCAAAGAGAAATCCCGGTTTCGGGTGGCTGCTTTTGAGTCGTGAGAACCCCCGACTAGATTTTGTCGTTCTGGATTCGGAACGACGATACAGTATATTCTAAACGAAAATACTAGGGCTGAAACGGTTAACCGATTAATCGATTAAGCAATGATCAACGACTTGATCAATCAAAAAAGTAATTGATCGATTAACCGTTACTTTTGAACTACTGTATTTTCTGGGTTAACAAAGGAACAAACTTGCCTCAAAACAGACAAACATAGTCACACTGGCTCACATCAATTATATGAGACAGAGTAAAGCATGCACAAAATTGAAAACATAATAAAATTTGAATGGAGATTTTTGTATATAGAGCTGGACGGATTTGTCCTTTACGTTGGTTAAAGGGTTAATGCCGTAAATCATCAACGGTACGGCAATTATCCAGCTACCTATAAGAGCAAGTGATTAGTCGGTTAACCAAGGTTAATCCATGTGATTAATCGATCAAGAAAACCCTTTAACCGTTTCAGCGCTAGAAAATACCTGATACATAAAATAAACAAATATGTCTAGAAACGAATAAATTTGACATTTCAAACAAAATAGTAGCCGTGTTGTTTCGAGTATGCACTTTGGGAGGGTATGGTTAGTGTATAGGGGAAACACGCGGGCACTTTGGAAAAGCGGCCTGGATAAAAAAAAACAACATTATTTGAGGAACATGGATTTGTTGTCTCAAAAACATAGGTTATGACCCTCATTGGAACGAGCTCGTCAAGCTCGTTCCAATGAGGGGTCATAACCTATGTTTTTGAGACAAAAAGTGAAAAAAATTAGTTATTCAAGAATTCTTTTTTTGCAAGTGTCATCTGCTTTTCATGTTAGGTAAAGGGTTAACCTAATTGGGTTCATATTCACTCAACCCGGTTGGTTGGGATTGTTTTTTTTTTAACCCAGCTAATTTAAAATATTATCCGGTATTGGTACAGCGTAGCATTCGAGTATGGTAGAATAGCCTGGATAGGGAACAACTGTATTCTTCTGAGAAAAAGTTGCGTGAGGGGGCACATACCCCATCATTTTCCACCCTCCCTGGATGTTATTATCAACAAACAGAAATTTGGAGATTCAACGAAATAAAGGGCAATGACTTTGAGGTTGGGTGTCGGCTAACATCCAACTCGAACGTGATCTGTATTTTCCGTGAATAACACCACATTACATTCAATAAAGGGAGATAAACCAAACTGGAATTTTAGACAAACGTCAGCATCGAACTTTTCCGTCATCGAAGTAATACACCAGATATGAATTGGCTGTTTTGCGTATAAGGTACCACCGTACTAAATATTTTCTCACAGGAGACCATTATAACAACTATATGAAAAAAATATAAATGCACTCACTTAAAATTAGTTATTTAAATACCTACATGAAGTACAGACCTTCTCTCAACCTCTCTGCCCAGAAAACGGGGTCCCAGATCAAGTAGGTTTGGTAAATATGAACCCCGTTGGGGTAATATTCACTCAACCCAGTTGATTTGGGTGGATCTTCAACCAAACTGATTTTAGAGTGCATACCTCCCGGCAAGCAAGGCCATAACATAATTCCTCCTTTTTAAACGGGTATTTCAAACTCGAGATCAATCCAAGAACGATGAACTGAAAGGATATGAACTGTCAGTTAAGATTCCGCGAACCAAGGCTCGTCAATAGGATGGCCTTTCACCCCAAGAAACAGCGCAGTTTCATTCAAATGGAAACCAGAAATAAGTATTTTTTTCGATATCACTTTTCTAAATACCTCCCCAACGTACAACATATGAGATAACGTATACACCCGACGGGGAATCGCAAGTCTAACGCATTCACGCTTCAGTAAGTTAATACCTAAGATCTGAGGTATCACTGGTAAACACCGAATACCCCCTTCTAAATACAACGCACACATCAGTGACCAGGCAGGCTGATCGGTGCTGTTGATGTTATCAAGTGTGCCTTCAGCATCAACGACTACATCACCACCTCCAACGGGTTCCATAATCTTTGCTCCATTACGTTTTAATATTTCCCCGAAATCTTTTGTGGATTCAATTCTGTATTTCAAATAATCTTCTTGTAGTGCCTCCAAGAGTCCAATGGCAATAGCTTCCATATCGCGCCCAGTTAGACCACCGTAGGATATAAAGCCTTCTGTCTTGATAACCTCATTAGCTAACCTATTGTAGAGCGCTTCATCTTTGACTGCCATGACTGCCCCACAGTTACTAAGTCCGTCCTTTTTTGTCGATATATAATAACCGTCACACATTGAAAACATATCTTGTGCAATTTGTAACGGCGAGTTTTCAGAAAATTCTCCTTCTCCTTCTAGGGTCTTGATGAACCAAGCGTTTTCTGCGAATCTGCAAGCGTCTAAAAGTAAGAACGAACCATATTCATCACATAATTTGCGCGTTTGTCTGATATTTTCCATACTGACAGGCTGCCCTCTTAATATTTCATTCGTCACCGTCAATACAACAATGCTTTTGCTGTCGTCTGCTGCTGAAAGCTCGGTTCGCAATTTCTTAATATCAATATTACCCCCAAATAAACTCTGTGGTTGCTGTTCTTCTGGGAGGTCAATCAGTACAGACTGCTCCGAACTGAAATTTAGGCGAGCAGAGTAGAAAAAACCGTTGCTGAAAATTTTTGTCTTTCCATTTATCATCACTGTCGCAAATATCCTCTCTGCTGCTCTACCCTGGTGTACAGGTATAATGAAACTGAACCCTGTTATTTCTTGGACGACCTTAACGAGCTGACTGAAGCTTGAAGCGTATGAGTAACTCTCGTCTCCTGTCATTAATCCACCCCATTGAAAATGACTCATTGCGGAACAGCCCGAGTCTGTCATGAGGTCAATGATGACGTCTCGGGCATTGATGTTTAAAACATTATAACCAGCCTTCTTTAAAATAATGTCTCTCTCTTGGCGAGTATTTTGCGGTAATGGTTCGACAACTTTAATTTTAAAAGGTTCCATGATATGTCTAGTACCTGTAATTATAGAAATTGGATATATGCAGTTCTTTTTTTCGAATTCGTTTGCGGATACCCAGATGTGCACCAGGGGCGGACTGGCCGTACGGTCCACCGGAAAATTTTCAGGTCGGCCCCCTATTGGAAGCCCCCTGCGGCCCCCAAAACTGATGCGGCCCAACACCTGTTGGTGCATAAAATTTCGTGAAAATTACCCAAGGTGAAATGCTCCAACAACCTAGACAGCCGGTATATTGAAATGCCCTATATGTGGACTGCCATTGGCAGTCCGCATACAGGGCGTTTCGATATACCAGCAGTCTAGGCGACCACTGATCGCTCAGATGCAAGGAAAAGCATTCTTTCAGTTCGAAAAATCAAAATTTGCTCGCACTGACCTGGCCCTTCTCCGGTGCATTTCCAGGTAACTTTGTTTTGGCCCAGAACCTCCATGGGGTACACACAGTGGTGGGCATATTATTTTTTTAACAAGAGAGGATCAACTTTGGGGGGGGGGGGGGGGGAGGGGAAGAATTCCCATAGTCTTCACACTTGACCCTTCACCCAACGCAGACGATATCAAAATTTATTATTTTAAATATCATTTTTTCAATTTTTTTCAAAAAATTTCAACAAAAACATATTATGTGACACCTAGTTAGAACGAGGACGACGCGATCGTTCCAACGAGGGGTCACATGATATGGTTTTGTCTAAATTCTTTGAAAAATAATATCTTTTCAACTGCTGAATTTGCATATTACGCGGGCGGATCCGGGCAATTCGTTGGGTAAAGGGTTAAGCTCCATGTCTTTCCACGCGAGGAGCTCTTGTACTGAACTGAACAAGAAATACGACCCGGTGGCAGGTGCAGGGTCGAAACCTGGATCTTAAAATTTTCCGACATGGTGGGGCGAGAGTCAAAATGTTATGACAGTGTTACCGGGACGTTGGCCGTCGGAACGAACTTGAAACCTAACTCAATATACTTCTTTACCCCTTTACCTAACGAATCGGCCGCACACACATCCCACACCACCACGACCTCCCACCCACATCACCCCATTAGTTTTGGGCGTGATCGGGTACGTGCCTCAAGTACATAAAAAGAGAAACACGGAAACCCTGATTGTAGTATCTTTACTTATGTTATGTGCCTGTCAGCGAAGCGTAGAAGTTCATTTGTCGTTAGGTAATCTTCAACAAAGGTCTGACAATATCATCTGGAGACGGTGGCAACTTAAAGTGCGGTGAGTGAGGATCTTTTATTACATCCAGGGCGGCGGTTGTCAAGTAGTGCAGTCAGTCCACAACGCCCTAATTAAAAGACCATGAATTCGCCTCCAAGTAGAAAATGAGACGGGTAGTGATCTCTTTGAAACACAGAGTCACGTGGCTCCAAGGATCGGTAAGAAAAAAGTCCATGGCAAGCAAAAAAAGTGGGTAATCTTCCAAGCGCCCACCGTCTGTATATGGGTGCACCTACACGCTAAAAACTAAAGTGTTAAAAACTACACTTGAAGTGCTGTATTTAACACTTACTAAGTACTGAACTAGCACTTTGTTCAAGTGTAGATATCCCAGAACTTGACAGGTGTTACAATAATACCACTTGACAAGTGTAATGTCGCGACACTTAAAAGGAAACAACGCAGATGACGGGGATCAGGCTCGAACTCTGGAGCCTGATCCGCGTCATCTGCGTTGTGTCCTTTTAATTATGTCCCCTCCAAGCGCAAATCAAATTATGGACGATTCTGGAAGAACCACCAATGCTAGACACATGGGAAGAGTCATCCATTCAAGTTTCAGATGTCTGACGACTGTAATGTCTAAGTGCTTAAAGCATTGCACTTTGAGTGTTAAAATCAAACCCTAAGAGTTAGAATAGGTTTAACACCTTGAAAGTGACAGTTTTAACACTTTAGTTTTTAGTGTGTAAATAAACTTCTACATTTACGACAATCAAATGTAATCTATTTTATACGACAAAGTATTACGTCACACAATAATTTATATTAATTTGTTATAACAAGTTAGCTTTCTTATAAAAAAAGATAGCTAAGTTGTTATAACAAGATAGCTAGGCTGTTCTAACAAGATACAGTACGTGGAGAGTGTATTATCAGTAAGTCAACCGCAGAGTGGAGATTCCAACCGAGCAATAATTGCAAATTTATTGCAAAGCATAACAATTACAAGCAAAGTTTCAGCCAATGGACCTTCGGGTTTATCCCGGAGGTCCATTGGCTGAAACATTGCTTGTGTGTTTTGTTCATATATACAGAATTTGAAAGTGATGTTTTGGGTGATAACTCCACTCTGCAGGTGATTTTGATACAATCCACTCTCCACGTACTGTAGTTAGGTTGTTATTTGAAGACAGCTATTGTTACAGCAAGATAGCTAAATTGTTATAACAACTTAGCAGGTTTACTAGCAATCAATGTTTCTCAAGAAACTCAGTATGGCCATCATGGCGGCCATATTAAATCGGTTATCTGATCCAAAATCGATGGGAAGTTTCCTCTAGACACCAATAATGCATAACGAAAAAAATGAAATTGATTAGCTAAAAAATCTTATAAAATGTCCATTAAATGTAAACGTAAATTATTTTATAAAAATATATGCGATCAACTTGTTAGAGTGGAATCCATTAATCCTAAGGTATACTGGAGACTAATTAACTCTCTGAAGACAAATGAAATCTCTGAAAATCACCTTGATTCAGATGGCACTGTAGATTTTTTCAATGATCTTTTGTGTAAGCCTCGAGGAGAACAATCCGATTACCGCGATCACATCGAAACTCCTAATGTAGATATCCCATTGAACAATAACCCTATAATAGCGGACGAAGTATACAGCTCGTTCCGTCATTTAAAAAATCAAAAATCTACAGGTCCTGACAATGTGTCCAATGAACTCCTAAAATTGGTTGTTCCGCATATTATCGACGAGGTTGTGAAAGTATTTAATCAAATATTAACATCAAAATATATCCTCTTAGTTGGAGCAAATCAATACTTACAACTATTTATAAAAATGAAATAGACATGATCCAAATAATTATCGTGCCATAGCCCAGAGCAATACTATCGGTAAACTATTTAACAGAATCATCAACAATAAAATTAATAATTACTTAGAAGATAATAACCTAATAAGTGAGAACCAATTCGGATTTCGCAAAGGCTGTAGCACTCTTGACAGTATATTTGTCTTGAATTCTGCTATTAATTAATATAAAAAAGACGAAAAGACCACTGTATGCAGTATTTGTAGATTTCAGAAAAGCTTTCGATACCGTTGAAAGATCAAAACTTTTCCAGAAATTACGTAATATAGGCATCAGCGACCCGATCTTAGAGTCACTAATGTCAATGTATAAATCCTGTTACTACAGTACGAAAACAAACAAAGGAGTCGACCCCCTCAGTTATCCACCATCGGGGTCCGGCATGGGTGTAATCTCTTCCCGACACTTTTTAAAATATTTATAGATGATATAGCAAATTTATCATATGACTCGTCCGTTTTGTTCACTTTAAAACATTTGATATTTTGCTTTCATATTAATCAGTGATAAATAAAGCCTTCCGTCGATTCCATTGGTCAATTTCAAAACTAGACAATTTGACTGGCTGAACAAAATACAACTGGGCCATATTTTCATAATTTGCATAATTGGGGTTGAAAGATTTCATTGGTAAATTTCAAATATGGACAGTTTGATTGGCTGAACAAAACACAACTGGGTCACATTTGCATAATTTGAGCAGGGAGAATTTACGTTATCTGTCCTATTTAGGTTGAGTTATATTGAATTAACCCTTTACCTAACATACCGACCAAAACCGACCAGTGCTTTCTACGAAAAGGTTCATAACCTATGTTTTGGAAGCAAAAAATGAAATTTTTTAGTTATATGATAATGTTTTTTCCAAGTGTCGTCTGCAACAAACGTTAGGGAAAGGGTTAAAAAGTCATACTAAGTCGTTAATTTCTGCATATGTGTGTCATATGATAAATAGAATATGAAATGAGTGTTTTTTCATATGATATTTATGAAACTCGTCCGAATTTTCCGTTTGTGGCTCGCCAGAGGCTCGCCCAAACGGAAAATTATTTGACTCGTTTCATAAATATCATATGAGAAGAACACTCATTTCATATCCTCTATATATTTAATGATAAATGTACGCCAGTTTCATTAGGTGACTACTCATTCAATCATCTTTTATTTTCAGATGACCTCATGTTGCTATTCGAGTCTCCAGATGGCATTCAACAATGCTTTAATAAATCAGATATCTCCGCTCGGAAAAAAACATCCTGAGTGTAAATATACATAAAACAAAATTTGTTATATTTAAGGCACGTCAATCGACCGTAGTACCCAATTTATACCTCGGATCTTCCAAGCTCCAGAAAACTAGCAACTATAGTTACTTAGGATAGAATTTCTGACAAAATTGTAAACTACAGGATACACAAAAAGATTTGAGCATGAAAGCACTTCGAGCACTTTATTCCCTAAACACTTCATTTAAACAGAAATACCGCCCAACGATACCCATATTTTCTAGTCTATTTGACAAATTAATTAAACCAATACTGCTGTATGTTAGTAAGATATCAGCATCAGAACTAGATTATAAAAACGAAAGCCGCACCGCGTGTGAAAACGCTCACATAAATTTTTGTAAATTATTACTTGGTGTCAATAAGAATGCCCCCAACTTTGCTGTGCGCTCTGAACTAGGAAGATATCCTTTGTTCCTAGATGCCATAGTACAGCAGACGAGATACCACTCTAAGTTGCTGTCTCAGGAAAATGATTCACTACTTGGAACGGCGTTTAAAGAAGCAGATAAGCATGTTTTAAAGAAATTTAAAACTATATTACACGAACTCTTAGTTGTACAAGATGTCAATAGCTTTTGTAGCCCCCCCCCCCCCCCGTCCCAAACAAAAAAAAAACAAAAAAAAAAAAACAAAACCACAAAGAAATACGTTCCTGAGAAGGGAAAGCAAAAGTATGAGGAATTTTTCTATGAAAATATATATGACGATAACAAAAAACAAAGTAAAAACAAGCTGAGAACATATCGTACAATTAAAAATGAGTATACTCTAGAACCATATCTAGTACACACGACATCCTGGGAGGCACAAAAAATATTTACTCGGCTTCGAATCAGTAATCACAATCTGATGATAGAAAATGGAAGACATGTACAGCCCCCGATTCCGGTTAATGAACGAAAATGCCCAATGTGTGGTTCCAAGACAACTGAGGATGAATATCATTTCATCATGGAGTGTGATCACTATAGTCAATTACAGGAGGGACTATTAGACCTGGTAATAAATGAAATTGGTCACTTGAAAAATGTCGATGAGTCAATAATCTTCAAATTCATCATGCAAAGCAACATCCCCGGGTTATGGAATCCTATCTGTAACACGATCCGACGATTCGTCATGCTCCGGGAAGGCGAGGCCCCGGGAAATTAAGCTCCAACGAAGAAACGCTTAAGAATGTGATAACGTTCTTAATTATGCTAATATTGTATTTATTAATCATGCAATCTGCCCCAGTGCGGGTGATTGCAATAAAGTTCTATTCTATTCTATTCCATCTTAGTAATTAAGCTCATATATCAAATAAGCTCATAATATTTCGTTAAGCTCATAATGCATCTCCGGACACAAAAAAACTACGTGACTCCCAAATAATTGCGCGGACGGACGAGCGTACAGACGAACGAACGAACGAACGAACGAACGAACGAACGAACGAACGAACGAACGAACGAACGAACGAACGAACGAACGAACGAACGGACGGACGGACGAACGGACGGACGGACGAAGGGATGGGTAGACGGACGTTTGACGGACGGACGGACGGACGAAGGGATGGGTGGACGGACGTTTGACGGACGGACGTTTGACGGACGGACGGACGAAGGGATGGGTGGACGGACGTTTGACGGACGGACGTTTGACGGACGAACGGACGGACGGCCGGACGGACGGACGGACGGACGGACCAACGGACGTTTGACGGACGGACGGACGGACGGACGGACGGACATGCATGCATGGTGAAAACATAATGTCCCAGAGAGGGTCGGGGGCATAAAAACTAGTGCGGTTCCTATCCCATACTAACCGACGTGAAGTCAAGACTACGATCAAGACGGCTAATGACGATTTGATACAATGCATATGTGATTGTGCCAAGAACGTATTGGATTATCAAGTGCCAATGACGAAATCTGCGACAGCTCAGCTGATCCCATACAAACATCAAATAGGGAAGCCAACCTTTACAAACGATAAACTATCTTATTGGAAAAAGACGTATCACACAGAAAGGAGGAATTTTAGGGAAGTTACTAAAACCCGTCATCAATATATTGTCAGATATTCGCTGCCTATAAAAAGGGCCCACTCGTCACAAATTTGTCATTTGCGAACTGACCTTCGAAGAGAGCGGGCACCATGCAATCCTGTCGTGTACCAAGAAACTATTCATCAGATTCGGATTCCGAAGAGTCGGAACTATCTCAAAACGATTCTACTTTTCGTACACATTATTAAATTGTCCATTGTATAGGGACAGTCTCGTAAAACATCTCATCAATATTGCTCTTTGTTAAGCTTTCGGTCTCTTGGCCTTCTTCAAGGACCGTTGATAAATTTTCAAACTACATCTCCTCACCATACTAAACAACAATCAACATTGAAAAGCAAAATGCTTTTCAATGTTGATTGTTGTTAAGTATAGTGTGGTGGAGATATAGTTTGAAAAGTTATCAACGATCCTCGAAGAAGGCCAAGAGACCGAAAGCTTGACAAAGAGCACTATGCATGAGATGATTCTGATTTTGTTTTGGTTAAAAAAAAGTCCAAAGCGCCTTGACGAATGCCAAAAAGATTTTGACAACCTCATGAACAAGCATATCGATGATGGAATGGATAAAGAAGATGCAGTTGAAACAGCGTAAAAAACACTTCAAAAGAGTGTCAGAGAAGCCACACATTTATGAGTTGATGTACATTAGGAATTTTTGTAAGGACCCAGTACACAAGAAAATCCCAGAGACTGCCAAGCATCTCCGGGAAGAAGAGAACTTTGACTTTGAAGAATCCTAGAAATACGCCTTGGAAAAGCAAATATTTCTGTTCGACAACCCTGTGGCAAACTACTCATTCAAAGTGGAAGATGACGAAGAAGACCGAGACCAGAGAAAAAAGTATAAAAGGAGTGTTGTTTGAAATAAACTAATTTCCATTCTGAACGTCGAAGAGTAAAAATGTTCAGATTCAAAGATAACTTACGCATGCAGATCTTCACGAATGATGCCGGATTTAAAGCTGACTCCCCAAGAACTGGCCCAAGTGAATCGTGTGGTAGATGAATGTAAGAGAAGAAATCTAGACAACTACACAGACTGTGTAGTGACAAAGAAACAAATGCGTGTGGATACGCCTCATGGTACGTGACGATTATTAACCCGCGGAGAGTCAAAGAAGAAGCCACAAACAAGAGAGGGATAGAGATGTCAAAGGCGGCTCCCATAAAGAACGTTCCGAAGAAGACTGACGTTTCCACTCAAACTACACATAAGAATGAAGTTGGCACCCGGAAGAATGATGATTCAAGGATGCGCTAACTTTCAGACCAAAACAAGAACGAACTGAAGAAGAATAAAGTGCAACAAAATCAAAACCAGAATGACGTTTCCACTACGAAGCAGCCCAAAGACAAGAGAACGAAAGAGGCAGCCCAAACCAAGAATGAAATCAAGAAATGCCAACCGATACACAAAAAATCAAAGCAACCAACAAAGCCAAGCTACCAGCGTTCAATGAGAACGTGTTTTACCAAAATAAGGCAGTCAGACGATGGGAAGAAACCCCATGGAATCCTTTTCCAAATATCCTTCTAGAATCCCCTTTTCATCGTATGTGCTTATGTGATGTGTACACATTGTAACACATTGTGTACTAACACATAAGCACATTTCGGTACGATCAACATACAGTTTCGTGCATGTAAGGTAGCCTATCATGGACTAGGTCTAGGCATTGTATAGACTGATACAGGCTTAAATGAATGGGGTGATCTGATTGAGCCTAGATTTGGCCAAAGGTAGAGGTCAAGACAGAATCGGGGGTAGCTACTAAGCTTGTTGCAATGCTACAAGTCAGCAGTAATCGTACAAGGCTGTAAGAGGGGTTAGAAGGCTATAGTACTGGGTGAACACAATAGTACTGGATCACACGAAAGATGGTGGTGACTATGGACAAATGATAGTCTTGGATCTATGAAGGGTGTGGGGTGGCTTATAAGTCCAGGCCAAACAGGTACTAGGAGCCTCACTGCCCACGCGTGGATTACGACCTATCCACGGCGACTTTACTGTATGCATTATAGGAAGATCTCAGTCTAATTGGATATTCAACCCAATTTCATCGATTTTTATAGGAGTTATGCCCCTTTTTGTTGCATTTGTCTGATAATAACTTTATGAGCGCATTAACTTGAACAAGTATAGTGTAATATGATTGGATAATCGCCCAATTTTGTCGATTTCTATAGGGGTTATGCCTTTTTTTTTTTTGAAAAGTTAGTGTTTGTCCGATAATGACTTCACGAACTTGAGCAAATATAAATAGATTTTGATAAAACTTGGTACATGCTCACATTGTGGCAAGATCACGATCTTACTGCATATTTACCAAAATTTCGTCGATTTATGTAGGCGTTATGCACCTTTTTGAAAATGGTGTTTATCTGATGATGGCTTTGTGGACACGATAATTTGAACAAATACAAAAATTTTGATAAAAGTTGGTAGAGGCATACATTGCGGAATGATCGCGCTCTGTTTGATAAAAGTTGGTAGAGGCATACAATGCGGAATGATCGCACTCTGGTGGGATATACAGTCACTTCCGTTAATTTTCTAAGAGTAATGTCCCTGTTTCTTGAAAACTTGGTGTTTGTCGGATGATGACCTTGGGAACGCTAAAATCTGAACAAACATAATAATCGGATTGTGTTAATATTTGGTTCAGGCATACATTGTTGAAATATCTCTCTCTAAAAGGATATTCACCATATGCCGTTGATTTTTTTATCTCATGAACATTTCGATCCACGTCTCTCTTTGCGTGGCGGGGGATTTTGCGATCTTGTGGCACATTGCTTGCTATTATTATTTTAAACAATTACATTAGTTGAACGAAAATAATTCTTTAACCCTTTACCCAACGTAACGGCTAAAACCGGCCAGCGCTATTCACAAAATTCGCCAATTACTTTTCATTATTTTTATAATTTTTTTTATCTCAAAAACATAGGTTATGACCCCTCTTTGGAACGAGCTCGTCGAGCTCGTTCCAAAGAGGGGTCATAACCTATGTTTTTGAGACAAAAAATGAAAAAAAATAGTTATTCAAGAATTTTGTTTGTAAGTGTCGTCTGCTTTTCATGTTAGGTAAAGGGTTAAAGTAATAATACACAGACGTTTGTCGAGTACGTGGCTACTCGACTGGCATATACATATAACGAGCGCTTTCGTACAAATGACATGCTTGTTTATGTATTGGGGTTTAACGACACTTTTAACAACCAGGGTTATATCGTGTCAGAGAGGTTTACGGGTGGAGTAGATCGGAGTACGCGGATATAATCACCGTTTAACAGCACGCAAACATCAGACTCAATAACTTGCAAACACAGATCAGATTCAGCTGTGGTTCAATGCACGTGCACACCTTAGTACACGATGCCCCCCCCCCCCCCCAATGGGTAATCGGAATTGAGTGTGTTACCCAAGGGCACAACGCAGATGGTGCGGGTTGAGATAGAACAGCTGAAAATTCGATTTAACACTTACGCTGCCGAGAGCGACTATTGTCACATATTTTATGATGATAATCTGTACGTTCTGGTTGGTATACGCAGATCAAACCTATCATTTGATTAATTACTGGAAAGGGCTCAGAATTCCCTTTCCTACAAATAATCAGATGATAGAGTTTCGAGAATGTCATAAATTCTATTAAACTTCCACGACTACAGGCGTACATAGAAGTCCTCCATATATGGATAAAGTGGGCGTGGCAGTAAAGTGGTTAAATGCCAATACTCTAAGCAATGAACCACTGTGCTCCAATTAAAAGGATATATGAAACCAAAGATTCTTCTACTCTCTTTGGGAGAGGGTCCGGGGTCCATGCCATTGGGAAAATTTGGTGCATGGGGTCTCCAATTGGGAATTTGTTTGGGGGGAAAAATATACAAAGACTAAGAAATTTTACATTCGAATTGAGCAGAGAACATTACGACTGATACCTACACAACTGCATGTATACGACAATTAAGTTTTATAACAATGAGTCACACGGAATCATGTTCACAGTCTCTGTATTCTCTATCAAACTGTTCTTTTATTATTAAAGAATTTGTCATTTATCTTTGAAGTAAGATACGTCGTTAGGCGAGCAATTTAAATTGAATGTACAATTGGTGTCCTGAACTGGCTGGTCATAATGCCTCAGAAAACCAATGGTTTTCTGAGGCCTTATGACGATCCAGTTCAGGGCACAGGCTGTGTATTAATTTTTTGTTTCTGTGGGAACTGAGATTGGAAAATTTGTGGTTAAGAATTGGTAAAACTCATGCCTAAATGCCATTTGGGAAAGGGTCTCATAAACGGCCCTTGTAGATGACCAAAAGAATCCCTAGAAACATCCCGGTATTTTTGCATATTGAAAATTGTGGTTCCCAGGATACATACTGTCCATTTTCAAGTGGTTCTTCAAATGGATTTTGGTGTGATGAAATGAAGGAAGAGTTGATGACATTCGTGATTTCAACAGCTACATGAGAGTCATTTTCGATTGTGTGACCATATACAACTGTCTGTTGAGGCAGAGAAATACCTTGGGCTACAATGTTCCCATCTGCTAGTAGAAAATACTCCTTTCGCTGGGTAATTGGACAAGCACAATTGATGTGAGGTTGACATGCTGCTTTTGGAATACTGTGTTGGTCTCTTGAATCAAGATGAGCGTACATTGGGTATATGATTTAGATCTGGCCTAAATCCCATTGAGGATCTGGTCTAGTCTAGTTCTAAATTGGACTAGAACAAATCCTAATTAGGATCTGGCCTAGTCCAAATCTCTATTTGGATCTGGCCTAGACCTAAATTCAGGCCTGTGACATATATCTTCGGCTTCAATTAAGACCCCGTAAAGCTTTGAAATTCGATGAGATTTGAAATCGTGATTTCAATCACATTGATTCAGAATCTGTCAAAATCGTCGATATGTTCTCAACATCGTACCTGGAGTCTCTCAAGACTCTCCTCGTGAACTATTCTTCTATCAACAGGTCCTTTGTACAGAAGACCAGATGGTGGAAGAAGACTACAAGGATGTTCCGCTTCCGAAACTATCTTCTTTCCATTCAGTAATATTCTTTTTTGATTAATACTCCCAACAGACGAGTCGCCGTTGCATACATACTTTACTTGTGTGTAGATCGACAGTATAATATTTTACGACTGTTAGACCAGAGACGGCGGACCCAAGGGTGGGCACAAGACACACTTGGCCCTCCACTTTCTTTACAGACATGTTACGCGGTTACACAATAAGTAAAAATGGGCGCATGCAAACGTGCCGATATAAGGCATTTCTGTAATATTGTATATTATTTGCAAACCAAACAACATTTGACCAAAGTCTTCCACCTTCGGAAGCCTAAAGTCTATAGTGTCTCGTGGTATATTTACCGATATACGAGTTTAACTTTTCTCCCACTGGGCCAAACAATGGTAGCCTTGAAAATTTGTGCCGTTCCACCTTTATCTAGCTTCCACCTCCTCAATGTTAGACAGTGCAACATGTAAAACGTGAGCATTTGAATTCAATTCGAGATTGGATATCCTCTGTCTTATTCAAATTCGGATTCGAATCAACCAGAGATTGAAGATTTGATTGATTTCAAACAGCTGATTACGAAATTATTTCATTTTGTTAATGTCAAAAAAAGTAGTCCTAATCTTACCACTCATCAAAACAAGTTTTCTTCGCCAAATTAGCTTTCTGGATGACTTCACTGCACCATACTCTGTCTTGTTTACTCAGTATGCTTAATATTATTGACTTTTGAACCCTGGTGGTACATTCCATAATAGTGCAATGTCAGCAACTGGAAGAGTCCATGTTCATTATTTAGGGGTAGACCAATTAATATTTTCAACGCGCAGCCTTCGGGCTGCACGTTGAAAATATTGATTGGTCTACCACACACATGCACTTAGCATCCATCCTATTTAATGAAATTATGACGTATCATGTTCCTGGCCAAAAAACGGCCGCTGTGGTTCAAGGAGTTAACTAGCACATTCGTTTGTAATAAGCGGCGTGGCAAATGCGCATTCCCCTTGTTTTGTCTTTTTCATTTTAGACATAAAGAGAAACGTGTGGACGCATGAAGTCAACGATGGTAAATTATCGGTAGGTGCACAGGTACACGGCACAAGCTGGGAAATCGAAAGAAAAATGATATTTGATACCATTTTTGAATCTATGCTGACGTGCCCCTGTAATGGTATATAAATATTAACAAGGTAAACAACTCGCTTTTCGAAAACGATAGCACTCATCTTCGTTATACCCCCTCAAATTTGATTCACACAACGTATCCAACCCGGTATCAATGGAAAGGGGAATGAATAAGCTTTACAGTGGTGTATTACTCGGTCGATGGGTGTTCTTGGGTTGTTCATGATAAGTGAGAGAAGCCGCAGAAAAAGCCGAAAAACATTTAGTCCGACAAGATAGTGCACAGTGGAATGACGTTTACGAGCGACAATTATCTGATTTATTATAAATAATTCGAGGTCCCATTGTCTATGGAGGGCAGATTCAAATATTAACCGTATGCCTTTATCAATTACTAATCTCGGATCCACATTTATTCATTTCTGGCGATCACATTTGCCGTTTATACATTTTTTTAACATTCCCTTGGAAACAAAACAAGCTAACGGCATCCATAGAAGCACAATGACATCCCATTGGCTACTATTTATGCCGAGAAAATCATCGATGAAAATAAGCCAATGGGAGAATGGGAGAATGGGGAAAGTTTTTGCGCAAGTCGCGTATCTATAGACGTCGTCAACTTCGGTCAACTTGGGAAAAGATGTCAAAGTTACGGCTAAAAAGTGTATAAACGTTAAATGTGAACTCCAGAAATGAATAAATGTGGATACGAGATTAGTAATTGATAAAGGTATACGGTTAATATTTGAATCTGCCCTCCATTATATATGCAGTAATAATATTTCCCCCAAATAAATGCTGTGGTTGCTGTTCTTCTGGGAGGTCAATCAGTACAGACTGCTCCGAACTGAAATTTTGGTGAGCAGTGTTGAAAAATTCGTTGCTGAAAATTTTTGTCTTTCCATTTATCATTACTGTCGCAAATACCCTCTCTGCTGCTCTACCCAGGTGTACGGGTATAATGAAACTGAACTCTGTTATTTCTTGGACGACCTTAACGAGCCGACTGAAGCTTGAAGCGTATGAGTAACTCTCGTCTCCTGTCATTAATCCACTCCACTGAAAATGACTCATTGCGGAACAGCCCGAGTCTGACATGAGGTCAATGATGACGTCTCGGCATTGATGTTTAAAACATTATAACCAGCCTTCTTTAAAATAATGTCTCTCTCTTGGCGAGTATTTTGCGGTAGTGGTTCAACAACTTTAATTTTAAAATGTTCCATGATATGTCTAGTACCTGTAATTATAGAAATTGGATATATGCAGTTCTTTTTTTTCGAATTCGTTTTCGGATACCCAGGTGTGCACCAGGGGTGGACTGGCGGTACGGTCCATCGGGAAATTTTCCGGTGGGCCCTCTATTGGGAGCCTTCTGCGGCCCCCAAAACTGATGCGGCCCAACACCTGTTGGTGCATAAAATTTCGTGAAAATTACCCCAGGTAAAATGCTCTCATCACCTAGACAGCCGGTATATTGAAATGATGCCCTATATGTGGACAGCTACAGGGCGTTTCGATATATCAGCAGTCTAGTCGACCACTGATCGCTCAGATGCAAGAAAAAACATTCTTTCAGTACGAAAAATCAAAATTTGCTCCCATTGACCAGAATTATGGTCGGTCCGATGGATCCGGGGCCAAACTTTTTTGCAGAATGAACCTGAATGAGCAAAGAAGATGATACAACATTTGTAAATAAAATTCTTGAATGCGGCCTAACTTTCATTTTTTGCGGCAAAAACATAGCTTATAAACCCTCACTGGAACGAGCTCATTCCAATGAGGGGTCATACGATATGTTTTGCGGCAAAAAATGAATGGAGAGTTTTGTGAATAGCGCTGGTCGGTTTTGGACAATACGTTGGGTAAAGGGTTAAAACGCAAATTATTATTTTCAATAATTTATATTCAACGGTAGAAAATACAAATATTCGTTCCATGAGTGCAACAAGGCGTCATCTACAATGTTTTAGCATTGCAGATGGCGCCTTGTTGCACTAAAGGGACGCTTTGTACATGCTTTGTGGTACTGGTCACTGGTTGCAGTTAAAAACATTTGTTTTAGGTTACAACACAGTGTTTTCGTGGAAACAGCGCCTCTAGTGGTTTGCAACCTTTAATGGAGGATAAAAGTTCCTGGAATTATCCGATTGGTGGAAAATGAACTGAGCTTGTTAGTGTGAGTAAAATTTTAAAGTGCATGTTTTGGAAAAGATATAAAATATTGGTGACTATTGTCTTCTGAATTGTGTGAGAGAAGATTAAAATTGGGTGGGGGCAGGTAAACATATGTCTATTTCATTCAGTGCGAAACTGGACGGGAGTACAAGAAGCTCCAAATTTAAAGGCAAAATTCACATGGCGACCTATATTTTTTTCAGTATATTGTTTTCATGAGATGATAAACTAAATATGTAGATGGTTATTTTTGCCCAAATCAGCTTGATAAGATGGGGAGAGGAGGAAAGATTAGTACTGTCGTCAATGGGAAAAAAACACTGTATTGTAACCTTTATTCCCGTGTTCACCATGACCAAGAAACCGGTCGAGAAGGGAGATAACTTGAAATTCAATTAATGAAATTCACTTGCGTGGGAATGTCGCTTTATCAGATGACGAAGGAAAGAATTATCTTTAGCTGAACCAGATCCGGAGTGGAGTTGAAAAATGACTTCGAATGTCGAAATTGTTATTGAGTAGATGCAGAAACACGGTTGTGGTATTAATTCACTGGTTTTTATTTCTGTTTGTAAAATAAATAAAATAAAGCTTTGATAAAAATCCTGGATACAGAATAAACTAAAAATATTTTAAAATGGCAAATAGTCAAAACGATGAAAACACACATAATATACACAAATTAACTGGTGCAGGTTAAATGAAGAGACCAAAGAGATTCTCAATTTCATCATATCACCTGTCCAAACAAAGCTGGAATTAAGAAGTGCATCCAAATATATGTTTTGAACCATAAGTAGCATGGTGTATGATTTAAGTATAATTTCAGCCAAAGGTGTTCTGAAAAAGGATTTCCGGAGTGAAAACAAATATTTTATTTAATATTTGTGTGTAAGGTAACTTTCAGCTGAAACGTTATGAACAAATCATCTAATTAAAGGTTTTATTTTATATAATTCGAATGCCTCAAGTTTTTTCTCCCAAAACGAAAAAAAAATTCTTGGAAGATTTTGTCCCCTGCAAGTCTTTTCTCCCATAATATGTAAACAATAGGGGCTTTTGTGTACCCCTGTTACTTGTGTTGAGGGCTTTTGCAATGAGGGTTTTGTTTTGTTAGATTTTTTTTGTCTTTGTCCATTTATATCTAAATTGCCCAGGTTAGACGACTACCAAGAATATGAGCACTGCTCGACTTCACAGGGTTTCAACAGGGATATGAGCAAATCAATGTAAGTTTAAAATTGTGCCTCATACCAATATTTCGATTTCAACAACTATTGCTACATATTACACCTCCGACGCGATACATACGATATGATCAATTCATACAGAGCAAATTTCTCTCAGTTTGAACCAACGTGCCAAGTACTAATGTTTAGCAACTAGTATGTAACGGCGTGGAATTCTACGTTCTTCCACAAGAGCTCATTAAAAGGTTTCAAATTTCATAGAAAACGTATGGTTAAATCTTTTCAATCTAGTCTTCCTCTGGTGAAATACCCTTGTATTACACCCCTAACGTATAATTATAATAGAAATCGGTAAAAAATAAATTGCGTTCTCCCCTCACTAGTGAGATCAAACACCTCGGTGATTAACATTTCGTGTGAACTTTAAATTTACAAATGAATTTTCGCAAGCGTAAAAAGAAAGTTGTTCTCATTCCACTAGTGAGTATAACAAGACGCGGCAGATCACGATGGAATGCCAATCAGCTGATTGTGTAAACAGATTTCTTGCGTGATATGGACGTCGGTTTGGATCGTTTCAGTTGAAGCTTCAAATGAAAGTGGTATAATAAAAAGTAAATCTAATGTTTTCTTGTGAATACCGGGATTAATCTTAAATACGAATTCTCTCACTCACTCATGAGATAAATCCAGGTATTCACAAGACAACATTAGGTAATCTCTATGTATCACTCCATCAGTTTTCAAATCAGGCCTGCCAGGCGCGTAGCCAGGATATCAAAGTTAGGGGGGGGGGGGAGTAATATCGGGGGTGGGGTGGTTAAGCGATCTGAACGTAGCGGCTACCCCCTAATGGAGGGGGGGGGGGGCGGGTAGCCGCTACGTTCAGATCGCTGAACTACTAGGGGCATACAGAATAGGATGCACAGCATCATCCGAGCCACGTAGCGGCGAGATGGGAGCGAGCACAAGAGAGGGACACCCCCTCTCGCTGGAGGGGGGCTCCCCCGGGAAAAAAATTGAGCGACAAAAAGAGCAATTTCCTTGACTCTGCGTCCGTTTGTGTCCATAATTCATGAGTTGTGAAAGGTATCATTAATTAGGGGGTGGGGGTGGTATGACTAAAATTTTGTGGCCTGCACAGGAAATTACCTGTAGTTTTTTAAACAATTTACTTTATTTAAAATATTCGACATGCCCCTGGCATCGATACTTTACATTTTGGGGCAAAACTTCATGTACTACTCCAAAACTGTGGAATAAACCCCACCAGTCACTATTTTAGAATTTTAGATGCCAGTTCAATCTGACAGTTGCTCGCCGCTGTTTGGTGGTTCTTCGGCTTCCTTCACCCGTAAAACTGTCTGACACGAGGTGAAGTTAGCTGTCGAAAGTGTCGTTAAACCCCCAATAAATAAATAAATCTCAGTTCAAAGTAACCGTACCCGACGCATATCGACAATTGCATGGCACGTAAATACCTCCAGATATTGGCGCGGGTGTAGGGGATCCATGTTTGCCCAACCATGACCTATCAGGTTACCTCTTTGTATTCTTGGGCAAGGTACTAAATGCCGATTGCTCAGGTTGATGGTGCACTTGCTTTCAGCCGCTGCTAACTTGGTTTGTACAGCGTTAGCAGGTTGGAAAGTCTGATAGTTGCTCGCCGCTGCATGGTGGTTCTCTTTGGATATTCCGGCTTCCTCCATCCGAAAACTTGCCCTACACAATGTGACCCTGGCTTTTGAAAGTGCCCATAAACCCAAACAAACAAAACAAACAAAACAAACAAACAAACAAACTATTACTAGGGAAATGTTATAATGTGACACAGCACTGGGAAGGGCTCTCAGAGCCCTTTCCAACAATGTGTCACAAAATAACAGTTCATTAGTTTAATGGGGGTGTGGGTGTGGGAGTGGGGTGGCGCGACTAATACTGTGCCAGTCTTGGGCAGATGCCTACCAGGCGGGAGTTGTCTATATGTTACGTCGAAGACTGTTTAGCATAAAATACACCTGCACCGATTTGATATTTAGAAATTCAAATTCCGATAAGGAATTTGACGTTGTTATGACCTGGGACTAGATCTGTAGGTTTTTAAATTTCTTGTTCGGTTTCGGTTTTGGTTTTTCAGGTGGAGTAAAACCTCGGTTAGGTTCGGTTTTCGGTTTGTTCATGAGGCCAAGAAAAATTCAATAAAACTCATTCTTATGTCCGGAATCATAACTGAATGGTAGAGAAATTGAGTGAAACTCAATGAATGCCCGAAATACGCTATATAATACATGAAGAATCAGGAAGGACAATATAATAATTACCTAAATATACAGAACTTTTATTGTGCTTGGCCAGTTTTCGAGGACTGACACCTACACGCAACTTGAGGAAAGCTGCAAACACAACTAAACTGAAATGTCGGAAATTCACAGAATGTAGCCTTCCCAGCGTAGTGAGAGTACCCAGACACTGCCATTGGCAGTGTCTGGGTACTCTCACTACTCTGGGATGGCTACATTATGTAAATTTCTGCAACAAGAGAGTATTTAATAAAAAAAAACGAAAAACCTTAGATTACGGGGTGTCGACGGTTTCGGTTTCGGTTTTTTTTAAAAAAAACTAAAAACCTCGGTTCTGTTTCTGTTAACCTACAGCTCTACCCGGGACCAAATCTAGCTCTTAATGTTTCAGATTCACTAATCTGTAATATCTCAACTGATCGGAAATATTCCAGACGACTGAATCAAAGAGAACTATAAGCATTCATTTTCTTTAACCCTTTGCCCAACATAACGGCCCAAACCGTCAGCGCTATTCCCAAAAATTGCTATTCAATTTTCATTATTTTTTCATCTTTTTCCTAAAAAATATAGCTTATTACCCGTCTTTGGAACGCGCTCGCTGAGCTAGTTCCAATGAGGGGTCATAAGGTATGTTGTTGACGCAAGAAAATGAAAAACATTAGTAGTTCAATAATTTTGTTTACAATTGTCGTCTGCTTTTCATGTTAGGTAAGCAGTTAAATCATCGCAAGAAATGTTTCTCAATCGAGAATTGATATGGCCGAATCTTTCGTGGTCTTACAATGTTGTTAGACATGTCTGTAAACTAAATATTTATGAATGGAATATCTATAATTGGAATACAAAAGGATATCTGTATATAATTAAATCTATGGTAGACTGCGCGTAAACGCCACGAAAAGTGGGTAAACAAACAGCGTATAACAGCGTCGGACTCCTTCCCTGAGAGCTTGGCCGGAAGATTTTCTATAACTGATATTTATTTATTTGTTGGTGTTTAATGTCACATACTTATGCACAATGGCTAATCATGACCGTGACAGTTTTAGGGGTGGAGGAAGTCGGAGTACCCGGAGAGAACCACCGAGCAACGACGAGCAGCCGCCAGCTCCCCAACATCGTAACTCCGCACTGCAACACAGGCAGGGTTAGATTGGTTGAAGACATGCGCACCATCGACGTGCAGTACGCCTTAGTACACGGTGTCATCGTGCCCCCATGTGGACACACGGGGTTAAGTGCCTTGCCCAAGGACACAACGCGGGAGTCCGAATCGGTCGACCAGATGGTCACCCATCCGAGGACTAACCGGGCTCGACGTTGCTTAACTTCGGTGATCTGACAAGAACCGCAAAAACACAAAAGCGGAATATCGAACAACTAAAAGTAGGGCCCTGCGAAGCTTCGAGATTCGATTCGAATCTTTGATGGGATCGATTCGATTCGAATCCATTAGCACGGATTCGACTTTTCGAATCCTCCCAATTAGTTTCAACACACTCATCGAGAGGAAATTGTAACATCATTGTTCCGGTGTATTTCACACGCGAAGTCGGCAAATCTTCATTGCAACGTGTATCATCTGTTTGAAGGGTAGATTAGTTTTGGTGGTATGAATTTGTTATTAAAAATAGGTTTTATTAGAAATTATTGGAGAGTGCCTACAGGCACTCTCCAATAATTTGTAATAAAATAACTTTATGTAAATAAAATATTATTTGCGTTTGACTGAATATAGCCTGTTTCAAGACAAGGGCCTTTAATGTCAATAGAGTTACTCCACATTAACAGGCAAAGTAGGGGGTGTTTATCGGCACTATTCGATTGTTCTGATGTCAGATGAATTCGCAACGGACAATGCCTAATACCTCAAAATCAGATCTGCCTTTGAACCCGACGTTATGTCATATTACTGATTTTCCCTCTTAACCTCGCAGTTAAGAATTTTATATATCCGTTTCGTCTTGGATTCTTCCCCTTCCCCTTCGATACAGAAAAATGCTGAAATACTTCGATGGCTCCGTTGTCCGTCCGTTTCTTCGTCGATCGATGCAATTTGGATATATAGCGCAGGGACGTTTCCTGCAGAAACGGATTCGATTCGGATTCGAATCTTTTTCAAGATTCGATTCGGTATTCGATTCGAGCCAAAAATGATGATTCGCAGGGCCCTAACTAAAAGCTTGGGAATTCTAAGACAGGGCTAAAAAAGTCCAAAGTATTGGACAAATGTAAAGATCGAAATGGATCAGCATTTTTTGGTGAATAAATCAATATTCCATAATATACTCGCCCAAAAAATGCATTGCAGAAATTGATCAAACTCCAAAAAAATAATTTCGTAGGTGTAAAGAGTGTTAACCTGTTCATGAATAAGTTATATTGAACACAAAAACAGCTTTCCCCGTTAAAATTGCATTAACGTTAAATGACGTGGTGCACGTTTGTGAAAAGGCATGTTTTGCACGTGGAGAGTCTGAAAATTCATGCAGCAGTGTGAACCCTTGGGTATTTAAACACTAAAGTAAGACCTTCCTATCGTTCACATTCAAACTTGCGCTGCTGTTAAAACGACTCCACATTAGCATGCCAAGACTGACAATGAATCAACGTCTCCTTGCCCTGTGTTTGATTAGAGCTGGCAGAACACACAGAGAGGTTGCCCAGTATTTGAACTGCCACCGTAACACTGTAGACAGGCTTGTCCATCGACATGCACAACATGATAACGTTCGAGACCGACCCCGCTCCTGGAGACCCCGAGTTACCACCCCTGCACAAGATCGGTATATCCGTGTCGTCCATCTCCGGAACCGGCAACAAACGGCAACGACGACAGCCAGGAACATCCCTAACCTGAGACGGATACATCCTCAAACAGTAATCAACCGGCTGAGAGAATACGGCTTACGTCCTCAAAGACCTGCAATTCGTCCGATTTTGACGTTACGTCATCGTAGTGCTCGACCGCAGTGGTGTAGACAACATCTCGGGCATCCCTTACACTGGTGGCGACGTGTTTTATTCACAGATGAATGTCGTTTCCATCTTTCATCATCAGATGGCCGCCAGAGAGTGTACAGACGTCGAAACGAACGCTACGCAGATCCATGTGTCGTGGAGCGAAACCGCAATGGGGGAGGGATTGCATCACTGCCCGTAACAGAACTGGGCTGGTCATTATTGATGGCAATCTCAATGCAGCCAGATATCGTGATGAAGTGCTTACACCTGTTGTTGTCCCATTTCTGCAACGTCACGGCCCCGGCGTCATTCTACAGCAGGACAACGCCCGACCCCACGCAGCTCGTGTTGTTCAACAGTATCTGCAGCAACAACAAGTGGATGTTCTTCCCTGGCCCGCAAATTCGCCCGATATCTCGCCCATTGAGCACGTATGGGACGAAATGAAACGTCAGCTACGCCGGCTTCCCCATGCACCGTCAACGCTTGTGGAACTCCAAAGACAGCCTATAAGAATATGAAGCAACATCCCACAACACTTCCATGCTAACTTGTTCGCTTCCATGAGGCGCAGATGCACAGCAGTAGTCGATGCAGACGGAGGTCATACCAGATATTGAGTGCGTGACTTTTGTGTTTGACCCTTAGTGTCTTTGACTCTCCATGGCACCAAGAGTATTCGTCGTAGCGTAATGAAATTTCTCGTGTTGATCACAAATTGATTCATCTGTGATTGAATAAAATTTCCATGAATGAAAATGATATATATCTTTTTTTAGTGTTATTTTTTAGCATGCACACTTTCTTTTTTGGGAGAGTATAATGTGTTGATTGGTTGTGTTGAAGGTTGTTGGAATTTCAGTGCAGAAATATGACAAATTGACACTTTTCAAGCAGGAGAGATGACAATGCTTTGAGTTTGGGCAATTCCAAAACAAGAAGGTGAAATAACTCCAAAATTAAATTTAAATACAAAAAGGGAACAACGATAAAGTTGAATTTTGGACTAAGTTCAAAAATCAAATTCCATCTGCATTTTCATTAACGGGGCAATTTTCTAAAATTCGATTGACGGCGTTGAGCATGTCTGATGTTATTTATCAGGGACGTTGGATGCATTTCGAACCTGGGTTTGCACACTCACACACACCATATATATATGTGGACAGTTACTTATGCGGGGTTACGCGATGGGTTTCCTACGGTAATGCACCACAGGAAGCGATACGGACAAGCCACGGCTGTCCTTCGGTTTGTCTCGGTTAGTCACGGTCATGCTACGGTGTTACGGATATGCAACGGTTCTTGTACGGACTCTACGGTTATTTCACGGTCATGTCACGGTCTCCCACGGTTTGGCCGGTCAAAACGATATATTGGTCCACCAGACCAACATTTCTCTCCGGAACACAGCCGTAGCATATCTGTAGTGTGTCCTGCGCTTTCCGTGGTCAACCGGGACCCCATTTCAGACTACGGGTAATGCCGGATCAGCTACAGATATTCTATGGTTGTGACACCTGGTGTCTGCGGGTTTTCTACGGTCACTTACGGTTGGTGGCGGAAAAAAATGAAATTTTCAAACATTTTGAAAATCGCGCCACGGAAAAAAAAACAAGGCAGGAGAAACGCGAGAGTTTATCCTGGTGCACCACGTCATATCTACGGGCACGGAACGGATTTACCAGGGATAATCACGGATTAAAACCGTGGGCTTCCGGCACCCAGAGCCTTTAATTAGCTTGCCATAAAAAAGCAAAGCGTGTAACTTTTAATAAATGAAAACAACAGTCATCTTCGAGAGCTGTCTGTTGTTTTCGTTTACTAACACTTTACCTAACATGAAAAGCAGACGACACTTGCAACAAAAATTCTTGAACAACTAAATTTTTTCATTTTTTGTCTCAAAAACATAGGTTATGACCCCTCGTTGGAACGAGCTCGTCGAGCTCGTTCCAACGAGGGATCATAACCTATGTTTTTGAGACAAAAAATGAAAATATTTTGAAAATTAATTGGCGATTTTTGAGAATAGCGCTGGCCGGTTTTGGCCGTTACGTTGGGTAGAGGGTTAAAAGTAGCAAAAGGAAACTTCTCTTTAATTTGCACTGATGTCATGTGTGTTTTCTCAACAGTTGTATGCTTCTCAATAATTACAGGGGAGATAACTTTATCGAAAATAGATTTTCATGACGAGATGAGTCAGGGGTTGAAAAAAGGTTTACCTTTTAAAACTTTTAATATTTATATATGTGTTCTATTAAAAAAAAACAAAAAAACATTCCCGCTGTGAAAAACTTGGGCATAACTACCTATAGTGATGTTGATGTTATGGTGCAATAGTTGCAACAGTTTAGAGCCCGAACCTACTCGGCCAACTATGGGTGAGAATTTCAATTATTATTATTATGAAGACCAAAAGATAATTTTATTCAGTTGAGAGGTTGCAGAAAAAAGTAAGATTGAGATGACGGGACGAGAGAAATACGGGATTCAAATTGCAGCTTATGATTCGTGAGTACACTACCCCACCCCACTCCACTTTCTGGTAATGTTTGAGTTGTTGTGTTGTTGCAGTTAGGCAGCCCCACACAAACGGTTTGACTATGGTTCGGCGTGAGAAAAGTTTCAATGATGGAGATAAAAACATGCAAATTCCTGTACTTTCGAGTCCGTAGAAGAGAACAATCATTCCGGGAATTCTCTGCCGCATCTCCATAGCAACACGTCTGGACCCCCTCTTCCTGCTGTTTCTCAATAATATTGCCATAGCGAGGTACCAAAGAGAAATCCCGGTTTCGGGTGGCTGCTTTTGAGTCGTGAGAACCCCCGACTAGATTTTGTCGTTCTGGATTCGGAACGACGATACAGTATATTCTAAACGAAAATACTAGGGCTGAAACGGTTAACCGATTAATCGATTAAGCAATGATCAACGACTTGATCAATCAAAAAAGTAATTGATCGATTAACCGTTACTTTTGAACTACTGTATTTTCTGGGTTAACAAAGGAACAAACTTGCCTCAAAACAGACAAACATAGTCACACTGGCTCACATCAATTATATGAGACAGAGTAAAGCATGCACAAAATTGAAAACATAATAAAATTTGAATGGAGATTTTTGTATATAGAGCTGGACGGATTTGTCCTTTACGTTGGTTAAAGGGTTAATGCTGTAAATCATCAACGGTACGGCAATTATCCAGCTACCTATAAGAGCAAGTGATTAATCGGTTAACCAAGGTTAATCCGTGTGATTAATCGATCAAGAAAACCCTTTAACCGTTTCAGCGCTAGAAAATACCTGATACATAAAATGAACAAATATGTCTTTAAACGAATAAATTTGACATTTCAAACAAAATAGTAGCCGTGTTGTTTCGAGTATGCACTCTGGGAGGGTATGGTTAGTGTATAGGGAAAACACGCGGGCACTTTGGAAAAGCGGCCTGGATAAAAAAAACAACAACATTATTTGAGGAACATGGATTTGTTGTCTCAAAAACATACGTTATGACCCTCATTGGAACGAGCTCGTCAAGCTCGTTCCAATGAGGGGTCATAACCTATGTTTTTGAGACAAAAAGTGAAAAAAATTAGTTATTCAAGAATTCTTTTTTTGCAAGTGTCATCTGCTTTTCACGTTAGGTAAAGGGTTAACCTAATTGGGTTCATATTCACTCAACCCGGTTGGTTGGGATTGTTTTTTTTTAACCCAGCTAATTTAAAATATTATCCGGCATTGGTACAGCGTAGCATTCGAGTATGGTAGAATAGCCTGGATAGGGAACAACTGTATTCTTCTGAGAAAAAGTTGCGTGAGGGGGCACATACCCCATCATTTTCCATCCTCCCTGGATGTTATTATCAACAAACAGAAATTTGGAGATTCAACGAAATAAAGGGCAATGACTGTGAGTTGGGTGTCGGCTAACATCCAACTCGAACGTGATCTGTATTTTCCGTGAATAACACCATATTACATTCAATAAAGGGAGATAAACCAAACTGGAATTTTAGACAAACGTCAGCATCGAACTTTTCCGTCATCGAAGTAATACACCAGATATGAATTGGCTGTTTTGCGTATTAGGTACCACCGTACTAAATATTTTCTCACAGGAGACCATTATAACAATTATATGAAAAAAATATAAATGCACTCACTTAAAATTAGTTAATTAAATACCTACATGAAGTACAGACCTTCTCTCAACCTCTCTGCCCAGAAAACGGGGTCCCAGATGAAGTAGGTTTGGTAAATATGAACCCCGTTGGGGCCATATTCACTCAACCCAGTTGATTTGGGTGGATCTTCAACCAAACTGATTTTAGAGTGCATACCTCCCGGCAAGCAAGGCCATAACATAATTCCTCCTTTTTAAACGGGTATTTCAAACTCGAGATCAATCCAAGAACGATGAACTGAAAGGATATGAACTGTCAGTTAAGATTCCGCGAACCAAGGCTCGTCGATAGGATAGGCTTTCACCCCAAGAAACAGCGCAGTTTCATTCAAATGGAAACCAGAAATACGCATTTTTTTCGATATCACTTTTCTAAATACCTCCCCAACGTACAACATATGAGATAACGTATACACCCGACGGGGAATCGCAAGTCTAACGCATTCACGCTTCAGTAAGTTAATACCAAACATTTGAGGTATCAATGGTAAACACCGTATACCCCCTTCTAAATACAACGCACACATCAGTGACCAGGCAGGCTGATCGGTGCTGTTGATGTTATCAAGTGTGCCTTCAGCATCAACGACTACATCACCACCTCCAACGGGTTCCATAATCTTTGCTCCATTACGTTTTAATATTTCCCCGAAATCTTTTGTGGATTCAATTCTGTATTTCAAATAATCTTCTTGTAGTGCCTCCAAGAGTCCAATGGCAATAGCTTCCATATCGCGCCCAGTTAGACCACCGTATGATATAAAACCTTCTGTCTTCGTAACCTCATTAGCTAACCTATTGTAGAGCGCTTCATCTTTGACTGCCATGACTGCCCCACAGTTACTAAGTCCGTCCTTTTTTGTCGATATATAATAACCGTCACACATTGAAAACATATCTTGTGCAATTTGTAACGGCGAGTTTTCAGAAAATTCTCCTTCTCCTTCTAGGGTCTTGATGAACCAAGCGTTTTCTGCGAATCTGCAAGCGTCTAAAAGTAAGAACGAACCATATTCATCACATAATTTGCGCGTTTGTCTGATATTTTCCATACTGACAGGCTGCCCTCTTAATAATTCATTCGTCACCGTCAATACAACAATGCTTTTGCTGTCGTCTGCGGCTGAAAGCTCGGTTCGCAATTTCTTAATATCAATATTACCCCCAAATAAACTCTGTGGTTGCTGTTCTTCTGGGAGGTCAATCAGTACAGACTGCTCCGAACTGAAATTTTGGCGAGCAGTGTTGAAAAAACCGTTGCTGAAAATTTTTGTCTTTCCATTTATCATCACTGTCGCAAATACCCTCTCTGCTGCTCTACCTTGGTGTACAGGTATAATGAAACTGAACCCTGATATTTCTTGGACGACCTTAACGAGCCGACTGAAGCTTGAAGCGTATGAGTAACTCTCGTCTCCTGTCATTAATCCACCCCATTGAAAATGACTCATTGCGGAACAGCCCGACTCTGTCATGAGGTCAATGATGACGTCTCGGGCATTGATGTTTAAAACATTATAACCAGCCTTCTTTAAAATAATGTCTCTCTCTTGGCGAGTATTTTGCGGTAATGGTTCGACAACTTTAATTTTAAAAGGTTCCATGATATGTCTAGTACCTGTAATTATAGAAATTGGATATATGCAGTTCTTTTTTTCGAATTCGTTTGCGGATACCCAGGTGTGCACCAGGGGCGGATTGGCCGTACGGTCCACCGGAAAATTTCCAGGTCGGCCCCCTATTGGGACCCCCCTGCGGCCCCCAAAACTGATGCGGCCCAACACCTGTTGGAGCATAAAATTTCGTGAAAATTACCCAAGGGGAAATGCTCTAACAACCTAGACAGCCGGTATATTGAAATGCCCTATATGTGGACTGCCATTGGCAGTCCGCATACAGGGCGTTTCGATATACCAGCAGTCTAGCCGACCACTGATCGCTCAGATGCAAGGAAAAGCATTCTTTCAGTTCGAAAAATCAAAATTTGCTTGCATTGACCAGAATTATGGCCGGTCCTATGGATCCGGGCCCCCTTTGTTGCAACCCTTTTTGCAGAATGAGCCTGAATGAGCAAAGATTATACAAAACTGTCACCGAAATGCTCTCTATGTGGACTGTCATTGATCGCCCCAAGGCAAGGCATTAACTTTCTTTCAGTTAGAAAATTCAAATTTTTCTCCGGGTCCTTCTCCGGTGCATTTCCAGGTAACTTTGTTTTGGCCCAGAACCTTCCTGGGGTACACACAGTGGTGGG
The DNA here is from genome assembly GCA_031216915.1 of Pictodentalium vernedei. Taxonomy (NCBI): domain Eukaryota; kingdom Metazoa; phylum Mollusca; class Scaphopoda; order Dentaliida; family Dentaliidae; genus Pictodentalium; species Pictodentalium vernedei. The sequence goes on along the minus strand of CM062289.1, from coordinate 385,661,768 downwards.
CATATTATTTTTTTAACGAGAGAGGATCAACTTTGGGAGGGGGGGGGAGGGGGAAGGGGGAAATTCCCATAGTCTTCACACTTGACCCTTTACCCAACGCAGACGATATCAAAATTTGTTATTTTAAATATCATTTTTTCAATTTTTTTCAAAAAATTTCAACAAAACCATATTATGTGACACCTCGTTAGAACGAGCACGACACGATCGTTCCAACGAGGGGTCACATGATATGGTTTTGTCTAAATTCTTTGAAAAATAATATCTTTTCAACTGCTGAATTTGCATATTACGCGGGCGGATACGGGAAATTCGTTGGGTAAAGGGTTAAGCTCCATGTCTTTCCACGCGAGGAGGTCTTGAACTGAACTGAACAAGAAATACGACCCGGTAGCAGGTGCAGGGTCGAAACCTGGATCTTAAAATTTTCCGACATGGTGGGGCGAGAGTCAAAATGTTATGACAGTGTTACCGGGACGTTGGCCGTCGGAACGAACTTGAAACCTAACTCAATATACTTCTTTACCCCTTTACCTAACGAATCGGCCGCACACACATCCCACACCACCACGACCTCCCACCCACATCACCCCATTAGTTTTGGGCGTGATCGGGTACGTGCCTCAAGTACATAAAAAGAGAAACACGGAAACCCTGATATTGTAGTATCTTTTACTTATGTTATGTGCCTGTCAGCGAAGCGTAGAAGTTCATTTGTCGTTAGGTAATCTTCAACAAAGGTTTGACAATATCATCTGGAGACGGTGGCAACTTAAAGTGCGGTGAGTGAGGATCTTTTATTACATCCAGAGCGGCGGTTGTCAAGTAGTGCAGTCAGTCCACAACGCCCTAATTAAAAGACCATGAATTCGCCTCCAAGTAGAAAATGAGACGGGTAGTGATCTCTTTGAAACACAGAGTCACGTGGCTCCAAGGATCGGTAAGAAAAAAGTCCACGGCAAGCAAAAAAAGTGGGTAATCTTCCAAGCGCCCACCGTCTGTATATGGGTGCACCTACACGCTAAAAACTAAAGTGTTAAAAACTACACTTGAAGTGCTGTATTTAACACTTACTAAGTACTGAACTAGCACTTTGTTCAAGTGTAGATATCCCAGAACTTGACAGGTGTTACAATAATAACACTTGACAAGTGTAATGTCGCGACACTTAAAAGGAAACAACGCAGATGACGGGGATCAGGCTCGAACTCTGGAGCCTGATCCGCGTCATCTGCGTTGTGTCCTTTTAATTATGTACCCACCAAGCGCAAATCAAATAATGGACGATTCTGGAAGAACCACCAATGCTAGACACATGGGAAGAGTCATCCATTCAAGTTTCAGATGTCTGGCGATTGTAATGTCTAAGTGCTTAAAGCATTTCACTTTGAGTGTTAAAATCAAACCCTAAGAGTTAGAATGGGTTTAACACATTGAAAGTGTCAGTTTTAACACTTTAGTTTTTAGTGTGTAAATGAACTTCTACATTTACGACAATCAAATGTAATCTATTTTATACGACAAAGTATTACGTCACACAATAATTTATATTAATTTGTTATAACAAGTTAGCTTTGTTATAAAAAAAGATAGCTAAGTTGTTATAACAAGATAGCTATGCTGTTCTAACAAGATACAGTACGTGGAGAGTGTATTATCAGTAAGTCAACCGCAGAGTGGAGATTCCAACCGAGCAATAATTGCAAATTTATTGCAAAGCATAACAATTACAAGCAAAGTTTCAGCCAATGGACCTTCGGGTTTATCCCGGAGGTCCATTGGCTGAAACATTGCTTGTGTGTTTTGTTCATATATACAGAATTTGAAAGTGATGTTTTGGGTGATAACTCCACTCTGCAGGTGATTTTGATACAATCCACTCTCCACGTACTGTAGTTAGGTTGTTATTTGAAGACAGCTATTGTTACAGCAAGATAGCTAAATTGTTATAACAACTTAGCAGGTTTACTAGCAATCGATGTTTCTCAAGAAACTCAGTATGGCCATCATGGCGGCCATATTAAATCGGTTATCTGATCCAAAATCGATGGGAAGTTTCCTCTAGACACCAATAATGCATAACGAAAAAAATGAAATTGATTAGCTAAAAAATCTTATTAAATGTCCATTAAATGTAAACGTAAATTATTTTATAAAAATATATGCGATCAACTTGTTAGAGTGGAATCCATTAATCCTAAGGTATACTGGAGACTAATTAACTCTCTGAAGACAAATGAAATCTCTGAAAATCACCTTGATTCAGATGGCACTGTAGATTTTTTCAATGATCTCTTGTGTAAGCCTCGAGGAGAACAATCCGATTACCGCGATCACATCGAAACTCCTAATGCAGATATCCCATTGAACAATAACCCTATAATAGCGGACGAAGTATACAGCTCGTTCCGTCAGTTAAAAAATCAAAAATCTACAGGTCCTGACAATGTGTCCAATGAACTCCTAAAATTGGTTGTTCCGCATATTATCGACGAGGTTGTGAAAGTATTTAATCAAATATTAACATCAAAATATATCCTCTTAGTTGGAGCAAATCAATACTTACAACTATTTATAAAAATGAAATAGACATGATCCAAATAATTATCGTGCCATAGCCCAGAGCAATACTATCGGTAAACTATTTAACAGAATCATCAACAATAGAATTAATAATTACTTAGAAGATAATAACCTAATAAGTGAGAACCAATGCGGATTTTGCAAAGGCTGTAGCACTCTTGACAGTATATTTGTCTTGAATTCTGCTATTAATTAATATAAAAAGACGAAAAGACCACTGTATGCAGTATTTGTAGATTTCAGAAAAGCTTTCGATACCGTTGAAAGATCAAAACTTTTCCAGAAATTACGTAATATAGGCATCAGCGACCCGATCTTAGAGTCACTAATGTCAATGTATAAATCCTGTTACTACAGTACGAAAACAAACAAAGGAGTCGACCCCCTCAGTTATCCACCATTGGGGTCCGGCATGGGTGTAATCTCTCCCCGACACTTTTTAAAATATTTATAGATGATATAGCAAATTTATCATATGACTCGTCCGTTTTGTTCACTTTAAAACATTTGATATTTTGCTTTCATATTAACCAGTGATAAATAAAGCCTTCCGTCGATCCCATTGGTCAATTTCAAAACTAGACAATTTGATTGGCTGAACAAAATACAACTGGGCCATATTTTCATAATTTGCATAATTGGGGTTGAAAGATTGCATTGGTAAATTTCAAATATGGACAGTTTGATTGGCTGAACAAAACACAACTGGGTCACATTTGCATAATTTGAGTAGGGAGAATTTATGTTATCTGTCCTATTTAGGTTGAGTTATATTGAATTAACCCTTTACCTAACATAACGACCAAAACCGACCAGTGCTATATACGAAAAGGTTCATAACCTATGTTTTGGAAGCAAAAAATGAAATTTTTTAGTTATATGATAATGTTTTTTCCAAGTGTCGTCTGCAACACACGTTAGGTAAAGGGTTAAAAAGTCATACTAAGTCGTTAATTTGTGCATATGTGTGTCATATGATAAATAGAATATGAAATGAGTGTTTTTTCATATGATATTTATGAAACTCATCCGAATTTTCGGTTTGTGGCTCGCCAGAGGCTCGCCCAAACGGAAAATTCTTTGACTCGTTTCATAAATATCATACGAGAAGAACACTCATTTCATATCCTCTATATATTTAATGATAAATGCACGCCAGTTTCATTAGGTGACTACTCATTAAATCATCTTTTATTTTCAGATGACCTCATGTTGCTATTTGAGTCTCCAGATGGCATTCAACAATGCTTAAATAAATCAGATATCTCCGCTCGGAAAAAACATCCTGAGTGTAAAGTGTAAATATACATAAAACAAAATTTGTTATATTTAAGGCACGTCAATCGACCGTAGTACCCAATTTATACCTCGGATCTTCCAAGCTCCAGAAAACTAGCAACTATAGTTACTTAGGATAGAATTTCTGACAAAATTGTAAACTACAGGATACACAAAAAGATTTGAGCATGAAAGCACTTCGAGCACTTTATTCCCTAAACACTTCATTTAAACAGAAATACCGCCCAACGATACCCATATTTTCTAGTCTATTTGACAAATTAATTAAACCAATACTGCTGTATGTTAGTAAGATATGAGCATCAGAACTAGATTATAAAAACGAAAGCCGCACCGCGTGTGAAAACGCGCACATAAAATTTTGTAAATTATTACTTGGTGTCAATAAGAATGCCCCCAACTTTGCTGTGCGCTCTGAACTAGGAGGATATTCTTTGTTCCTAGATGCCATTGTACAGCAGACGAGATACCACTCTAAGTTGCTGTCTCAGTAAAATGATTCACTACTTGGAACGGCGTATAAAGAAGCAGATAAGCATGTTTTAAAGAAATTTAAAACTATAATACACGAACTCTTAGTTGTACAAGATATCAATAGCTTTTGTAGCCCCCCCCCCCCCCACCCAAAGAAAAACCAAAAAAAAAAAAAAAAAAAAAAACCACAAAGAAATACGTTCTTGAGAAGGGAAAGCAAAAGTATGAGGAATTTTTCTATGAAAATATATATGACGATAAAAAAAAACAAAGTAAAAACAAGCTGAGAACATATCGTACAATTAAAAATGAGTATACTCTAGAACCATATCTAGTACACACGACATCCTGGGAGGCACAAAAAATATTTACTCGGCTTCGAATCAGTAATCACAATCTGATGATAGAAAATGGAAGACATGTACAGCCCCCGATTCCGGTTAATGAACGAAAATGCCCAATGTGTGGTTCCAAGACAACTGAGGATGAATATCATTTCATCATGGAGTGTGATCACTATAGTCAATTACGGGAGGGACTATTAGACCTGGTAATAAATAAAATTGGTCACTTGAAAAATGTCGATGAGTCAATAATCTTCAAATTCATCATGCAAAGCAACATCCCCAGGTTATGCAATCCTATCTGTAACACGATCCGACGATTCGTCATGCTCCGGGAAGGCGAGGCCCCGGGAAATTAAGCTCCAACGAAGAAACGCTTAAGAATGTGATAACGTTCTTAATTATGCTAATATTGTATTTATTAATCATGCAATCTGTCCCAGTGCGGGTGATTACAATAAAGTTCTATTCTATTCTATTCTATTCTATCTTAATAATTAAGCTCATAATATATCAAATAAGCTCACAACATTTCGGTAAGCTCATAATGCATCTCCGGACACAAAAAACCTCGTGACTCCCAAACAATTGCGCGGACGGACGAGCGGACAGACGATCGAACGAACGGACGGACGGACGGACGAACGAACGAACGAACGAACGAACGAACGAACGAACGAACGAACGAACGAACGAACGAACGGACGGAGGGAGGGACGGATGGACGGACGTTTGACGGACGGACGTTTGACGGACGGACGGACGGATGGATGGATGGACGGACAGACGAACGGACAGACGGACGGACATGCATGCATGGTGAAAGGGTCAGGGGCATAAAAACTAGTGCGGTTCCTATCCCATGCTAACCGACGTGAAGTCAAGACTACGATCAAGACGGCTAATGACGATTTGATACAATGCATATGTGATTGTGCAAAGAACGTATTGGATTATCAAGTGCCAATGACGAAATCTGCGACAGCTCAGCTGATCCCATACAAACATCAAATAGGGAAGCCAACCTTTACAAACGATAAACTATCTTATCGGAAAAAGACGTATCACACAGAAAGGAGGAATTTTAGGGAAGTTACTAAAACCCGTAATCAATATATTATCAAGATATTCGCTGCCTATAAAAAGGGCCCACTCGTCACAGATTTGTCATTTGCGAACTGACCTTCGAAGAGAGCGGACACCATGCAATCCTGTCGTGTACCAAGAAACTATTCATCAGATTCGGATTCCGATGAGTCGGAACTATCTCAAAACGATTCTACTTTTCGTACACATTATTAAATTGTCCATTGTATAGGGACAGTCCGTAAAACATCTCATCTATATTGCTCTTTGTTAAGCTTTCGGTCTCTTGGCCTTCTTCAAGGACCGTTGATGAATTTTCAAACTACATCTCCTCACCATACTAAACAACAATCAACATTGAAAAGCAAAATGCTTTTCAATGTTGATTGTTGTTAAGTATAGTGTGGTGGAGATATAGTTTGAAAAGTTATCAACGATCCTCGGAGAAGGCCAAGAGGCCGAAAGCTTAACAAAGAGCAATATGGATGAGATGATTCTGATTTTGTTTTGGTAAGAAAAACGTCCAAAGCGCCTTGACGAATGCCAAAAAGATTTTGACAACCTCATGAACAAGCATATCGATGATGGAATGGATAAAGAAGATGCAGTTGAAACAGCGTAAAAAACACTTCAAAAGAGTGTCAGAGAAGCCACACATTTATGAGTTGATGTACATTAGGAATTATTGTAAGGACCCAGTACACAAGAAAATCCCAGAGACTGCCAAGCGTCTCCGGGAAGAAGAGAACTGTGACTTTGAAGAATCCTAGAAATACGCCTTGGAAAAGCAAATATTTCTGTTCGACAACCCTGTGGCAAACTACTCATTCAAAGTGGAAGATGAGGAAAAAGACCGAAACCAGAGAAAAAGGTATAAAAGGAGTGTTGTTTGAAATAAATTAATTTCCATTCTGAACGTCGAAGAGTAAAAATGTTCAGATTCAAAGATAACTTACGCATACAGATCTTCACGAATGATGCCGGATTTAAAGCTGACTCCCCAAGAACTGGCCCAAGTGAATCGTGTGGTAGATGAATGTAAGAGAAGAAATCTAGACAACTACACAGACTGTGTAGTGACAAAGAAACAAATGCGTGTGGATACGCCTCATGGTACGTGACGATTATTAACCCGCGGAGAGTCAAAGAAGAAGCCACAAACAAGAGAGGGATAGAGATGTCAAAGGCGGCTCCCATAAAGAACGTCCCGAAGAAGACTGACGTTTCCACTCAAACTACAAATAAGAATGAAGTTGGCACCCGGAAGAATGATGATTCAAGGATGCGCTAACTTTCAGACCAAAACAAGAACGAACTAAAGAAGAATAAAGTGCAACAAAATCAAAACCAGAATGACGTTTCCACTACGAAGCAGCCCAAAGACAAGAGAACGAAAGAGGCAGCCCAAACCAAGAATGAAATCAAGAAATGCCAACCGATACACAAAAAATCAAAGCAACCAACAAAGCCAAGCTACCAGCGTTCAATGAGAACGTGTTTTACCAAAATAAGGCAGTCAGACGATGGGAAGAAACTCCATGGAATCCTTTTCCAAATATCCTTCTAGAATCCCCTTTTCATCGTATGTGCTTATGTGATGTGTACACATTGTAACACATTGTGTACTAACACATAAGCACATTTCGGTACGATCAACATACAGTTTTCGTGCATGGTAGCCTATCATGGACTAGGTCTAGGCATTGTATAGACTGATACAGGCTTAAATGAATGGGGTGATCTGATTGAGCCTAGATTTGGCCAAAGGTAGAGGTCAAGACAGAATCGGGGGTAGCTACTAAGCTTGTTGCAATGCTACAAGTCAGCAGTAATCGTACAAGGCTGTAAGAGTGGTTAGAAGGCTATAGTACTGGGTGAACACAATAGTACTGGATCACACGAAAGATGGTGGTGACTATGGACAAGTGACAGTCTTGGAGCTGTGAAGGGTGTGGGGTGGCTTATAAGTCCAGGCCAAACAGGTACTAGGAGCCTCACTGCCCACGCGTGGATTACGACCTATCCACGGCGACTTTACTGTATGCATTATAGGAAGATCTCAATCTAATTAGATATTCAACCCAATTTCGTCGATTTTTATAGGAGTTATGCCCCTTTTTGTTGCATTTGTCTGATGATAACTTTATGAGCGCATTAACTTGAACAAGTCTAGTGTAATATGATTGGATAATCGCCCAATTTTGTCGATTTCTATAGGGGTTATGCCTTTTTTTTGAAAAGTTAGTGTTTGTCCGATAATGACTTCACGAACTTGAGCAAATATAAATAGATTTTGATAAAACTTGGTACATGCTCACATTGTGGCAAGATCACGATCTTACTGCATATTTACCAAAATTTCGTCGATTTATGTAGGCGTTATGCACCTTAATGGTGTTTATCTGATGATGGCTTTGTGGACACGATAATTTGAACAAATACAAAAATTTTGATAAAAGTTGGTAGAGGCATACATTGCGGAGTGATCGCGCTCTGTTTGATAAAAGTTGGTAGAGGCATACAATGCGGAATGATCGCACTCTGGTGGGATATACAGTCACTTCCGTTAATTTTCTAAGAGTTATGTCCCTGTTTCTTGAAAAACTTGGTGTTTGTCGGATGATGACCTTGGGAACGCTAAAACCTGAACAAACATAATAATCGGATTGTGTTAATATTTGGTTCAGGCATACATTGTTGAAATATCTCTTTCTAAAAGGATATTCACCATATGCCGTTGATTTTTTTTTCTCATGAACATTTCGATCCACGTCTCTCTTTGCGTGGTGGGGGATTTTGCGATCTTGTGGCACATTGCTTGCTATTATTATTTTAAACAATTACATTAGTTGAACGAAAATAATTCTTTAACCCTTTACCCAACGTAACGGCTAAAACCGGCCAGCGCTATTCACAAAATTCGCCAATTACTTTTCATTATTTTTATAATTTTTTTTATCTCAAAAACATAGGTTATGACCCCTCTCTGGAACGAGCTCGTCGAGCTCGTTCCAAAGAGGGGTCATAACCTATGTTTTTGAGACAAAAAATGAAAAAAAATAGCTATTCAAGAATTTTGTTTGCAAGTGTCGTCTGCTTTTCATGTTAGGTAAAGGGTTAAAATAATAATACACAGACGTTTGTCGAGTACGACTGGCATATACATATAACGAGCGCTTTCGTACAAATGACATGTTTGTTTATGTATTGGGGTTTAACGACACTTTCAACAACCAGGGTTATATCGTGTCAGAGAGGTTTACGGGTGGAGTAGATCGGAGTACGCGGATATAATCACCGTTTAACAGCACGCAAACATCAGACTCAATAACTTGCAAACACAGATCAGATTCAGAAGTGGTTCAATGCACGTGCACACCTTAGTACACGGTGCCCCCCCCCCCCCCCCCAAATGGGTAATCGGAGTTGAGTGTGTTACCCAAGGACACAACGCAGATGGTGCGGGTTGAGATAGAACAGCTGAAAATTCGATTTAACACTTACGCTGCCGAGAGCGACTATTGTCACATATTTTATGATGATTATCTGTACGTTCTGGTTGGTATACGCAGATCAAACCTATCATTTGATTAATTACTGGAAAGGGCTCAGAATTCCCTTTCCTACAAATAATCAGATGATAAAGTTTCGAGAATGTCATAAATTCTATTAAACTTCCACGAATACAGGCGTACATAGAAGTCCTCCATATATGGATAAAGTGGGCGTGGCAGTAAAGTGGTTAAATGCCAATATTCTAAGCAATGAACCACTGTGCTCCAATTAAAAGGATATATGAAACCAAAGATTCTTCTACTCTCTTTGGGAGAGGGTCCGGGGTCCATGCCATTTGGAAAATGTTGTGCATGGGGGCTCCAATTTGGAATTTTTTTTTTTGGGGGGGGGGGGGGGAAATATACAAAGACTAAGAAATTTTACATGCGAATTGAGCAGAGAACATTACGACTGATACCTACACAACTGCATGTATACTACAAGTAAGTTTTATAACAATGAGTCACACGGAATCATGTTCACACAGTCTCTGTATTCTCTATCAAACTGTTCTTTTATTATTAAAGAATTTGTCATTTACCTTTGAAGTAAGATACGTCGTTAGGCGAGCAATTTAAATTTAATGTACAATTGGTGTCCTGAACTGGCTGGTCATAATGCCTCAGAAAACCAATGGTTTTCTGAGGCCTTATGACGATCCAGTTCAGGGCACAGGCTGTGTATTAATTTTTTGTTTCTGTGGGAACTGAGATTGGAAAATTTGTGGTTAAGTATTGGTAAAACTCATGCCTAAATGCCATTTGGGAAAGGGTCTCATAAACGGCCCTTGTAGATGACCAAAAGAATCCCTAGAAACATCCCGGTATTTTTGCATATTGAAAATTGTGGTTCCCAGGATACATACTGTCCATTTTCAAGTGGTTCTTCAAATGGATTTTGGTGTGATGAAATGAAGGAAGAGTTGATGACATTCGTGATTTCAACAGCTACATGAGAGTCATTTTCGATTGTGTGACCATATACAACTGTCTGTTGAGGCAGAGAAATACCTTGGGCTACAATGTTCCCATCTGCTAGTAGAAAATACACCTTTCGCTGGGTAATTGGACAAGCACAATTGATGTGAGGTTGACATGCTGCTTTTGGAATACTGTGTTGGTCTCTTGAATCAAGATGAGCGTACATTGGGTATATGATTTAGATCTGGCCTAAATCCCAGTGAGGATCTGGTCTAGTCCAGTTCTAAATTGGACTAGTCCAAATCCTAATTAGGATCTGGCCTAGTCCAAATCTCTATTTGGATCTGGCCTAGACCTAAATTCAGGCCTGTGACATATATCTTCGGCTTCAAATAAGACCCCGTAAAGCTTTGAAATTCGATGAGATTTGAAATCGTGATTTCAATCACATCGATTCAGAATCTGTCAAAATCGTCGATATGTTCTCAACATCGTACCTGGAGTCTTCAAGACTCTCCTCGTGAACTATTCTTCTATCAACAGGTCCTGTGTACAGAAGACCAGATGGTGGAAGAAGACTACAACGATGTTCCGCTTCTGAAACTACCTTCATTCCGTTCAGTAATATTCTTCTTTTTTGATTAATACTCCCAACAGACGAGTCGCCGTTGCATACATACTATACTTGTGTGTAGATCGACAGTATAATATTTTACGACTGTTAGACCAGAGACGGCGGACCCAAGGGTGGGCACAAGACACACTTGGCCCTCCACTTTCTTTACAGACATGTTACGCGGTTACACAATAAGTAAAAATGGGCGCATGCAAACGAGCCGATATAAGGCATTTCTGTAATATTGTATTTTATTTGCAAACCAAACAACATTTGACCAAAGTCTTCCACCTTCGGTCCGTTTCTTTCACTTCAACCATCTTCCAACTCGAAGGATAGCCTAAAGTCTATAGTGTCTCGTGGTATATTTACCGATATACGATTTTAACTTTTCTCCCATTGGGCCAAACAATGGTAGCCTTGAAAATTTGTGCCGTTCCACCTTTATCTAGGTTCCACCTCCTCAATTTTAGACAGTGCAACATGTAAAACGTGAGCATTTGAATTCAATTCGAGATTGGATATCCTCTGTCTTATTCAAATTCGGATTCGAATCAACCAGAGATTGAAGATTTGATTGATTTCAAACAGCTGATTACGAAATTATTTCATTTTGTTAATGTAAAAAAAGTAGTCCTAATCTTACCACTCATCAAAACAGGTTTTCTTCGCCAAGTTAGCTTTCTGGATGACTTCACTGCACTATACTCTGTCTTGTTTACTCAGTATGCTTAATATTATTGACCCTTTGAACCCTGGTGGTACATTCCATAATAGTGCATCGTCAGCAACTGGAAGAGTCCATGTTCATTATTTAGGGGTAGACCAATTAATATTTTCAACGCGCAGCCTTCGGGCTGCACGTTGAAAATATTGATTGGTCTACCACACACATGCACTTAGCATCCATCCTATTTAATGAAATTATGACGTATCATGTTCCTGGCCAAAAAACGGCACATTCGTTTGTAATAACTAGCACATTCGTTTTTAATAAGCGGCGTGGCAAATGCGCATTCCCCTTGTTTTGTCTTTTTCATTTTTATATAGACATAAAGAGAAACGTGTGGACGCATGAAGTCAACGATGGTAAATTATCGGTAGGTGCACAGACACACGGCACAAACTGGGAAATCGAAAGAAAAATGATATTTGATACCATTTTTGAATCTATGCTGACGTGCCCCTGTAATGGTATATAAATATTAACAAGGTAAACAACTCGCTTTTCGAAAACGATAGCACTCATCTTCGTTATACCCCCTCAAATTTGATTCACACAACGTATCCAACCCGGTATCAATGGAAAGGGGAATGAATAAGCTTTACAGTGGTGTATTACACGGCCGATGGATGTTCTTGGGTTGTTCATGATAACTGAGAGAAGCCGCAGAAAAAGCCGAAACACATTTAGTCGGACAAGATAGTGCACAGTGGAATGACGTTTACGAGCGACAATTATCTGATTTATTATAAATAATTCGAGGTCCCATTGTCTATGGAGGGCAGATTCAAATATTAACCGTATACCTTTATCAATTACTAATCTCGGATCCACATTTATTCATTTCTGGCGATCACATTTGCCGTTTATACATTTTTTTAACATTCCCTTGGAAACAAAACAAGCTAACGGCATCCATAGAAGCACAATGACATCCCATTGGCTACTATTTATGCCGAGAAAATCATCGATGAAAATAAGCCAATGGGAGAATGGGGAAAGTTTTTGCGCAAGTCGCGTATCTATAGACGTCGTCAACTTAGGTCAACTTGGGAAAAGATGTCAAAGTTACGGCTAAAAAGTGTATAAACGTTAAATGTGAACTCCAGAAATGAATAAATGTGGATACGAGATTAGTAATTGATAAAGGTATACGGTTAATATTTGAATCTGCCCTCCATTATATATGCAGTAATAATATTTCCCCCAAATAAATGCTGTGGTTGCTGTTCTTCTGGGAGGTCAATCAGTACAGACTGCTCCGAACTGAAATTTTGGTTAGCAGTGTTGAAAAAATCGTTGCTGAAAATTTTTGTCTTTCCATTTATCATCACTGTCGCAAATACCCTCTCTGCTGCTCTACGCTGGTGCACGGGTATTATGAAACTGAACACTGTTATTTCTTGGACGACCTTAACGAGCCGACTGAAGCTTGAAGCGTATGAGTAACTCTCGTCTCCTGTCATTAATCCACTCCACTGAAAATGACTCATTGCGGAACAGCCCGAGTCTGACATGAGGTCAATGATGACGTCTCGGGCATTGATGTTTAAAACATTATAACCAGCCTTCTTTAAAATAATGTCTCTCTCTTGGCGAGTATTTTGCGGTATTGGTTCAACAACTTTAATTTTAAAATGTTCCATGATATGTCTAGTACCTGTAATTATAGAAATTGGATATATACAGTTCTTTTTTTCGAATTCGTTTGCGGATACCCAGGTGTGCACCAGGGATAGACTGGCGGTACGGTCCATCGGGAAATTTCCCGGTGGGCCCCCTATTTGGAGCCCTCTGCGGCCCCCAAAACTGATGCGGCCCAACACCTATTGGTGCATAAAATTTCGTGAAAATTACCCCAGGTAAAATGCTCTGATCACCTAGACAGTCGGTATATTGAAATGATGCCCTACATGTGGACAGCTACAGGGCGTTTCGGTATATCAGCAGTCTAGTCGACCACTGATCGCCCAGATGCAAGGAAAAACATTCTTTCAGTACGAAAAATCAAAATTTGCTCCCATTGACCAGAATTATGGTCGGTCCGATGGATCCGGGGCCCCCTTTATTGCAAACTTTTTTGCAGAATGAACCTGAATGAGCAAAGAAGATGATACAACATTTGGAAATAAAATTCTTGAATACGGCCTAACTTTCATTTTTTGTGGCAAAAACATAGCTTATGACCCCTCACTGGAACGAGCTCATTCCAATGAGGGGTCATACGATATGTTTTGCGGCAAAAAATGAATGGAGAGTTTTGTGAATAGCGCTGGTCGGTTTTGGACAATACGTTGGGTAAAGGGTTAAAACGCAAATTATTATTTTCAATAATTTATATTCACCGGTAGAAAATACAAATATTCGTTCCATGAGTGCCACAAGGCGTCATCTACAATGTTTTAGCATTGCAGATGGCGCCTTTTTGCACAAAAGGGACGCTTTGTAAATGCTTTGTGGTACTGGTCACTGGTTGCAGTTAAAAACATTTGTTTTATGTTACAACACAGTGTTTTCGTGAAAACAGCGCCTCTAGTGGTTTGCAACCTTTAATGGAGGATAAAAGTTCCTGGAATTATCCGATTGGTGGAAAATGAACTGAGCTTGTTAGTGTGAATTTTAAAGTGAATGTTTTGGGAAAGATATAAAATATTGGTGACTATTGTCTTCTGAAATGTGTGAGAGAAGATTAAAATTCGGTGGGGACAGGTAAACATATGTCTATTTCATTCAGTGCGAAACTGGACAGGAGTACAGGAAGCTCCAAATTTAAAGGCAAAATTCACATGGCGACCTATATTTTTTTCAGTATATTGTTTTTATGAGATGATAAACTAAATATGTAGATGGTTATTTTTGCCAAATCAGCTTGATAAGATGGGTAGAGGAGGAAAGATTAGTACTGTCGTCAATGGGAAAAAAACACTGTATTGTAACCTTTATTCCCGTGTTCACCATGACCAAGAAACCGTCCGAAAAGGGAGATAACTTGAAATTCAATTAATGAAATTCACTTGCGTGGGAATGTCGCCTTATCAGACGACGAAGGAAAGAATTATCTTCAGCTGAACCAGATCGAGTGGAGTTGAAAAATGACTTCGAATGTCGAAATTGTTATTGCGTGGATGCAGAAACACGCTTGTGGTATTAATTCACTGGTTTTTATTTCTGTCCGTAAAATAAATAAAATAAAGCTTTGATAAAAAATCCTGGATACAGAATAAACTAAAAATATTTTAAAATGGCAAATAGTCAAAACGACGAAAACACACATAATATACACAAATTAACTAGTGCAGGTTAAATGAAGAGACCAAAGAGATTCTCAATTTCATCATATCACCTGTCCAAACAAAGCTAGAATTAAGAAGTGCATCCAAATATATGTTTTGATCCATAAATAGCACAGAGTGTATATGGTTCAAGTACACGCTAAAAACTAAAGTGTTAAAAACTACACTTGAAGTGCTGTATTTAACACTTTCTAAGTGCTGAACTAGCACTTTGTTCAAGTGTAGATATCCCAGAACTTGAAAGGTGTTACAA
The DNA here is from genome assembly GCA_031216915.1 of Pictodentalium vernedei. Taxonomy (NCBI): domain Eukaryota; kingdom Metazoa; phylum Mollusca; class Scaphopoda; order Dentaliida; family Dentaliidae; genus Pictodentalium; species Pictodentalium vernedei. The sequence goes on along the minus strand of CM062289.1, from coordinate 385,646,621 downwards.
TAATACCACTTGACAAGTGCAATGTCGCGACACTTAAAAGGAAACAACGCAAATGACGCGGATCAGGCTCGAAATCTCGAGCCTGATCCGCGTCATCTGCGTTGTGTCCTTTTAATTATGTAGCCACCAAGCGCAAATCAAATTATGGACGATTCTGGAAGAACCACCAATGCTAGACATATGGGAAGTGCCATCCAATCAAGTTTCAAATGTCTGACGATTGTAATGTCTAAGTGCTTAAAGCATTGCACTTTGAGTGTTAAAATCAAACCCTAAGAGTTAGAAGGGGTTTAACACCTTGAAAGTGTCAGTTTTAACACGTTAGTTTTTAGTGTGTAACTTTCAGCTGAAACGTTATGAAAAAATCATCAAAGTAAAGGTTTTATTTTATATAATTCGAATGCCTCAAGTTTTTTCCCCCAAAACGAAAAAAAAAATACTTGGAAGATTTTGTCCCCTTCAAGTCTTTTCTCCCATAATATGTAAACAATAGGGGCTTTTGTGTACCTCTGTTACTTATGTTGAGGGCTTTTGCAATGAGGGTTTTGTTTTGTTAGATTTTTTTTGTCTGTGTCCATTTATATCTAAATTGCCCAGGTTAGACGACTACCAAGAATATGAGCACTGCTCAACTTCACAGGGTTTCAACAGGGATATGAGCAAATCAATGTAAGTTTAAAATTTTGCCTCATACCAATATTTCGATTTCGACAACTATTGCTATATATTACACACCCGACGCGATACATACGATGTGATCAATACAAACAGAGCAAATTTCTTTCAGTTTGAATCAACGTGCCAAGTACTAATGTTTAGCAACTAGTATGTACGGTGTGGAATTCTACGTTCTTCCACAAGGGCTCATTAAAAGGTTTCAAATTTCATAGAAAAAGTATGGTTAAATCTTTTCAATCTAGTCTTCCTCTGGTGAAATACCCTTGTATCACTCCATCAGTTTTCAAATCAGCCGCGTAGCTAGGATATCAAAGTTGGGGGGGGGGGGAGTAATATCTGGGGGTGGGGGGGGGGGGGTGTAAGCGATCTGAACGTCGCGGCTACCCCCCCCCCCTAACAAAGGGGGGTAGCCGCTACGTTCAGATCGCTATATCACTAGATAGAGGCATACAGAATAGGGTGCACAGCATCATCCGAGCCACGTAGCGCGGCGAGATGGGAACGAGCACAAGAGAGGGACACCCCCTCTCGCTGGAGTGGGGCTTCCCCGGAAAAAGATTTGAGATACAAAAAGAGCAATTTCCTTGACTCTGCGTCCGTTTGTGTCCATAATTTATGAGTTGTGAAAGGCATCAATAATTAGGAGGGGGGGGGGGTTATGACTAACATTAGGGGCATATGCCCCCCCCCCCCCCCGGCTACGCCACTGTGGCCTGCATCATACCGGGAATTCTCTGCTGCTTCTCCGTAGCAACACGTCTGGAACCCTCCTCCTGCTATTTCTCAATAATATTAGCATGGCGAGGCACCAAAAAGAAATCCCGATTTCGGGTGGCTGCTTTTGAGTCGTGAGAACCCCACACTAGATTTTGTCGTTCTGGATTCGGAACGACGATACAGTATATTCTAAACGAAAATACTAGAGCTGAAACGGTTAACTGATTAATCCATTAAACAATGATCAACTACTTGATCGATCAAAAAAGTAATTGATCAATTAAACATTACTTATGAACCACTGTATTTTCTGGGTTAACAAAGGAACAAACTTGCTCCAAAACAGACAAACATAGTCACACTGACTCACATCAATTATATGAGACAGAGTAAAGCCTGCACAAAATTGAAAACATAATAAAATTTGAATGGAGATTTTTGTATATAGAGCTGACGGTTTTGTCCTTTACTTTGGTTAAAGGGTTAATGCTGTAAATTATCAACGGTACGGCAGTTATCCAGCTACCTATAAGGGCAAGTGATTAGTCAGTTAACCAAGGTTAATCCATGAGATTAATCGATCAAGAAAACCCTTTAACCGTTTCAGCACTAGAAAATACCTGATACATAAAATGAACAAATATGTCTTTAAACGAATAAATTTGACATTTCAAACAAAACAGTAGCCTTGTTGTTTCGAGTATACACTTTGGGGGGGGGGGGGGGGGGTATGGTTAGTGTATAGGGAAAACACGCGGACACTTTGGAAAAGTGGTCTGGATTAAAAAAACACATTATTTGAGGAACGTGGGTTTGTTGTCTTTCGCGACGACTCGACAAGACCCAAGAATTTGATCCATCCTGATTCTTTACTGCACTCTAAAACCAGTTGGGTAAAAAATTAACCAAGATCAACTGGGTTGAGTGAATCTTAACCCTTTACCCAACGTAACGGCCAAACCGGTCAGCGCTATTCTCAAAAATCGCCAATTCATTTTCATTGTTTTTTTTTCATTTTTGTCTCAAAAACATAGGTTATGACCCTCATTGGAACGAGCTCGTCAAGCTCGTTCCAAAGTGGGGTCATAACCTATGTTTTTGAGACAGAAAGTGAAAAAAATTAGTTATTCAAGAGAGTTTTTTTGCAAGTGTCGTCTGCTTTTCACGTTAGGTAAAGGGTTAACCTAATTGGGTTCATATTCACCCAACCCGGTTGGTTTGGGTTGCTTTTTAACCCAACTAATTTAAAATATTATCAGACATTGGCCCAGCGTAGGATTGGAGTATTGTAGAGTAGCCTGGATGGAGCACAACTATAATATTCTGTTAAAAAGTATCGTGAGGGGTCACATGCCCCATCATTTCCCACCTCCTTGGATGTTATTATCAACAAACATAAATTTGGAGATTCAAAGAAATAAAGGGTAATGACTGTGAGGTTGGATGTCGGTCAACGTCCAACTCGAAAGTGATCTGTATTTTCCGTGAATAACACCAAAAACATTCAATAAAGGGAGATAAACCCAAACTGGAATTTTGGACGAACGTCAGCATCAAATTTGATCTAACTTTCCGTCATCGAAGTAATACACCAGATATGAATTGGCTGTGTTGCGTATTAGGTACCACCGTACTAAATATTTTCCCATAGGCGGCCATTATAACAGCTATATGAAAAGATATGAACGCATCACTTAAAATTAGATATCCAAATACCTACACAAAGTACAGACCTTCTCTCAACTTCTCTGCCCATAAAACGGGGTCCCAGATCAACTGGGTTTGGTGAATTTGAACCCCGTTGGGTTCATATTCACTCAACCCAGTTGATTTGGATTGATTTTTAACCCAACTGATTTTAGAGTGTATACCCCCCGGCAAGACCATAACATAATTCCTCCTGTTTATACGGGTATTTCAAAGTTGAGATCAATCCAAGAACGATGAATTGAAAGGATATGAACAGAGGGTATGGCTGTCAGTTAAGATTCCGCGAACCAAGACTCGTCAATAGGATAGGCTTTCACCCCAGGAAACAGCGCAGTTGCATCCAAATGGAAACCAGAAATACGCATTTTTTTCGATATCACTTTTCTAAATACATCCCCAACGTACAACATATGAGATAACGTATACACCCGACGGGGAATCGAAAGTCTAACGCATTCACTCTTCAGTAAGTTAATACCGAAGATTTGAGGTATCACTGGTGAACACCGAATACCCCCTTCTAAATACAACGCACACATCAGTGACCACGCAGGCTGATCGGTGCTATTGATGTTATCAAGTGTGCCTTCAGCATCAACGAATACAGCACTACCCGCAACGGGTTCCATAATCTTTGCTCCGTTACGTTTTAATATTTCCCCGAAATCTTTTGTGGATTCAATTCTGTATTTCAAATAATCTTCTTGTAGTGCCTCCAAGAGTCCAATGGCACTAGCTTCCATATCGCGCCCAGCTAATCCTCCTTCTGTCTTCATAACCTCATAAGCTAACCTATTGTAGAGCGCTTCATCTTTGACTGCCATGACTGCCCCACAGTTACTAAGTCCGTCCTTTTTTGTCGATATATAACAACCGTCACACATTGAAAACATATCTTGTGCAATTTGTAACGGCGAGTTTTCAGAAAATTCTCCTTCTCCTTCTAGGGTCTTGATGAACCAAGCGTTTTCTGCGAATCTGCAAGCGTCTAAAAGTAAGAACGAACCATATTCATCACATAATTTGCGCGTTTGTCTGATATTTTCCATACTGACAGGCTGCCCTCTTAATATTTCATTCGTCACCGTCAATACAACAATGCTTTTGCTGTCGTCTGCTGCTGAAAGCTCGGTTCGCAATTTCTTAATATCAATATTACCCCCAAATAAACACTGTGGTTGCTGTTCTTCTGGGAGGTCAATCAGTACAGACTGCTCCGAACTGAAATTTAGGCGAGCAGTGTAGAAAAAACCGTTGCTGAAAATTTTTGTCTTTCCATTTATCATCACTGTCGCAAATATCCTCTCTGCTGCTCTACCCTGGTGTACAGGTATAATGAAACTGAACCCTGTTATTTCTTGGACGACCTTAACGAGCTGACTGAAGCTTGAAGCGTATGAGTAACTCTGATCTCCTGTCTTTAATCCACTCCACTGAAAATGACTCATTGCGGAACAGCCCGAGTCTGATATGAGGTCAATGATAACGTCTCGGGCATTGATGTTTAAAACATTATAACCAGCCTTCTTTAAAATAATGTCTCTCTCTTGGCGAGTATTTTGCGGTATTGGTTCAACAACTTTAATTTTAAAAGGTTCCATGATATGTCTAGTACCTGTAATTATAGAAATTGGATATATGCTGTTCTTTTTTTCGAATTCGTTTGTGGATACCCAGGTGTGCACCGGGGGTGAACTGGCCGTACGGTCCACCGGGAAATTTCCAGATGGGCCCCCTATTGGGAGCCCTCTGCGGCCCCCAAAACTGATGCGGCCCAACACCTGTTGGTGCATAAAATTTCGTGAAAATGACCCAAGGTGAAATGCTCTAATCACCTAGACAGCCAGTATATTGAAATGATGCCCTATATATGGATTGCCATTGGCAGTCGGCATACAGGGCGTTTCGATATACCAGCAGTCTAGTCGACCACTGATCTCTCAGATGCAAAGAAAAGCATTCTTTTAGTTCGAAAAATCAAATTTTGCTCCCATTGACCAGAATTATGGCCGGTCCTATGGATCCGGGCTCCGCTTTGTTGCAACCCTTTTTGCAGAATGAGCCTGAATAAGCAAAGGTGCTACAAAACTGTCACCGAAATGCTGTCTATGTGGACTGCCATTGATCACTCCAAGGCAAGGCATTAACTTTCTTTCAGTTAGAAAATTAAAATTTTTCTCCGGGTCCTCCTCCGGTTCATTTCCAGATAACTTTGTTTTGGTCCAGACCCCCCCCCCCCCCCTGGGGTGCACACAGTGGTGGGCATATTACTTTTTAACGAGAGAGGATCAACATTTTTTTTTTTTTTTTGGGGGGGGGGGGGGGAAGAATTCCCATAGTCTTTACACTTGACCCTTTACCCAACGCAGACGATATCAAAATTTATTATTTTAAATATCATTTTTTTAATTTTTTCAAAAAATATCAACAAAACCATATTATGTGACACCTCGTTAGAACGAGCACGACGCGTTCGTTCCAACGAGGGGTCACATGATATGGTTTTGTCGAAATACTTTGAAAAATAATAATTTTTTTGGCATATTACGCGGGCGGATGCGGAAAATTCAGTGGATAAAGGGTTAAGCTCCATGTCTTTCCACGCGAGGAGGTCTTGTACTGGGCTGAACAAGAAATACGACCCGGTAGCAGGTGCAGGGTCGAAACCTGGATCTTAAAATTTTCCGACATGGTGGGGCGAGAGTCAAAATGTTATGACAGTGTTACCGGGACGTTGGCCGTCGGAACGAACTTGAAACCTATCTCAATATACTTCTTTACCCCTTTACCTAACGAATCGGCCGCACACACACCCCACCCCACCCCGACCTCCCACCCACATCACCCCCATTAGTTTTGGGCGTGATCGGGTACGTGCCTCAAGTATATAAAAAGAGAAGCACGAAAACCCTGATATTGTAGTATCTTTTACTTTTGTTATGTGCCTGCCGGCGAAGCGTAGAAGTTCATTTGTCTTTAGGTAATCCCCAACAAAGGCCTGACAATATCATCTGAAGACGGTGGCAACTTAAAGCGCAGTGAGTGAGGATCTTTTATTACATCCAGAGCGGTGGTTGTCAGGTAGTGCAGTCAGTCCACAACGCCCTTATTAAAAGACCATGAATTCGCCTCCAAGTAGAAAATGAGACGGGTAGTGATATCTTTGAAACACAGAGTCACGTGGCTCCAAGGATCGGTAAGAAAAAAGTCCATGGCAAGCAAAAAAAGAGGGTAATCTTCCCAGCCGCCACCCTCTGTGTATGGGTGCACCTCAGGGATGTGGCGACAGTGGGGGTGGGGTGGGGGGTGTCTCATGATGATTATCTGTACGTTCTGGTTGGTGTACGCAGATCAAACCTATCATTTGATTAATTATTGGAATGGGCTCAGAGATCCCTTTCCTACAATTAATCAGATGATAGAGTTTCGAGAATGTCATAAATTCTATTAAACTTCCACGAATACAGGTGTACATAGAAGTCCTCCATATATGGATAAAGTGGGCGTGGCAGTAAAATGGTTAAATGTCAATACTCTAAGCAATGAACCACTGTGCTCCAATTAAAAGGATATATGAAACCAAAGATTCTTCTACTCTCTTTGGGAGAGGGCCGGGGCCCATGCCATTGGGAAAATGTGGTGCATGAGGTCTCCAATTGGGAATTTGTTTGGGGGAAAAAATATACAAAGACTAAGAAATTTTACATTCGAATTGAGCATAGAACATTATGACTGATACCTACACAACTCCATGTATACTACAAGTTAGTTTTATAACAATCAAATAGAAGCAGACATAAGTGGACTTAATATAAATTGAATTAAAATACAAACAAAACAAAACAAAATGTTCTGAATGAGGTCCACTATTCATCCATCTATCTATCTTTCCATCCGTCAATCCATCCATCTACCCGGTTATTCGCTGTGTAGTTGGAATTTGTGAGTGAGTGGGCGAATCTAGGATTCATGCATGATGTAGTTTCTGTTAATTCACTCTCCCACTCCTCCATCCTTGATTGCATTTGTGAATGGAGCGAGGGACGGATGGGGGGGGGGGGGGGGATGATCAAAGGTGGTGCCGGAAACAAAATGTATTTATATTCAGTGTGTCTCCTCCTAACACCGCCTTCAAACAAACACACTTGAGTTTGACGTCTTTGCGCCCTTGTTGTTTTACAATACTGTAAGAATTTGTCACATATATTATTTCCCCATCCATCCATCCATCCATCCATCCATCCATCCATCCATCCATCCATCCATCCATCCAATCCATCCATCCATCCATCCATCCATCCATCCATCCATCCATCCATCCATCCATCCATCCATCCATCCATCCATCCAATCCATCCATCCATCCATCCATCCATCCATCCATCCATCCATCCATCCATCCAATCCATCCATCCATCCATCCATCCATCCATCCATCCATCCATCCATCCATATCCATTCATCCATCCATCCATCCATCCATCCATCCATCCATCCATCCATCCATCCATCCATCCATCCATCCACGGGTGGGTGTGTGGGTGTGTGGGTGGGTGGGCGGGTGGGGGTGATGGGGGAGTGGTTATGTTTGTAGCTTTGGTGGGTTTTGCTTACTTGCGATATGCTCACACAAGACGCTCCGTGGGAGGTGCCACCCATCCAGTCATCATTCGATCCATCCATCCATCCCTCCACCCATCCATTCTTCCTTCGCTGGTGTATTGATCAAGGATTGATCAGAACTGAAACGCATGCAGCATTGCTGCTGAAAGTCAGTAAGAACAGTATTCTTTTACACATTAGAGTATCCTACAGCCACTTTTCACTGTATAAAAGGTGTTTTTTCCACTAATTCACTCGTCTGTTCCTCCATCCTTTATTCCATTCGTGGATGCAGTGAGGGATGGGTGAATGGGTGAGTAATTGTGATGAGCAAAGGCGGTTCCAAAACAGAAATATTTTGTATTGCCCACCCTCGTCCCGAACATTTCCTTTAACCCTTTACCCAACGCAGACGATATCAAAATTTATTATTTTAAATACCATTTTTTTAAATTTTTCAAAAAATTTCAACAGCACCATATCATGTGACCCCTCATTGGAACGAGCTCAATGAGCTCGCTCCAATGAGGGGTCACATGATATGGTTTTGTTGAAATATTTTGAAAAATTTAATTTTTTCAACTGCTCATTTTGCATATTACGCGGGTGGATGCGAGCGATTCGTTAGGTAAAGGATTAAACAATTTTCTTTGAACTTGAACTCTTGCGTCGTCGTTTTGACTATATTGAAGGTCAAATTGGTCGCGTCTATTATTTACTTTATTTATTTTAATCATTACATCCCATTGATCTCTATTTGCCTTTGACTGAACCTCAGATCAATGATCAGATCAGTCATAATATCAGTTCTCTTATGATCAGAGCAGGTAGACTCGATATTTTGTCACTCCACACTAATGTTTCCATTCGGAAAGCCGTTGTTTATTGTTCTTCAAAAATCAAAATTTCAGATAATTAGCATGTGTACTTTGTTTCAGACTATCTCCTCCACATCTCCTCATAGTTATTGCTGCCAAACAATTGAAGTAAGAAACTGTTGCATAAAAGCGAAAATCACCCCTGACTTCCATTTTTATGAATAAGATTGTTATCGGAAGTTTAAATTGTCGAGGTTTGTCCTCTGACACTAATAAGCGCAGGGATATTTTCTCACGCTGCAGGGATAAATTTGATATAACTTTATTGCTCGACACCAACTCCTGTTAAAAAAATAGAAAACACCTGGAAATGTGAATGGGGCTATGAAGCTGTATTCTGCTCTCACTCAAGTTCTAGTAAGGGGGTAGCTATTCCGTTTAAAAATACATTTATGTATCAGGTTCATAATACAATAAGTGATGTAGGAGGAAACTACCTCATTCTTGACATCACGATTCAAGATCAAAGACTTTTCTATCGGTAGTGTATGGCCCCAATGAAGATAACCCCGCATTTTTCGACAACATTTTCAACCAAATTGATAGAATTGGCAGTTCTTCTATTCTTGTAAGAGGCGATTGGAATGTACCTCAAAACTACAACCTCGATACGGTAAACTACCTACATAAAATAACGTTAAAACAAATGAAAAGATCCTTGGTCTAATGGATACATTTGACCTCTGCGATGTTTGGAGGATGGAAAACACAAATTTAAAACGATATACCTGGAAAGGCCCCAGCAATAAAATGGCTAGATTAGACTATTTTCTTCTTTCAACGGATCTACAAATCTTTCATCAGACGTCGGATATTCATATACCTTACAAGTCAGACCACAACCCCATAACCATAACCCTGTCCTTTATTAGTCAGCCCAGAGGAAAAGGCTTTTGGAAGTTCAACAATAGTCTTCTGAACGACCCAGAATATTTTACAGCAGTAAAAAGTGTAATCGCAGAGACTGTTACTCAGTACTGTAATAATAATAATAATAATAATAATAATAATAATAATAATAATAATAATAATGATGATATTAATAATAATAATAATAACAATAATAATAATAATAATAATAATAATAATAATAATAATAATAATAATAATAATAATAATCGCTAGTTATTTACTATTGATGATCAGCTGTTCTGGGAAACCCTGAAACTGATGATTAGAGGCAAAACTATTGCTTACTCAACCCAGGTTAAACGAAGAACTGACAATCGTTTGGAAGAAATTGAGGAGAAAATCAAACTCTTAAACTCTCGCATGGATGAGGGAGATTTGTCAGTAATTCCCGAAATTAATGCCCTTGATACTGAACTCCAAACAATTAGAAATAAAAAAAATTAAAGGTATAATCTTAAGATCTAAAGCTAAATGGAAAGTTGACGGAGAAAAGCCAACCAAATACTTTTGTAACCTGGAAAAAGACACTACACCGAAAAAATAATATCCAAATTGGTAACTTCTACTGGTAGTACAACTGAAAAATTATCTGAAATATTAAATGAACAAAAAAAGTTTTACGAAAATTTATATACCTCAAAGTTAAACTTATCTAGTATTTTCGAGGACAATAATCCTTTCTTTGATAAATCCAATCCCTTTTTACAGTTTTTAGATGATGAGGAAAGCAATTCTTTGGAGGGACTGCTAACTAGTTCTGAATGTTTAAGAGCCTTAAAAGCAATGAAAAATAATAAAACCCCTGGGTCCGATGGTTTTACAGTAGAGTTTTATAAATTTTTCTGGAAAGATATTGGCAACAACCTAATCAACTCTCTAAATTATGGATACAGTGTTAAACAGCTATCGAATCCACAAAGAACTGGTATCATTACCTGCATTCCAAAACAAAACAAACCAAAGGAATTCATTAAAAACTGGCGGCCTATCTCGCTTATTAACGTCGATACCAAAATTGCCTCCACGGCTGTAGCAAATCATATTAAAATGGTCTTACCAAAATTAATATCGGAAACCCAGCTTGGGTTTATGAAAGGGAGATATATTGGAGAGTCCTCAAGATTAACATTTGACTTAATTACAAAATGTGAGGAAAAAAACATGGCAGGAATGCTAGTCCTAATAGACTTTGAAAAAGCATTTGATTCCCTCGAATGGTCATTCATTGAAAAAACACTAAAGTTCCTCAATTTCGGTCCTTCTATTATTAGCTGGTTTCATACCTTTTATTCCAATATTTTCAGTTATGTATTAAATAATGGCCATTGTTCAGAAAAATTAACATACAGAGAGGAGTGAGGCAGGGCGACCCCCTCTCTCCCTACCTTTTCATTTTAAGTGTGGAAATATTAAGTGCCGCACTTAAATACAATCCGGATATCAACGGCATAAAGATAAACTTATCTGAATACCTAATAAGCCAATATGCAGATGACTCAACTTTATTTTTGAGTGATGATGGACATTCGTTAAATTTAGCTTTAGAAGTTATTAACACTTTTGCTCAACAGTCAGGCCTAAAAGTTAATTTTGAAAAGACACAAGTTATATGGACTGGATAGAAACGTGGATCAAGTGAGAGAGTCTCTACCGATCACAATGTCCAATGGAACCACAGCGGGAAATTAAACATTCTGGGCATTTCCTATGATCTATTTAGTGAAAATTACATAATAAATAATTATATCGAAAAAACCAAAACGATGGAAAAACTTTTAATGGATTGGTCGTTTAGAAAACTTAGCTTAATTGGAAAAACTGCAGTCGTTAATACGTTGGCACTTCCACTGTTGATACATTGCCTTTCTGTTCTGCCAAATCCACCGGATAATATGTTTGATACAATACAGACACAACTATTTCAGTTTCTATGGTCTGGGAAGGGTGAAAGGATTAAACGCAATATTCTAATAAACGAAATTGAGAATGGGGGGGGGGGGGGATCAAGTTTCCAAACATTCGATCATACAGCTAATCCTTTAAAATGATTTGGATTAAGAAGTTGATAGACCCGAACATAATGGCGCCTTGGAAAACTCTCATTCTAGGCTACTTTGAAAAATATGGCGGATTCAAAACATGGTTTTTACGCAAAGAAGAGTTAAGAAAGGTTGGGGAACACTCAAACAGTTTTTGGAAAAACGTTCTCATGACCTGGTCTCTTTTAGAAGATAAGTCTCCAACGGACTTGGAAGAAATCTGCTCACAACCCGTATTCTACAATAATAATATAAAAATTAATAATAATCTATTTTATAATCAAACTTGGTGTGACAAAGGTTTATTTTTTCTTAACGATCTCTTGAGTGAGAGCGGAGGTTTCCTCAGCTTTGAAGCCTTCTCCACAAAATTTAACATAAAAACACCCTACACTATCTTCAAAGGCATAAGAAATGCGATTCCAAAACGATGGCAAAATGAAATTAAACTCAATAAAAAATCGGAGTCGATCCAGAACACACTGATAGATAAATTAAAAGAAACCACCATGGTTAACAAAACATTTTATCCATTATTCCTACAAGAAATTGCTTTGCTTCCATCCCGGTCTCAGGAAAAATGGAACAAACTTTTACACATCGATGTCGAAGCCGATGCTTGGAGGTCAATATACAAATGTGCTTTTTTAACAGCTGATGATACTTATCTCCAAACTTTGCAATATAAAACTTTGCAGGGAGCATTATTCACAAATACTCGACTTTTTAAGTGTAGACTTTCGGAGACTGAATTGTGCTCTTTTTGCTGTGACACTAAGGCGACAGTGTTACACTTGTTCTTCGAATGTTCGGTGACAAGGACAAGTTTGTTACAACTGGCCGACCGATTTCAAGAAAAATGTCATATTCTGCTTCCATTGACATCACATTTCATCCTTATTGGTTGTAATAATAATAATAATAATAATAATAATAATAATAATAATAAGCGTCCCTGTCCACAAGAACACTCCCTCAGTCTTCTAACTCTCCTATATAAAAAGTTCATTTATTCATGCAGAGTGAGAAAGTGTCAACCGAGCTTCCAGGCTTTTATTGAAGTCCTTCGTCAATATCGTGAAGTTGAGCTATATTCACTTCATATGTACTCCGAAAAGAAGAAAAAATCGATAAAGACCAGATGGGAATCTATGCAAGTCCTGATCTATCAACCTATTCAGTAATTTCCTTGTACGCACGGGACTACACCCCTCGACACTACAGGTATTTTCCTTTTTTTTCATGAAAAGCCCATACTTCCTTATGCAACACTACCCTTATACTGATTGGTAAACTACTGTTTCTCTGTAATTCTTGAGGTAGAAGATACTTCTGTTCTTAAATTTGCACGTCAGTAGATAACTGCATTTAACATTCATTCTGTATCATTTTTTTTTACTTAAAGATGTATACAACATTTAATCTGAATAAAAATATTAAAAAAAAAAAAAAAAAAAAAAAAAAAAAAAAAATAGTTTTATAACAATGAGTCACACGGAATCATGTTCACACAGTCTCTGTATTCTCTATCAAACTGTTCTTTTATTATTAAAGAATTTGTCATTTACCTTTGAAGTAAGATACGTCGTTAGGCGAGCAATTTAAATTTAATGTACAATTGATGTCCTGAGCTGGCTGGTCATAATGCCTCAAAAAACCAATGGTTCAGGGCACAGGCTGTGTATTAATTTTTTGTTTCTGTGGGAACTGAGATTGGAAAATCTGCGGTTAAGAATTGGTAAAACTCATGCCTAAATGCCATTTCGGAAAGGGTCTCATAAACGGCCCTTGTAGATGCCCAAAAAAATCCCTAGAAACATCCCGGTATTTTTGAATAATGAAAATTGTGGTTTCCAGGATACATACTGTCTATTTTCAAGTGGTTCTTCAAATGGATTTTGGTGTGATGGAATGAAGGAAGAGTTGATGACATTCGTGATTTCAACAGCAAAATGAGAGTCATTTTCGACTGTGTGGCCATATACAACTGTCTGTTGAGGCAGAGAGTTCCACTGGGCTACAATGTTCCCATCTGCTAGAAGAAAATACTCGTTTCGCTGGGTAATTGGACGAGCAGAATTTATATGAGGTGGACATGCTGCTTTTGGAATGCTGTGTTGGTCTCTTGAATCAAGGTGGTCGTAAATTGGGTATATGATTAAGATTTGGTCTAGACCAAATCCCAATTGGGATCCGACCTAGTCCAGTTCTAAACTGGACTAGTCCAAACCTCAATTGGGAATATGATTTAGATCTGGCCTAGACCAAATTCCGGTGAGTATCTGGTCTAGTCCAGTTCTAAATTGGACAAGCCCAAATCCTAATTAGGATCTAGTGTAGTCCAAATCTCAATTTGTATCTGGCCTCGACCAATTCTAAATTCAGGCCTGTGATATATATACAGAATATACCCACAGCAGCTTGGTGTACCAAATGTTCACCTCGAGTGGTGAAGTGGTGTTAACCGCGAGCCTTCGGCGCTCGGTTAACACCACTTCATCACGAATGGTGAACATTTGGTGCACAAAGCTACTTTGGGTATATTTTATTTATACCATGATCTTCAGATTATTAAGAGTCGCTATTATTTTTTCTCGATTTTACTGAATACCAGACGTACATACGCGCAAATCTGTTTTTGTTTACACGATCATCGGTGGGCAGTACTTCCGCTGTCAATTTTATCGTCGAAACGAAATGAAAAAAAAGAAACTGAGTCTTTTTTGTTTTAATAACATAATAACATAAACTCATTTCAAAACTTAATAAATAATTGCCACTTCCATTTCACTCTTCGCGAGGCGACGTGCGATAAATTTAGACAAGTTTGCATTCAGTTCGACGTCACCAAAGGTCAACGGGGATGTAGTTCTACTGCAGGTGAACATTTTTACTATTGAAATCTCATTGCTGGCGTGTTCATCACAGTTGGTGTGTAAAGATAAAATGTCATAGGCTTTTCATATATAGTAGAATAGGTAAGCATGGTATAAATACATGTATCTTCGGCTTCAAATAGGACGCCGTAAAGCTTTGAAATTCGATTAGATTCTAAAACGTGATTTGAATCACACCGATTCAGAATCTATCAAAATCATCGATATGTTCTCAACATCGTACCTAAAGTTTCCAGACTCTCCTCGTGAACTATTCTTCTATCAACAGGTCCTTTGTACAGAAGACCTGATAATGGAAGAAGACTACAAGGATGTTCCGCTTCCGAAACTACCTTCATTCCGTTCTGAAAGGTTCCTCTTTTTTGATTAATAAGCCCAACAGACGAGTCGCCGTTGCATACATACTATACTTGTGTGGAGATCGACTGTCTAATATTTACGACTGTTAGACCAGAGACGGCGGACCGAAGGGAGGGCACAGGGGACACTTGCCCCTCCACTTTCTTTACAGACATGTTACGCGGTTACACAATAAGAGAGTGGTGGCCGAGTGGATAAGTGCGCTGGTCTCTCATGCCAGAGGTCCCGGGATCGATCCCCGGTCGGGGAAAGTTCTCGAGGTGTCCGAACACTCTCTGTCAGCATCAGTTGTAGGGGGGGGGGGGGTGATGCTGTCACAGCGTACCGTCCTATCGGGTGGGGACGTAAAATGACTGCCCTCTGTGCGGAGAGAGACACACTCCGTGGAGGCTAAAGATCCCTTCGTAGCATTCGAGAAGAGCTAGGCCACGAAGTTGCCGCTATGAAGGTCATCCCACACACCTACGCCATTGAGCCAAGGAGAGGCGTTAATATAAGTTGCATAACTTGTTCGCCAATCCTTGTAAAACAAATAAGATTAAATAAATAAAAAAAAAAGAAGTAAAAATGGGCGCATGCAAACGTGCCGATATAAGGCATTCTTGTAATATTGAATATAACATTTGACCAAAGACTACCACCTTCGGCCCGTTTCTTCTACTTAAGCCATCTTCCAACTCGAAGGATAGCCTTCGGGTTGGAAGATGGTTAGAGTAGAAGAAATGGACTTAACAGTTACCACGCCTCTGCATGTTCATCTAAACGAGAGACTGTAATGTCTCGTAGTATATTTACCGATATAAGATTTTAACTTTTCTCCTTCTGGGCCAAACAATGGTAGCTTTGAAAATTTGTGCCTCTCCACTTTTTATCGAGCTTCCACCTCCTCAATGTTAGACAATGCAACATGTAAAACGTGAGCATTTAAATTCAATTCGAGATTCGAAATCCTCTGTCTTATTCGATTTCGGATTCGAATCAACCAGAGATTGGAGATTCGCGGGGCCCCAATTTCAAACAGCTGATCACGAAATCATTTCATTTTGTTAATGTCAAAAAAGTAGTCGTAATCTTACCACTCATCAAAACAGGTTTTCTTCGCCAAATCAGCTTTCTGAGTGACTTCACTGCACTATACTCTGTCTTGTTTACTCAGTATGCTTAATATTATTAACCCTTTGAAGCCTGGTGGTATCGTCCATATTAATTCAATGACAGCAACTGGAAGAGTCCATGTTCATTATTTAGGGGTAGACCAATTAATATTTTCAACGTGCAGCCTCCAGGCTGCACGTTGAAAATATTGATTGGTCTATCACACACATGCACTTAGCATTAATCCTATTTAATGAAATTATGACACATCCTGGTCGGAAAAATGGCCGCTATGGTTCAAAGAGTTAACTAGCACATTCGTTTGTAATAAGCGGCGTGGCAAATGCGCATTCCCCTTGTTTTTTTATTATTATTTTAGACAAAGAGAAACGTGTGGACGCATGAAGTCAACGGTGGTAAATTATCGGTAGATGCAGTCAAAACAACTTATTAACAGTGAGTGAGGTCAAAATCTAGGTTTTTAAGTCTACAATAGTGATTCGTTGGCATTATCACATTGTCGCTTAAGGGCCTCTATAAGTAATGGAATTTTGTTTATTTTTAAATTCTCACCTCTCATATGCCTTAAATTCAGATTAAATATACACAAATTATACATCAAAATGAAGGTTGGGATGTATAGCATACGAAACACATATGTAATCAACTCATAGAGTTGACTGTAGTCACCACTGGTTCCTGGAAGTCTGCTACCGTATTCGCACCAGAACTGATAATAAAATAATATTTCATCAGAACAACTTGTGGCCAAATGTGCTTCATATATCCAAGAACAAAGCTAGGCATTCAAAACACTTTCGAATACACTGGCAGGACTGCATTTTGGAAAAGGACAACACTGTCTGCATTTTTTATTGAAGATGGTTTCCATGCTCGACAGACATGCGCAAATCACTCGTTACCACGAATTTCCATCCAAAAACAAAATCGTAATTCTAAGAAATTTCAACAGGTATCATGATACCTTTCACTGAATATGGCAACTATGCAATCTCTATCTAATAACAGTATACTGTATGAAGGCGATCTTTTTCATTATTCGATTTTAGACGGCGTTGTTTTTACATGCTTTTTCTGTCCGATGACGTCGACCGGAAATCGAAAGTAGACTCATACGTAAACAAAAGCAAGGGCTTTGGAATTTTCCCCAATGTAGCTCTGTCGCCGTGTTTTGAAGAATTTTTATCCCCTAGCTTTGTTCTTGAATATATAAAGCACATTTGGCCACAAGTTGTTTTCGTGAAATATTATTAAATTATCAGTTCTGGTGCGAATACGGCAGCAGACTTCCAGGAACCAGTGGTGCCTACAGTCGACTCAATGAGTTGATTACTTATGTGTTTCGTGTTCTATGCATCCCAACCTTCATTTTGATGTACATTTTGTGTATATTTAATTTGAATTGAAGGAATATCAGAGATGAGAATTTTCAAAATAAACAAAATTTCATTACTTATATAGGCCCTTAAGGGGTCGTCCAACAAAACCTTTGACATGCTTTTGAAAATTTCAACGAAGCCCTAAATACGAATTAAAGTGGTGAAAAGCGACATATCATACACCATGTAATGACAAAAGTACACAAAACTTGAATTTATCACTTTTTCACATTTTTAAAAATATTTTTTTGCTTTTGATGACAAAGAAATTTTCAGCCGCATAAGTAACTGAAGAGAATAACAAGGAATTGATCGTTAATTCTAATGTCTGAGTTGTAAATAAAAGTATATTTATCATTTCATCACCAACGTGTTGAAAATCCTTAGAGGAACGACCACGAAAATATATACTGAGTCAAAAAAGAAGGTATAATAAACTTTGAGGAGCAATTTTTTTAGTATTATCGACTTTAATCCCAAACAAATTATTGTAAATTCATATTTTGAGTCTAGCTGGAAGAATTTTTATAATTTCATGTTCTTACTGTTTCCAGCGTCACGTCGGGACGTCGCAATTCGGACATGGGGTGAAATGAAAAGTTCACACATGCAGTCAATAGCGTGTATGTCTACCGTTTGCCTCTTGGGTGGCAAGACATCGACGGCGCATGGACCTGATAAGTTTCTGGATGTCACCCTGTGGTATTGCGTTCCACTCATGCCTTAGAACATTACGTAAATCGCCTAACGTCTGAAGATCATGAAGTCGTACCCGACGGTCCAATTGTTCCCAAAGATACTCGATTGGCGGCAAATGTGGCGAAAGTGGGGGTCAGAGAAGAAGTTCGATGCTCTGCTCCTCAAGAAACTCACGACAGATACGCGCCACGTGACATCCGGCATTGTTTTGCTGGAATAACTGCAATCAGATGTTAGCGTTGAACAACGGTACAGCAACAGCGTTAAGAATATTTCGTCCCTATCGCTGTCCATTCAGATTACCATCGATGAAGATCGACTGCGTTCGATGGTGCAAGGAAATTCCTGCCCAAACCATTATACTACCCCCACCGAAACGGTCGCATTACCGCACGCAAGCATCAGAAAACCGTTCTCCTCGTCGGCGATACACTCTTGCCCTACTATCAGCACGCCGTAGATAAAATCGTGATTTATCACTAAAAAGAACTGTGCTCCAACGCTGCTGAGACCAGCGAACACGCTGACGTACCCATTCCATTCTGACGGTACGATGACGTTGGGTAAGGATTGGCCCGTGGTATGGACGCCTACTTCGGATGCCGTGTTCAGCGAGTCTGTTGCGGACAGTTTGTGCACTAATTATATTGTTAGTTCTACCGGGAGTAATTGCTGCTGTCCTCGTCGCCCTGAACGCGGTCAGTCGGCAGTAGATCCAGTGGTTCTATACTTTCCAATGAGACTGTAAATAGTGGTCACAGTGACTCCGAACTCAGCAGCGAGCTCATCTGGAGGTATCCCAGCCTCGTGCATACCAATGGCACGCAACCTCTGATTTTCGGTTACCCTCGGCATTTTTTTAAAATGCCGGAAGACAAAAACTAGCTTGTTTTCTCAATAACCCAGGCTCTCTCGCACAACATAACACAAAGAAAATCGTCAGTCAACCATTCAATTTGCCATTCGCGGGTAGCACGTGCTATTTTGAAATCCACAGCAAAATTGTACACGGTTGGGTGGACAACAACAACATGTCATTAAACTCTTTGCATGACTTCTTGTCCACAAACATTCAACATTAGAACTATTATATTTCATTCTTTATGCTATTTTTTCATATTTGTTTCTATTATACTTTCTTTTTTGACTCAGTATAGATTGAGTTGGGAAGAGATGCTTGTTTTGATCACGTGATTCATGGGCCAAGTTGGGAAGCGACTTAATTTCCAAAGATCTGAAATCTTCCAACATCTCATTGCTGTTTTCGAATCTGCGAGGCGATGTAACATATAACACACTATACATTCATATGAAAATATTCAACTGACAATGTAATAATTGCGAGATACAATCGTTAACTGATAGAGTGCTAAGTTATTTTTGACCATCAAATCCTGTACACATGTCTTTGCCTTGTTACAATTTATGGGAGAGTGCCTATGGGCACTCTCCCATAAATTGTAACAATGCAAACCCTTACAGATTAAATATCACTTCAAACATAATACAAAGCACATGCATTGAATATGAGCCTTCAAGCTGTGGTACCTGCACTTCAAAATAAAGCCCAAATATGGGCTTCCAGCACTTTACCAGTTAATAGCAATGTTGAATCCAAAAACTGTAGAAAGTTACGCAAGTTTCAGCAAGGGATTAATACGCCACAGATTCGAACTATTAGTATTTGGTTGTTGTCGATCAGCAAAACATAAAACTGGAAAATTATATTTCAAAACAAACACATATTCACATCAACATAAATTGTAGTCCTCACAATTGTATATTTATGAAAAAAATAATTTGATTGTAGCCGAACATTTGTGGCTTAACCCTTTACCCAACGCAACGGCCAAAACCGGAAAACGCTATTCTCGAAAATCGCCAATTAATTTTCATATTCGCTCTCGTCCAATATGAAATTAACTGACACCATATATACCATATTAGGCCACCAACAAACCGTGTAACTAATACAGTAGAATCCTCTTAATTGAATATCCATTTTGTCAGTGAAAATTATTCAAATAACAGGAGTATACAATTAACAGGGATTTGGTCAGTTTCCTATGTTCTGGAGGTAAACTGAGCATTTATTCTATTATATCTTGTTTGACAGAGCTCATAGAGCTCTGTCAAACAAGATATAATAAAATAAATGCCTGTATTGGATGTAGTGAGGCCAAAAAGGTTGATAAGTAAAGGGAATTTGGTGCGGGCCACAGTAATTTTTTCGAGATATTATAAAAATTTATATACAATTAACAGGAGTTTACTCAACAACCCATATGCAATTAACAGATCAAATTTGTACTGAAGGTATGGTAAATGGTTTTGTGTTTGAAAATTATATTCAATTAACAGGGATATACAATTAAGATATCCAATTAAGTGGGATCCACTGTAATATATATTTTAGTAAAATTGATCAAATCTGATAATACGTCCAGTGCCTTTGGTTGATATTAGGTTCACGACGGAGACAGACAGTACCAGTAGGCCGTAGTATCGTAACAATAGTCTAGTATGCCTGTTGATATTAGGTTCACGATGGACATAGACAGTACCAGTAGGCCGTAGTATCGTAACAATAGTCTAGTATGCCTATTGATATTAGGTTCACGACGGAGATAGACAGTACCAGTAGGCCGTAGTATCGTAACAATAGTCTAGTATGCTATTGATATTAGGTTCACAACGGAGATAGACAGTACCAGTAGGCCGTAGTATCGTAACAATAGTCTAGTGTGCCTATTGATATTAGGTTCACGACGGAAATAGACAGTACCAGTAGGCCGTAGTATCGTAACAATAGTCTAGTATGCCTATTGATATTGCGTTCACGACGGAGATAGACAGTACCAGTAGGCCGTAGTATCGTAACAATAGTCTAGTATGCCTATTGATATTAAGTTCACGACGGAGATAGACAGTACCAGTAGGCCGTAGTATCGTAACAATAGTCTAGTATGCCTGTTGATATTAGGTTCACGACGGAGATAGACAGTACCAGTAGGCCGTAGTATCGTAACAATAGTCTAGTATGCCTGTTGATATTAGGTTCACGACGGAGATAGACAGTACCAGTAGGCCGTAGTATCGTAACAATAGTCTAGTATGCCTATTGACATTAGGTTCACGACGGAGATAGACAGTACCAGTAGGCCGTAGTATCGTAACAATAGTCTAGTATGCCTATTGATATTAGGTTCACAACGGAGATAGACTGTACCAGTAGGCCGTAGTATCGTAACAATAGTCTAGTGTGCCTATTGATATTAGGTTCACGACGGAAATAGACAGTACCAGTAGGCCGTAGTATCGTAACAATAGTCTAGTATGCCTATTGATATTGCGTTCACGACGGAGATAGACAGTACCAGTAGGCCGTAGTATCGTAACAACAGTCTAGTATGCCTATTGATATTAAGTTCACGACGGAGATAGACAGTACCAGTAGGCCGTAGTATCGTAACAATAGTCTAGTATGCCTATTGATATTAGGTTCACGACGGAGATAGACAGTACCAGTAGGCCGTAGTATCGTAACAATAGTCTAGTATGCCTATTGATATTAGGTTCACGACGGAGATAGACAGTACCAGTAGGCCATAGTATCGTAACAATTCGAAAGTGGATTCGATTCGAGATTCGATTCGGTTTCAAACCTTTTGGTTGATTCGATTTGAGAGAAAAATCGTTTTCGCCGGGCCCTAGTGTAAGTGTATGGTAAGAACTTGTGTATGACATACATTCTAACGCGTTCAATAAAATGTGTCTTCATGTGTGGTACCTATCACTTCAAAAAAAGAGAAAGTGACGACATCAATGGTGATGGTGTGGACTTATAGTCACTGTCATTTCTCAGCAACCGGCAATGTCTCAAATGAAATGTTCTATGAAAGTGTCGATCGGTGCGAGAACTAGAATAATACATAAAATAATTGGGGCGTATCTTTTTGTTCTTTGTCTTGATACCCCAGTTCTGAATGAGAATGGTCTTGTTAATGTTATCTACAGCTATCATTCCCAACAAAAATTTAAGCAAATGATATCACAGTTAAAGATGATCTGAATGTACGCCAACACATACAGGCTTGTCGTTCATGCTCTGTATTAATGTGGGATTGGCTAAACCAGAACTAGGCAGCTTCCTTGGATGTACCCTCATTCCGTCGCATATCGCCTCCATTCCATCGCATATCCAATCTGAGTAGGACAGACAGAAAATTTAATTGATGAAAAAGTGCCATAACTCATTATCTGAATGTGTGGGCACCATCTGCATGAATGTGCATGAAAGTGCATGCCATACTGTGCTATACTGAACAGGCCTATAAGATATCATGAAGATTCAAACATCTATATCGGTGGAGTTATATTCTTGGGTGTACTCTCGAAAAGATTGGGGATATATTGTATTACATGTGACCATCTGTCCACCCCATTCTTCCATCCATTATTACATCCATCAAAAACAAAAAAATGACATATTGTTTCTGCAATTATTTGTCATCTGTAATTTCATTAGCTGACGCCCCATACAGATAGTAGAATTCAGAATTTTAGAGGAGGGGGTTTTAGGGGGTGCTAGTCTCCTCAGCCCCCCCCCCCCCCCCCCCCCCCGGCTACGCCACTGCGTCATATTACCGCGGTGCATTGTGAGAGTCTCCCTGTGTAGTTATGAAAGCCCACGAGAGCAGCCATATGAAACGTTATCAGCACATCGTTGCTATGACACTGAAAGTCTTAAAGCAGGAAGTGGGTATGTTCAGTGGGTATGTTCGATTGTATGGAAGTATATCTAATTACTGAAAACAATCCGACAAGTACAGAAAATCACCCAAAATGGATTTCATTTGGCACGGATTCTTTCAGAATCCCCTTTTTCATTGCTATCTTGATAACATGCCATGCCAATGGGTATAAAATAGTGTCAGTGTGTCCCTCGATTCAAGGGGAGAAAGTCGAATCACCCCCAACAAACCGACAATTATTTATCCGTCTCTCCAAATCCTCGGCTTCTGCCTATTCCGACCCATTCTATACCATATTTCCTCCTTCCACGGGGCAGTTCTGACTAAGTCCAAACAGCGCCTGAAAGGCCGTATTTTAAGTTTTTGCTTTGGTACGTCCTTTAAAGGACGTACCAAACCAAAAAATTAAAATACGACCTTTCAGGCCATGTTTGGACTAGTTCTGACAATGTTATGACTTCTATCTGCATCGAATAAACTGAAAACATTTAAGGTCAGATTAATTAAGACACATTAATTGGGTTCTTAGTTCCCTATTCAACTATATATATGTTTAGATAATGTTTAGATAATAGATGTATTAAATGTAATGAAATCGGCCCAACAATTTGCCCATTGATAAAGAGTCACACAGGAGAGAGGCGGCAGATCGGGAGGGGGGGGGGGGGGGGGCGCATAGTGAGGCTATCGGCCCAGGGGATGTAACTCTACAGTTTACGCGTGTTATTTTAATTACAAGTACAAAATGTATAATAATTAGAAGGCAGAATGGTCACAAGGCAGATTGTGTGATGCCATTGTTGAGTCAAAAGTTTAGTTTCTCAGTGCTCTGTGCTTCTGAATATGAAATTTCAAACGAATTTTCCAATAGTTCTTTGTTACTTGCCTCGCAACTGAGGAGTGTGGCAACATTAATCTTCAGTAATAACATATTTGTAGTTGGGGAGGAAAGTGAGAACCTAGTGATGTTTTGTCTGTGAATCTTTTTTGTCTTCGGTGTAGATTTATTTATTTATTTATTTATTTATTTATTTATTTATTTATTTATTTATTTATTTATTTATTTATTTATTAAGGTTTATCGACACTTTAACAGCCAAGGTCATATCGTGTCGGTGACAGTTTTACGGGTGGAGGAAGCCGGAGTATCCCGGAGAGAACCACCGAGCAAAGACGAGCAACTGCCAGCTCCCCAACATTGTAACTCCGCACTGCAGCACAGGCAGGGTTAGATTGGTTGAAGACATGTGCACTATTGACGTGCAGTACGGCTTAGTACACGGCGTCATCGTGTCCCCATGTGGACAATCGGGATTAAGTGCCTTGCCCAACGACACGACGCGGGAGTCCGAATCGATCGCTCAGACGGTCACCCATCCAGGGACTAACCGGGCTCGGCGTTGCTTCGGAGCAGATTGTTCATTAGTGATTTCCATATTACAATTCCCACTGAATCTCTCCTCGTGTGGCCGCAGCATCATTCCAACACAGAAAAGGGTATTTAAGTACAAAAGGCCGGCCGACCACTGATATGTAGGCCTGTATACAGTTGTTGTTGTTGTTTGGGGGGGGGGGGGGACTTGGTTTCTCCTGCCTATGATGGATGAAGTCCCGACTGGTCGAATATTCTAAGTAAATCGTCAAAGCGTACCTTCGTTGAATGAATGAATGAATGAATGAATGAATGAATGAATGAATGAATGAATGAATAAATGAATGAATGAATGAATGAATGAATGAATGAATGAATGAATGAATGAATGAATGAATGAATGAATGAATGAATGAATGAATGAATGAATGAATTTGTAGTATAGTATACATAGATACGAGCAATTACATACTTGTGAAGAAGACAACTACGCTACAGGAAGTGCCTTGATGATGTGACTCGAATATTAATAAGTTGGTATAATAGTTAAACGACTTCTTTGAAATTTATTTGTGAGTAAATTCCATATACATGTAGTTGTAATGACGCAACCTTTCATTTGATTAGCATGTACCATACAGGTACTCCAGATTGGTAATGTTGTGCCACCATCAACACGAATCGTGTACCACAGACCTTCGCCTCTATGACCGATCGTGTTTGTGGCAAAATTTCAGCTATCAAATCTAGTCTCGTAATAAAGTGCATGATTACAAGCAAGAGCGAATTAATATTTAACCCTTTACCCAACATAACAACCAAAACCTGTCAGCGCTATTCACAAAAATTACCATTCAATTTTCATTATTTTTTTCTCCATTTTTTGTCTCAAAAACATATCTTATGACACCTCACTGGAACGAGCTCCTTGAGCTCGTTCCAATGAGGTGTCATAAGCTATCTTTATGACGCAAAAACTGAAAAAAAGTAGTTATTCAGGAATTTTATTTGCAAGCGTCGTCTTCTTTTCGAGGTAGGTAGAAGGTTAAGACTCCAATACATATGAAAATGTCAAAACTGAAAAGATTATTGGTTGGTGGGGTGCCCCCCCCCCCCCCCACCCCCACACATACACACTTAGAGACGCCCCTTGGGCCAATATTGTATAGAGAATCAGTGCGATCGAGTCGCTGTTGTTTGCACTTGCGTCAAACTCCTGGTCTGCACCACGCCCTCGTGTTCTCACACGGGTGAAAGCTTGTTGTCATGGAGCAAAGTACAAACACCAGGGAGTTTTTTCCACATAATTGGCTGAAGGAGCATTAAGGGCAGACAACTACTTGGCATTTGAATGTCGAACACAAGGGAGATAATTCGAATTATTTAAATTTTTCCGCTCAAACTCCATTGGTTTTATTTTTGATAATATGTAAACTTCTTTCTTGGGTTTACAATTTCTACACCCCACGTTCCTTTCATTTGCCACTTTTTTATTTTGAAGGCAAGATGTATCAACACATCTTTCATTCGTTCATGGAATGGATTAATCATTTTTTGTTGAATAAACCCTATATTTTGAAGAGATACCGGCAATAAACCACTAATTTGGAAAAAAAACATTCGACAGTTTGAGGAAACCGCAATTTTAAATATGCAAAAACACGCTTACCTTTCATAAAATTTTGTATGAAACCGCTCGTTCTGTTTAATAAATTAACTTAAAGGAAAAATGGTTCGGCCTCGCAAGAAATGGTATGTGGCACTCATGAATCTCGATCAAGTTATCCGATCAATGACGGAAATTTCCAAGCGGCACAAGTTCCCAGGGGCGTCAGTCTGGGGTGGGGAGCAAATTCTCCCGATTATGGATTTCGTCGGCCAGAGTTAGGGCGAGAAATTATGAAATACCAAGTTGGGCAGACGTAATTGCTTGCCCGACGAAAATATTCACATGCTCAGGAGTACTCGGTCTGTCAAAATCTCTGGCAAAATCTCTATACACCGATTGGAAAATGCAATACATGCCCAACTCAATATATGGGTAGAATTCTTCATTCAAGGAGAAATTAACCAATAAGAAATGATTTTTTTATGATCACGACCTGTTGAAAGCACCCAGATGGCCGGGCACCTATAGGCAATTAGTGTGTAATTGTATGTTTAACCCCTTTCGCTAACATGAAAAGCAGGCGATACTTGCAAAAAAAAATCTTGAATAACTATTTCTTTTCATTTTTTGTCTTAAAAACATAGGTTATGACTCCCTCATTGGAACGAGCTCGACGTGCGCGTTCCTCTGAGGGTTCATAACCTACGTTTTTGAGACAAAAAATGAAAATAATGAAAATTAATTGGCGAATTTTGAGAATAGCGCTGGCCAGTTTTGGCCGTTACGTTGGGTAAAGGGTAAAAATACAGTATTTTATCAATGGGAAGTATATTTATAGCGTATAAGCCTTCAATAAAAGCAGTTAGGTATGTTCTAAATAAAATAGTTGGCTGATATGACGGAGCCTTCAGACACCGACGCCCTAATCCCCCCCCCCCCCCCCACGAAAAAAATAACATGTTTTACATTTATCGTAATTTGACCTCCCAGAAGGACGAAAGTGGAGTATGTGCACATTATTTGAGATTGTTCTTTTTCCGGTATATTTATTTATTTGTGTTTAAGGTCACTTTCTCTTTTTTCTGAAAATAGGTTTGATGAATTCATTGTGCTCTCCCCCACCCACCACCAGCGTTTACGCTGAAACAAAATTGACAAAATTTGGTGTTTTGGTATCGAAACTTCTGGTGAAATCGTCGGGTAGGCGAAAAGGTCAGTTACCTTAACCCTTTACCC